>JBAMCG010000040.1:13782500-14235000 GCA_037075325.1 Drosophila mayaguana
GGAAACTGAGAGAGTAGGGAGGGAGCATGATAGTCACATATAAGGCACACCAATACAACTCTCTTATGACATACCATTCGCTTGCACTGTGGCAACTCTGGCAATTGCTTTTAATTGAACCCATCGATCCACCCACTCACATGCTGCATTGGCACAGCCATTGGCATCGTTGACATTGAATTCCGAGTGTCAAATTTGCACATTTTTACGAGCGTTCGCTGTACCTGTGCACTTCCGTTCCAGCACACACTTGCATGGATATATATTCGAATATATATACACATATACATATACCTTTATACGGCATGTACTCTTATATGGCGCTGGTTATGTGCCTTGCATGGCAATGGACTTTCAAAGCATCGCTTTGGGGCCACACTCTGCACATTAAGTGCGGGCGTAGACTGCAAATGCAGTTGGAAAACGACCTCCTTATACCCTAACTAGTTTATCATACTCTTCAATCGCTTGTTACTTTTCTCGCTAATGCCAATTGAGATCTTTAGCGTTTTTCTGGCATTCATTCATCTCATTCTCTCTTTCTTTCTCTATGTGTTTGTTCTTCACTAATATTCTTTTTCTTCCTTTATTTTTTTGATTTTTTCTTCTCTTTCTGTCTGTTTTTCAGTCTCTTTCTCTATTTCTCTCTCTCTCTCTCTTTTTTCTATATTCCCGTCTCTGCTTTGGCCTCTTCTCTACGTTATCTCTTCTCTTTCTATATTAATCTCGCTCTTTCGTACTTTCGATCTTTCTCTTTCCCTCTCTCTCTCTCTCTTGCTCTCATGGTACTTTCTTTTCTTTTCATTTCTTTTCTTCTCTTTCTCTCTTACCTCTTTCTCTCTTTCGTTCTCTCACTATCTCTCTCTCTCTCTTTCTATCTCTCTCTTTTTATCTCTCTCTTTCTCTTACTCTCTCTCTCTCTCTCCCTGTGGCTCTCTCTCTTTAATTTCTCTATATCTTTTATTTCATTCTTTCATTCTATGCCTCTTTCTTCTCCCCAAATAAGTATAAAAATGAAATGGAAAGTTTATTTTCCACATTTTATTCAGAATAAAATTAACTATTCATGCAGCCACTCTACTATTTAGCTACTTATGATTGCAACATTTGAATGACGCATGTTGTCTAATTCATGTGCAAGTCGTAATGCCCGGCCCAGCAAGGGAGACGGGCGGACTATAAAAATGCTTGTGTGCACATAAAGAATTAGCAACTAAGTACGTGGCACATTGCGCTATTCCCAAATGGGCCTGGCCTATAATAACGTTGGACTCTACGTAAGTAGGCAAGCACATGATTAAAAATGCACACGCACACTCACACACATACACTTAAACATATAGAGACAGTCCAAGACAGACAGACAGACAGTCAAACAGAGCTGCAGTGAGTGGGACGAGTTCGCCATGTCGAATACGAATACGAAAACGAAACTTGGGCCTGGTCATTAAACTCGGACTCAGCTAAACGAGGAAGCCGTCGGAATGCCGAATAGCAAGATAGTACGGTGCGAAAGTGTGCGAGTTGCTGGGACTGAGGGAAACTCCCCATTAATTCGCCACAGTTGAATTTCACTGTAATCCAAAGCCGTACAGCTGGGCCGACGCAAAGACACTCGCTGCGAGTTCAATAATCGAAAATGCAATTCATCAAAAAAATGTCACATTTAGTTCGATAAAGAATTTGGAATTCCAATTCTTATCGCCACCGAGAGGCGAGGCCGCCGTGCCCAAAATTCAATTTCGATTGTGAAGCTGTGAAATAATTATAGAAATATTATATGAAATTAGTGCGTAGACATTCTATAACACATTCCATTTATTAATTTTTATTAGATTAACTGTGTCAATAAATAAATTAAATAAATTTACAATTGAAATTTAATATCAAATCATAGAATAATTGAAATATTAGTCAAGAAATGAACTAGAAAACTTTTTATAAAATATAATGGCGTAAGGTATTATATAAAAAATTATATAAATTTTTAATATCATCCTAATCCATATTAAATACCTTTTTCTAGCATGTTTTTATTAAATTTCAAATAAGGCCACCACAACAGAATTTCCATCTCAAAGCTGTTGAAAATCTAATGTAAGTTAAGACTTATTATTATTATGATTATATTACGGCGCTCACAAAGGATTGATGTTTATTCTAGTAAAACTCCAAGGCTCCAACAAGCGTATCTAAATTAAGGCTCGCTGCAGAAAACATTTGCTTTTCATATTATATTTTTTATTTATTCTTTTTTTCTTTCTGTTTTTTGTTCTTTTTAGGTATTATTACTTGGCCTTCAGCGCTGTTTTCAAAACATTTCATGTCGCACGCTTGGGGAGCACTGCTCAAAACTATGCCCAACAACAGCAACAGCAACGGCAACAACAACAATAACAACAAACACGCAAATGCATAATGCTTATTATATATACTGTGCCAAAATGAAACTCCAACACATTTATGCTAATTTTGTTGTCGTTGTCGTCATCGTCAACGTCGCTGCTCGCCGCTCAATTCGCCCTGCTCTCCCCCTCTCTCTCCCTCTCTCACACATACTTTTTTGTAGCCTCGGATTAGGGGTCTTGCATGTTGTTTTGGCCCTGTTCCTGTTCCTCGTCCAGTCTGCAGTAATTTATGTAAATTTTTCATCAGCCTCTGTGGGTTGCCACAGAGGAAGCCTGAAAACTAAGGGAGTTGAGGGAGCAAGAGAGAGAGAACGCCGTATAGTTTAGTTTACAGCCTGGGCAGACCCCAAAGTATGCAAGCATATACGTACATAGAGAGAGAGAGATGTATAGGGGGTATTAGCGGAAGGTAGAGGCAACTGTAGTCTCGGGTTCACATTTGTTATGCACTTTGACTAAGCCCCACACGGATTCCCACACATCCCCACACCGAGCTGTCTGCGCCTGCATGTATTTAAATAAGTAATTAGTTTTGGTGGGGCAGGAACATCCAATGTGAATTGAAGGCTTTGCCATATATGGAATACATTTGTATGACGATCCTAATCCCAGCAATTGACTCTACTCTCAACGAAAATAGCTTCAAACAAAGCTTTAGTTTGACCCTGTCATCAATCAATATGTGTGCCTTGAACAATCATGGATAAGAGATAGAAATACGGCGTAGATACAAAGCGAGATAGCAATAGAGTGCACTTTAATTTCACAGCTGGCGTAACTACAACAACAACAACAACATATAAAGCACATCTGGCATTAAATTTGTAGCAAAAGCTGCTGCTCTATAATTTCTGTTTCGTACATCCAATTGAGAGCAGCAGCCAAAATGGACAGCAGCTTGGCCTAAATTTCGTTGCAAACGTTGGGGGGCCTGGGGGAGGTTGGCTTTCGCATATGTTAAAGCACTCAAGCTTGAAATGAAACAATATCAAAGTGTGGATTTCAGTTTGGAAAAACAATTAAAATTTTGGTTGGCTTTCACAAAGAGCAAAATTAAAATCAAAATAAAATCAAATATAAAAGAAGTTTACTTAAATTGATTATATAATATTATACAAATGCGTAGAGAATATAAAGAGAAATTATTAAACTTAAGACTCCAGTAGAGAATATTTTAAAATTTCATTAAACTTAAGAAATCGTATTATATATGTATCCTTTAGTTTTTATTTATTTTTAAATTTTTAAAAACATTTTTTATTTTATTTATTTTTTAGATATTTTTTTTATTTATTTTTTTTTTTAATTTTATTGATTTTTATTCATATTTAATTTTTTTTTTAATTTATTCATTAATTATATTTAATTTTTGTTTCAACTTATTTATTTTAGTTTTTTTTTTTTTTTGTATTATTTATATTTAATTTTATCTATATTTATTTTTAGCCATTTACACTTTAAATTTTGTATTTTTTTATTTGTTAATTCATCTAAAAAATGTTTTGTTTAAATAATTTTTAAATCCTAACATTTTACCAGTCAAAACTGAGCCTTTTTCGGGTTTCCCTTCAACTTAAGGCTCGACTCTAGGGTTCAAGCTATGAATTTTAAAGCTCTATGTATTCACCCTTTGAGAAGCCATTTAATATACTTAGCTATGCACAGAACTTGCAGGAACTTTTCGAGAAAGTTATATATTAAACTTCCTTTTGTCTACAACAAGGGAATGCTTTTCCAGCTAGATTCCTTGAACCTGCAACCCCTTTGAACAGTTCAACAGTTCACAAAAGCACAAAAACAATATGGACCCCATTCTGATAGAGCATTTTAATGGGCAAAACGAATTGTGAAGCATTTGAAATTGAAATTGAGTTTATTTTGTTTTTATTTCATTTTGTAGTTTATTTATTGAAGCATTGCGAATCAACATGTGTTGATGTTGCTTCGATTGCTATTGTTGGTGTTGCTGTTGCTTGCACTTCAATCTTATATCAAATCTAATTAGCTGCGGCATCAAACTGTCAACGCTGGCGTTGCCAATTGCCAATTGCCATTTACCATATGCAAAAAGGAAAGAAACAGAAAAGAATGAGAAAAACTGAGAACAAACAACGGAAGAGGAAAAGCCAAGAAGCTAAGAAGCTACAAAACAGCGCGGGGGCAACACAGTCCATTGGCCCTCGGGTAATTTAGAATGCAGGAGGGGGGCTTGGGCGTCCAAGGGGTGGGCGAAGGCGTCGCGTCCTAAGCAACGCGGACAACTTCCTTTTGGCAGGCGCGCAGAGGCTCGCCTCAAGAGCAAAAGAAATATAAAAAGGAATCACATGAAGTAAAAAATATATATAATGAAAATGTAAGCAACACAAAGCCTCAATACAAGTGTGTGTGCGTGTGTGTGTGTGTGTGTGGGTGTTTGTGTATGCTTGCATATATATAAATTTATATGTGTGTATGTAGTATCATCAGCGACGACAACAAAGCGAACGTGGAAAATTGAAAAAATGTGAAAAAGCAGGCACGCAGAGCCAAGCAAAAATATAGGGAAGAAAAAAAAAAGAAAACTGTATATGTGAGCGTGTCTGTATACACACAGCATGTGTGTGTGTGCATTGCAAAAGCAAACATTTGAAAAATATTACGACTATTTGCATATGATGCGCATGGGGGGTGGCAAAGGGGCGACCTCATGGAGCAGCCGCTGGCGCTAACGGCATTTGCTTGAGTGGGTGGTGAGGTGGCTAGATGTCCGTGCGTGTGTGTGTAGTTTGTGTGTAAATAATATAACACAAAGCACTGTGCAGATCTTCACACACACACACTTTGCAGGCGAATCTCGTGCTCATTTCAGGCGTAAATGAAAATGTAAATTCGCTTTAAGGCGTGTGGCTAAAGAAATGGCAAAAAAATTGGGGGCGTGGCCGACGGGCGTTTTGGTCTCGCACTTGGACAAACAAATAGCGAGCTGCAGTAAAAACTATTCTCGTTTCAATATTTCTTATGTACCCAACCCAATTGCTTCTCTATATTGACTTGCCACAGCCTCATATGTGTATGTATTTATATCCATAATGTATGTATGTATGCATTTGCTTATAGCTGATTCTCTCAAGCATCGGAAGTAAACTTGAAATATTTGGCCAATGCGCAAATTTTGGTTGGGCAAAAAGTCAATTGCGCAAGATTAATTGTGCAACGAATGAAATATTAGGAGCAAATTTGCTCGTAATTCCAATAAATTTTGTTTAAATATAGCGAGCAACATTTTATATGTACTTTTATAGTATTTTTTAATAAATTTAATTTATTTTCTACTCTAATTTATTGTTAAAATATTTTTGAAAATTCTTTGAACATATTTTTTGCTTATTTACTTTCTCTTAGTTAGAGCGAGCAAAAATTTTGTATTATTTTGTATGTGAGTGTGTGCTTTTTTTCTACTAAAAGTTATTTTTAGTATATTCAAATGTTTGCCTACATTTCTCTTGAATGATTCACTTTCTTATAAGCAACCGCATGTACAGTGCATAACTCTATTAGATAGTTCAGTAAATAGTAATCATTCTTTTGTAATTTCATTACATCCAGTATTTGCTTGGAATCATTTAAATGACAAACCAGCCGAGGGAAAGTCTGTTTTGTGATTCAATCTCTGTGGAACATAATTGTAATTGTAATTGTAATTTAACTAAAAGCTTTGACAAATCAAGAAGAAGCAGTGACAATGGTTTTATAGATATATGCTATCATCAGTGAAGAACAATTAGTGTAAGAGCTCATTTCGACTTAATACTATATAACGATTATCTCTTAAGTCATTTGCCTAATGAGCAACGGATGATTAAATAAATATATTTAAAATATACCAAATATATACCCAATGTTTTGTGTTGTCTATAAACAAAAATGTAGAATATAGAAATACAAGGTTCATACCTTAGACAAACATCTATAAAAACATAAGCCTCGTTCGCTCTATTTACCAAAATTCTAAATATATCAACAAATATTTGAAAATTGTCTCCAGTCTTCATGAATTTCATATCCAATTGATGCTATTCACGCAGCGCTTCAAATTTGTTTATCCATTCTTGTTTGCCATGGATCCATCATAAATTTACGACATGCCTTAAGAGCGTTTCTCAAAATCTATATCTAGCCATCAGGCAATATAAATGTAGAATTTAACGACAACTCGAGATTGCCAATCAATGACATTTCTGCATTTCTTCTCTCTAGCGTTGCTTTTACGAGCTTCAAATTTACGAGCAAAACAAATTATAATAATTTTGTTTAAGTTGTTTTCCATTAAATTGAAGAACTTCATAAAGAAAAGCAAATGTTTGGAGCCGACAGAAATATTCAAAATCTCTCGATTTGCATTGACTTGAGTCATATTTCCAAAGCAAAGAGAGAATATATATATGTATCCATATATATTTCTCTCACACACTCTCTCTCTCTCTCTCTCACTCTCTTACGGTCTGTGTCTCAGTTTCTCGGTGCGTCTCAATTCTCTGAGTCAGCAGACGGAAATACAAAACCGTTGAGGACAGTTCCAAAAGCTGAATACGTGACATTATTGAAAGCTCAGCTGGCAACAGAGACAGAGACGGAGACAGAAACAGAGAAAGAGAGAGACAGTGATAGATGATAGGGAGTGAGTGAAAGAGCGAGCTAGAAATACCAAAAATTAACTAATGTCATATATAAGCATAATTTTATGCAAATATTTACATAAATGGCACAAACGAAATACGAAAAAAATAAAAAGTTTCTTGCCAACAATTAAAGCGCCAATGTCGAGGGCGACAGCAACAAAATCAAAGACAACAACAACAACAACGACATTGACTATCGCCACAAAGTGTAAAAAGACGAAATATGCATACATTTTATTGGATTTGCAAACACAAATTTATGACGTAGCCAAAACAGAGGCGTGGCCAATAAGCCAACAACAACAGCAGCAAAACGGCTCAAACAAAAAGTTATGACCCACACACATTATAATATATTTTGAAATATGCGACATTTGAATAATTTAGCACGTGCCTTCGAGCGCCAAGAGAGATCAAAGATTAAAAATAAATAATGCTTTAATAAAATATAAGCTTATATTTATTTTATCTATATATTTATGTGTGTATTCCGTCAACATTTTTTAATTAGATTTATATATCTCTATATATACACCTATACATATACATATTTATATATATATTGTTTAATGATTTTTTATGACTTTTGAGCAACAATTTGTTAAGCTCCATGACAACAAATTTAGACAGTTTCCAAGAATTTTTCAACAAAATATTGACAAAATTTTAATTTGTTTTTAAATTTGTATTTTCAAAACAAAAGAAATTTTAAATGTATAAAACATTTACTATGAAAAGCTGACTAATATGTATTTTAAATATATTTTTAATGAGGTAATCAAATATAAAAAAATAAAATAAAAAGCTTTACAAAAATTATATAAAACAATATTATTTCAGACTTGTTTCGTATTGAATAAAATAATGAATTCACAATTAAATAATATTTAAATAATTCTACAATATATTGTTAAGTGAAATATTAAATATATAATACTTAAGCAACAAGCCATAAATCCCAAGCTTATTTAATAACCAACTCAAAAGCCACCAAAATAAAATTGCAAAAGAATCGCCGATTCTCACTAAAAAAAAGCAAATAAAACGAAATTTGAGTTCAATTTGAGCTGATGTCAATAACCTGGCTAAAATGAGCTGCAGCATCATCAACAGCGTGGTTAAAGTGGACGAAGAAAGAGGCAGAGGTGCATGCAACAGCAACGGCAGCTGCTGCTGCTGCTGTCACGCATGCAGCGAAATGAACGAAACTCTGCCTCAAACTGTGGCAGCAACAAAATCCAAACTATTGGGTTGCTGCAATCTGTTGCAGAGTTTGTTTGCGCCACGCCCCCAATGATAAAACGCCCCCGTATCGCATGGTAATTGTTTTTATGTTTACGTATATACCCTGTAAATAGCAAATATGTTGGGTATGACAAATAGTTGGATTAGTTAGGTTAAGGTGGAATAATTTTAAGGAATTCTTTTATACGTAATTCTAATTTGCATACAATTTATCTAATTTCAATATATGTACATATATATGATATGTAAATATATATATTTAAATATAACTATTATATATATAATATATAATTATGTTTACATAACAAATTGACAGATAAATAGACTCCACTAAAAATCGTTCTTATTTCAAGGAACTTTCCTTCAAATTACAATTTCCAAGGTATTTGCTAGTCATCTATGCCCGCATTCGGACTTACCCACATGGTTTTTCTCTTGCCTTTATTGTTTTTTTGTTTGGCCGTAATGAGTATTTGGTTTCTGGATGTGTTGCTGCCAAAAGAGCAGATAGCAGCAGCCAAGCTGATGATGATGGGGACAACTTTTAGCTGAACGGGCAGACCTCAAATTCATTATCATCATCATCATCATCAACATCAAGAACAACAAAAACACCATCATCATCGTTATGCTCATTATCAAAGTCGTTGTCGTCGGGGCAAACAATGCTGCAAACTAGAGGAATGACAAGAACGTTCCATTCCGTATGCAAACATGGGACAGCAGCAGACGGCAACAGTTGCCCCCGCCTTGCCAGGGCTCTCCAACATCCAGCTGGCTTTTTCTCTATTGCCAGTGGCCCAACAGCAGGAGACACTGCAGCAGCAGCAGCAGCAGCAGCAGCAGCAACAGCAGCACCAGCAGCAGCCCAGAGTCCAAGCAATGCGACCTACACGCGTTTTGTGGGCGTTTTCAGACGCGCGAGATATTGAAACAGCGAAAATTGCAATTCCAATCGGAATTTGTGCGAATGTGTGAATGTATGGGTGTGCCTGTATGACAGTTTGCGCATTTGTGTGCGTAATCGGAAGCTGAATACGAATAGGAAATAGCAAACAAGCAATTGCAACAGCTCAACTCGCTCAACACATGTCCAGCCCTTGGGATGTAAATCAGTTCACATGGGTCAAAGATATTGGAGGACTACATGGAGATAAAGCGATTGCAGATCTATGAAATCTCATTACAGAATCGATGCAAGCGTTTGTTAATCTATATATAGACGCTATGAAAAACAACGTTGTTTTTGATTAAATTGATTCACTAGAATGAATAATGCACAGCAGTAATCGTAAGATGTGGCCTGTATGTGAGTAAGTTGCCTTACTATGCGATTCTCAGAATATATATAATCCTTAGATTATATTTGTAAAAACACTTGTTGGCTTTCTCAGCTTATTTAATTAGGTTTCCTTCTCTCTATCTCTTTGTATTCCACTCAACTTTTTCGTAGTAATATTATATTTATTGGATTTTTGTTCTTTATTATTTATTAAATGTTTTTCCTAATTAATATCATTTTTGTCTTGCCTATTTTGTTAGTAGTTATTTATTTTTTTTTATATAAATTAACAAATTTTCTGCCAGTGCATACACTATATACGCCTATCAATATATATGTATGTACATATGTGACAGCACATTATGGAAACAAAAAACGGAATAAAGAAATGATCTCATTTCCTTGGACAAACTGCTAATTAATCATTTAATATGTGTTTATTTATTCAAATAAAGCATTTTTTGTATTATTGCTGATTTCAATATAATATTAAATCGCAATTGTGACCGGCTGACCTTAAAATTGAGATTAAAGTACGTTTTCTATTGCACAAATGTTTCATTACATTTCAATCGTGCTGTGTTTATATTCAAGTGTACTATAATTTATAATGTGGAATTTTTACGACTTTAGGTTTCTTTGTTTTTTAGGAATATTTATATATATACATATATTTAACCTAATTATCGGCCACAGGCTGGCGAAAAAGGAATTTGAAAATTCAAATGAAAACAAACAGTATATATAGAAAGGTATTTATAGATACTTCTACTCAGCCAAGTTTCCACAAGATAAATTCCTTCAAAAAATAATACTTGATATTTTATATAACAAACAGTGCACAGTAAATTAAAAATTAGACCATAAAAATTGTATGTGGCACAGTCATGCAACAAAACCGAAAAACCACAAGCAAAAACATTTATAAATGAAATTTTCTTTAAACCACAGTAATGTATAAATATGAATTTGTAAACAAATTGCATGGGGGAATATATTTATGTTTTAAGTCGAAGAATTTGCGTGGGTGAATGCGTGGGTATTCCATAAAAACACAGCGAGCGAGCGACTGAGATGGAGAAACGAACATGAAAGAAAGAAAGAGGGATCGAGAGAGAGAGAGAGAGAGTTGCCATGAAATGTGCAGCAAAGATCAAACTCAAAGTGGAACACAGAAATGGACACACAAAATGAACAACAGCTGAAAAAAATGTGTGAAAAGTTGATTGGAAAAGCATCGAAAACATCAAACAAAAATAGTGAAAACGAACCAAAAACACAAACACAAAAATGCCGCATAATTATAAGAGTATGCAAGTGCGTGGGTTAACGTATGCCAGTGTATGTGTGTGTGTGTGTGTGTGTGTGAGCCAAAACTGCAGCTGTCTCAGCTGCTGTGCTGCTGCGTGGGCTGCCAACTCTTTTTGCGGCTTACCTTTTCCATGTTAATGATATGCAAACACAAACATAAGCGCACAAACACAAAGCCGCGAAGTCAAAAAGAAAATAGCAAAAATACAACAATAATAACGGCACACAGGAAATACGCGCCATATACAACGGCAGTAGCAAACAAATAAAAGGGCTGTCAAAGCGAGAGACTGGGAGATACATAGAAAGCGGATGAGAGGAAACGACAGAAATCAACACAAAATTTTGCACGCGATTTGCGTCAATGAGAGCGACATGCCAATTGAAGATATGCAGAGACAGAAAGAGAAGGTGGGAGAGAGGAGAGTGGGATGTGAAAGAGGATGAGGGGTCAATGCGAGTGTGTGCTGTTATTTCTATCTTCTTTTTTTGCAATTAAAACAAACAAAAATAGACTCAATGCGCAGTAAACAAATCAAGTGTAAAAAGTGGCATCAGCAGAATTCATGAACAAAGAAAATTGCAATTAATATATTAACCCAAAAATATACGCACACATGCCTGGCTGCTGCGCCGAGAACAGAGGAAATGGCTACTAAAATCCCGCAGTGGGACAACGAAAATAAAAATTGTAAAACCCAATAAAGCAGTAAATATACGGCACATGCACACTCATATATACATATGTACATATATACATATATATATTTATACACACGCACTCACGCACACATACTGCAAGAGCTAGAAAGAGAAGCAGTGTGAGACGAAGAGCCATCGAACAGAGATACAACTTGTCGCAAGCAAACCGCAAAATGAAACAAGCCCAAGTCGAACATATGAAACAGCAACTACAAAAACATCACCACCACCAACAACAACAACGACAATGAAAAGTGGCAACAACGCATGATTATTGACATTGCGTACCCTTCTTGCAGGCAGCGACGGATGGCAGCGTCGTCGGCGTTGTCGTCGTCATCGCCGTCGGCGGCGGCAGCGGTTCAAACTGCCTGTTTGGTTTGCCTACGCTCGGGTCTTGAAAACTGCCGGCACGGCACGGCCTGGCCTGTTCTGGCTTGGGCACTGCCTCCGCCTTTGCCTCTGTCGAGGCTGTCTGTGTTGTTTACCTCAGCAGAAACAGAAATTCAAGCAAAGCAAAACGAGAGCCAACCACAACAACAAACAGCAGCAGCAGCAGCAGCAGCAGCCCTCAACTTCGCTGCCAGCGTCGCTGCTGGCGTCGCTGCTCTTGGAGCTACACGAAACTCCACCGCGTCGCGACTTCGTTTGTCGCTGTCTTCTTTTCTTCAACTTTGTCTGCTGCCTACCAATACTGACTCACACTCGCACACACACACTCACCCATACATATTTACATTTTATGCTCGTTTGCTGTTGTTGTTTCGCCGCCTGCACACACATTTTTATACTGTGGCTCGCTCGCTCTCTTACAGCGCTGTCTCTTTCACTCTGTTGTAATCGCGCCCTCACATTTTGACTGTTTGTTGCCTCTGCTGCCTGCTGCTGCGGGTGCCGCAAATGTTTTTGCTTTTGGTTTATTTGCGGCAACCCTTTGGGTTTTGTTGCAATTGCCTTTGCTTTTATGTTGTCTTGACATGTAAAAATTTACTAATTGGATTTTGTTTTATGCACATGTCAGACAACATGTGTAATTGATCCACAAACGCGCTCTCTGACTCTCACTCGCTCTTTCGCTCTCTTAAGCAATTGCTCTTTGACTTGTTAACTTATATTTGCAGCGTGATCTTGTTTTCTTTTTTTTTCTCTCATACATACAGATGTGAGTGTGAGTGTGTGTGTAGGTTATTACTGAGCTTTTTGCAATTAGCTCGTGTATGTGCTTAAAATATTTCCATCCATGCATTGTGCACTGATTATCTGTTGGGGATTTTTAATTGAACCGAGATTAAAGGGCAAAATGCAAGCAGCAAATGTACAGTTTGCTCGTATGCGTGCATCGGGTAACGTTGACATTTGCAAAATGCATTTAAAAAAATCACCGATGATAACATATTGACATTAACAGCAGCGACAACAATGGCGACTGCGACTGTAACGGCGACGGCGACGGCGACGACGACGACGACGGCGCTAGTCTGTTGAGTTTACGTTTTCGGCGTCAATGAGCGCGAAGGTGAGTGCAAGCAACTGCAACAACAACAGCAACACTGACTGAGCAACTGCTTATTAAATGCAAGACGAAACAGAGCCAAATGAGCATAGCAACACACGCACGCTCACACACAGTCACACGTACGCGTGAATAATGGGAAGGGGAGTGCGAGCGAGATAACTGCAACTGGTATAGGTGTGTAATATATAAGAATGAATTAAGGCGATGAGTTCGGCTACTAAAATTTGTATTTATTAACGCAAACAACTAAGATTGCTAACATATCAAACGTGACATCATTCGCTGGTTTCACTACCTGTTCGTTATCATTTACAAACTGAAAAGAAAAACGAAATATTACCCACAATATTGATATAATATAAAAGCCGTTTTATCGCTGTGCTAAAAAAAGAAATGCCTTCCCGAAACACAAACAAAAACATAAACAGCTCGTTGCACAGCACGTAAATATGAGTGAAAGATGAACTGAGTGCGCATTAGACGCGTCTGGTCACCTTTAAACGCACTCCATTTCTCTTTCTCCCTCTCGCTCTCCGCGTCTTTGACACTCTCCGCCACTCACTCAATGTCACGAACACATGCCAATAATGCTAATGAGCGCAAATGCGTAAACGAGCCAAAAACAAAACTTTGTATAGTGGGAGTGGGCCAGCCTTTGCGTCCCTTTTGATTAGTATGTGTGTGTGTGTGAGAGAGTCAGTATTTTTTTACGTCTGCTCGCATTCGCACACAAATCATTACATTATCTTGCACACACTCCAAAGCTGTGGCCACACTCTAACTCTTGCTGTTACTCTCTCTCTCTCTCTCTATCTCACTCTCTCTGACTGCTGACGCGTTTGGCTCTTCATCAGGTTTACTGTGCACGTTCTTTAAATGATTTTGGCGAGAAAAACAACAACTGCAAAGAAAAGCAGCAGCAGCAGCAGCAGCAGCAGCAGCAGCTGAAGAGCCTCAACCATAACCACAACTTGGCCAATTTTGGCAAAAACAAGTGACAAACGGACTAAAAGGAGAGCGCAATAGGAACGGGCCGGACCGGAACGTTAAACAAGACAACGACAATCGCAGCAACAACAACAGTGACTAGTGATGGGCGCTTAGTGGTTCAGTAGAAACGGGCCAATGTACTATTTATGTGTATGTGTATGTTTGTGTATTTGTGTGCACATTTTGGCCCAATAAGTCACACAAACAAACAAAACTGGCTACTACAATTGGCAACAGCCGGATGCCTTTTGCCAACACTTTGGCAAACGATCAACGGCCACAAGCAGATGGAGTTGAAGAAGGGGAAAAGGAGAAGAAGACGAGTGCGCTTATGGGCAATGCTTATGCGAATGTAACATTCATCACTCACACACATATACACGCACGCACACAGAGAGACAATAATTCTTGTTGCCATATTTATGCGTTGCAGCAGTGCAGACGCTTTTAATGTCTTTTTGCAGCATCTTCCATTCTTCATTATCGTCTCATCAATATAGAAAACAAAAACAACTACTACAGCAATAACAACGATTGAAATGCGAATTACAAGCGTTGCCAGACATCCAAAGTTTTCATTGTTACAGAAGCTCAGACACACACACGCACATGCACTTATAAATAGCTATATATATGTATGTAAGAAATGCATAAATAAGCATGACTATGTGTGTGTGTGTGTGTGTAAGTTTGTATATTGATTAGTTTGCGTCAGAGCTCAGACAGAATTCTCTTCTATTTTGCATTTTAAGTGGCAGATTCTAACAGTGAGTGAGTGAGAAAGAAACAGAAAGAGAGAGAAAGACTGCAGCCAGCAAAGCAATGAGCTAACCTCAAGCCGCAAAATAACAAAGTGCAAAGGAGTAAGACTAACTGTGTGGAGGAGAAGGGGGACTAGGAGAAGGCGGGGCTGGTAGTTCAAGCCATAGACGGCAACAAATGCAGGTGCGAAATAGGCGGTCAGATTGAGGTTAAAGCAGTTCATAATCTCAAGAAATTGAAATTCAATCTATCGTCTCTATTCTAGAAAATTTTATAACAAACAAATGAGGTAAAAACAAGCAAAGTAAATAGAATGCAGAGAAGTCGAAGCACATGATACCCTGATATTACTGAGTAAGATATGTTGACTAGCTTGATGGACAGAATATAAGTTTGAATGTATATATTATAATTTAAAAATAATGTAAAAAAATTGTTTTCAGACAAATATAAATTTAATGTAAATTTAAACATATTCATGTTCAGAAACTGTGCAGGATTATCTCTGTGAAGTCAATGCTAGTGGTAAGATGTCTAGCTAAGGCCAACAGGAAGGCGACTCAATATTTTCACATCAAAATACCCTCCGAAGCATAGAATTCCAGGAAATATAATTCAAATTCCAAGAACCGAACTAAACTGAGAGCTGCAGCACATGATTTAGGCCAGCAAAAATATTATATATTTCACATAATTGAATTAGTTTGAGATTAATACAAATAAATATATGTATATTTGATATAAGCGACAATTGTTTTGCAAATTGCGTTTCAGCTTCAATAATTAAAATTTACTTACTCCCAATTACGGCAAATGATAATTGAAATTCTATTAATTGCATGGCAAACATTGTAATTTGTTAACTATTAAATACAATTGCAATTACAATCGTACATGAACTATATTTATATTCAGTTTTACAGTTAAATACATTTATGAAACAATGCGGAATAATCTAAAAGCTATAATTCGATAGTCGATAATCAAATTTTGAGTATTGATGAATAATTTATAAGTGGTTTATTAACGCACTTTTATATAGTTTTTGGTATTTTATATTACCATATATTAATTTTAATTCTATAAAGCTTTGTCGTATACTCGGATCAATACTTTATTAAGATCACTAGATTGCTAAGATTATATTTTGATATTATTATCTAATAAATATATTTCATTTATGTTTCTCAGTATATTCCACTTCGACCATTTTCCATTTATTATAGTTACAGTTATTTTCCATTGAAATATTTTTGATTGTTGATTTATTTATTATGTTTCCTTTAGACTATTTTTCTTTCTCCCATACTTTCTTTTTACACATTTCTTCACTATTCCATTCTCTTCTCCTTCTCTATTATCATTGTTGATGCCTCTCTTCAATCAATTTCACATTATCCCATTCCTTTCATTCCAGCTAAGCCGTTCAAGGTCTTTCGCCTGTGATCTATTCCCACTTGATTCCCATTAATTGCCTAACGATCCTACACTCTCTGCTGTTCCATTTCCGCTTAGTGTCAATTGCCACTTACCTCATCAGCTGCTTGGGTGGCGGCCGCCAGCAGAACTAACAGCATTGCTGACACCAGCATCCATTTACCGTTGTTGGGCATTGGCGACGGTGACTTCGACGTCAGCATCGACTGCGCAGTTTTCAGCTTTGATTTCATTTTGGTTGCGTGGGTGACTCTGTTGTTGTTGTGTTTGTTGCAGCAGCAGCAATTGCCAAGAAATTGATTCCAGATTTGTTTATAGAATGGCGATTGGCAGTAAAAAGAGCTTAGATTGAATTGCGCTTGTTCAAATTCTTAAGAAATTTCGGTAATTCTTTTTCATTTATTCTTCTTCTTATTCTTTTTGTTGTTGTATATGTTGTAAATGCAATTTAAAAACTGGTACACGCTGAACAATAAAATGAGATAAAAACAAAACCCGTTAGAGATACATTAGATTTCTGCTTTCATATGAAGCAACACTCGCGCACTGAAACATTTTGGCAATGGAACGACGACGCGAGCAATCGCGATTTATCAATTGAAACTCAAACAGAACGCGTACAAAAACAATTCAATTGCGCGCCGTCTGCGTATGTGTGTGTGCGGGAAAGAGAAAGAGCGAAAGATAGTTAGTGAAAGAGACAATCATAAATAACACATTTATTCATTTAATTTTCAATAATTAACAGCAATTTTTAGTGCGCGCGCGGCTAAATCAAAGCAACTAGCGCCAGAGCGCGAGAGCTCTAGACGCGGCCGCGGGTGGGCGGAGCAACGGAGAATAAACAACAAGATTACTGCACGAAGCAGCAGCACACAGAGAGGCGCAACAAAACAAAAATGATAAAATGAGACAGCGGAGCGGGCAAGAGCACAACCAAAAAGGTGCCAGCCGAGGAAGAAGAAGAACAGCAGCAGCGAATGGCTGCCTGTCTGTATGTTTGTATGCGTGTGTATGTGCGCTGGTGTAATACACTCTCACGCCATGTACTTGCATCTGTGTGGGCAGCGTACTAGAGGTGAGAGAGCGCAGAACTCAATTACAATAGTAGCTAGCGTTTAAATGCAAATATTTCAAATGCTTTTGCATTTAAATATTTGAATTGAAAACGATTTTAGCTGCAATTTGTTTGGCATAGAGGGCGCTTTAACTTGATTTTCCGCCCACCACATTCACACACACCACTACCTACACGCGCAGACAACACACTCACGCACACACACACATTCAACCACGCTCGTCGCGTACACATAAACATACACAAACGCACACACTGATAGAGAGAGACACAATTCGTAGCGGTGGCGGCTTCTTTATGTTTTTCTTCATTTACTTTTTGCTCCTTGTTTGCGTTTTATTTCACTACACGAAATAATTTAATTTGCGTTTTTCATCAATATTAAACGGTTCGCGTAGTATATCACCTTATTTATTTAATTGCACGTTGTGTGCTGCATTATTTAATATAATTACAACAAATTCGTTGTAGTAAATTGTTAAATTTCTTTACACTTGAACTGAGAACGCGCAATACTCCCGCGTCCGACACCTTTGACGGCTTTTTTTCGACTAATGTTAACGGTCAATGTTAACTAACAGGGCCCAAAACGCTTAGGCAGACCCTGCGCACACAAATTTGGTATTTTTAAAATGCACATATTAACACCGCGAAATGCGGATGTTCCAAGTTTTTTCAATTCAACTTCCCATCAGTCGTCGGTATTTCTGCGGTAGCGTAATACAGTCACACTGCGCACCCATTTCGAACATATTTTGCAAGAAAAATTAAACAAAAAGAGGTGGGCAAACAAGGTAATTCCGTTAATTTTCAGCCGAAAGTGGATGTACAGTATAAACGTAGATAAGACAATTGATTGACAGGCAACAGGGTTCACATCCCATTGCGCTGTGAATCATAATTTGCTTTGTTGTCTTGTTTTGCGTCTCTCGTTTGACGGAACTTTCGTGCGTTCCCCCCTTCGAACCTCCTTTCCAGCCGTTCGAGCTGTGAAAATTTTTTCAGCCAAAATACAAGCTGCTCTCAGCTGCCTATTACGTCTTTCGTTGCAGGCTTAAATGCTAGCCGACTAGTTACTATGGATCTGGTGGACATCGATCAGGTCCTGGACAATCTGGAAGCTGAGCTCAAAGGTGCGAAATTAACCCTAATGTGTAACGGCAATTTTTGCTTAACTGTAAACTTTTGCAGCGGACGAACAATTGAGCCGCAATGCAACGAGCGCGGCAGCTGCTGCTACTGCAACGGTAAATGTAAGTGTAGGCGGTGAGTCACGCCCATTGGGTGATGGCAGCGCTGGCGTAGCCAAAAACTTTGTGGGCGTCTCTCAGGTGTTCAATAGCCTCAACGACTATCGGAACAACGTTCAGTCTCTGGCCACCGGGATGCAGGCGCACGAGAGCTACAATTGGGAGACGGAAGCAGCAGAGCAGCGGGAAGAGGAACAGCCCGAGCACACTGAGCTGGAAGATGAGGTGGTAGAGCAGGAGGTCGAAGAGGACTATGAGGAAGAGGAGTTAGCCAGACACGAGGACATCAACAAGTTTAGCGAGTCAAAGTCAAAGGATGGAAATGTCTCATCCAGCGAATCGCTAACCACCTCTTCCTGCTCCACGTTCTCCTCAGGCCCGTCGCCCGGTAATATGAGCAACTCGGAGGAGCAGGAGGAGCTGAGCACACTACCCGAAAGCGAAAAACCCAGTGCCCTAGAGCTGCCGCCCAAAGCAAACAGCGAACTGGATCAGCAGCCGGAACAGCATGTGGCTCCGTCGACTGTTGTGGAGGATCTGGCCACGGGTCTCTCCTCCATATCCATAACGAATACAAATACCACAGAATCGCAGTCAATCTTGCCCTGCGAGGTGACCGCTTCGTCTGCTCTGGGCAAAGTGCTCAACGAGCTGTCCGAGGAGACGAGCTCGGAGCTGGAGACGCAGAGTCAGGCGCGTGGCGGAGGTGATAACTTACAGAATATGCCAGCGGTAAGAGAAAAGAACTTGAACGAAAATCGAATTCTGAAACCAATCTTTAGCAGGTCACCCAGCCAAATCCAGCTCAAGCGCAGCAGCCCAAGCTGCAGGCAGAACCGGATCTGCAGCAGCAGCAGGAGCAGGCGTTCAAGCGTAGTCAACCACTGACCTTCTGCTCCACCATGGATGAGATCTCAGACACGGAGCTGGATAGCATGCTGCAGGAGGTAGAGGCGGACATTGAGGAGGAGACAGAAGCAGCCGCTGCTTCCACATCCTCTTCTGACTCCTGCCTGCGCCAGCCACACGGCATGATGGGCGATGATGACGATGAAAGTGCCTCCATATCGCCAGCGACGGAGGAGGAATCGGTGCGCATACTCTCCGAACAGGAGACCAACTCGGCGGATCAAATGAATGTGGACAACTTCTCCCAGGCATCCACAGTGGAGTTCGCTGAGCTGCGCGCCACCGAGGCAGAGCCAGTCGTGGCGACGGCAGCCGAGGTGGTTGAGGCCGAGGCTTCATCTTTCAGCAGCACAGCGAGCGACACGGATTCGCTATCTGGACGCAAACTAGAGGAAGACGAGGAGGAGGACAGCGTAGCCACAGATGCGCTAGAGACACAGGAGCAACGACCACAACGTCCACAGACCTTAGATCTCAATGGAGGTCAGCAAGCGAATGCGGGACAAACTCCGCCGCCAGCTGATCAAGCGCAGTCACAGTCGCAGTCCGAGGATGCTGAAGGAGCCGCAGCAGTAATTGCCGAGGGGGAAGAGGATGACGATAGTCCCATCTATGAGGCCGTGGGCTACAGTGATCCACATGCCAATCTGGGCAAGGTGCCGCCCATCTGGGTGCCCGACAATATGGCCGGCCAGTGCATGCAGTGCCAGCAGAAATTCACGATGATCAAGCGGCGGCATCATTGTCGTGCCTGCGGCAAGGTGCTCTGCTCCGTCTGCTGCTCGCAGCGTTTTCACCTGCAGTTCGCCAATGAGCCGGAGTCACGGGTCTGCGTGCAATGCTTCATGATCCTGACCGAGCGGCAGGCCAATGGTGGCGTCTCGGATGCCTATGCGGGTGCACCGCCCTCGGCGCTGCCGCCCACGCCCATGCGCTCTCCCAATCCCAATAATCCCATGGAGTATTGCTCGACAATACCGCCGCATCGTCAGGTGGCCGCCGAGGGTGCTCCGCCGCCCAGCGTCATTGTGCCCGTGGGCGTGCTGAAGAAGACGGATGCCAGCTCCTCAAATTCGTCCAGCTCGGATGGCAAGAAGGGGCGCAAGCGCAAGAGCGTCATGTTCAGCGATGGCATTGCGCCTGGCAGCGAGCTGGCCAGCACCATGGAGCAGCAGTGGGGCGAGGCCAAGCATGCGCGTCGCGGTCTGCAGCGTAGCAACAGCGGCGCCGGCGCAGCAGCCAGCGCCAATCAAAAGCCGCCAACACCTGGCGCAGCCAGTGGCAGCAGCGGTGGCGGCAGCGGCAGCGCCAGCAGTATTGACAATAGCTCCGCCATGGGTCTGGTGGCGCAGCTATTCCGCGGCTCCATACCGCCCACTGCGGCAGCGGCAACGCTCACAGCGGCCGCCGGGGGCAGCCAAAACTCAAGCGGTAAGTGGAGAGAGCTCAAATGGCACTTGTTGAATTTGGAGCAACTATAACTCTCTCGCTCTCTCTCTCTCTTTCACTCTTTCAGCTGGTCGCAATACAGCGCAAACCTCGCCGCGCCGCAAGGTCGAGCCGCAGCGTTCACGCAAGCTGCCGCCTAGCGATGCCCAGGGCTGTTTCATACCCTACGAGGAGAACGCACTGCCGCCCATCTGCATCAGCAGCAACGGCAGCAGCAGCATCTGTGATGTGGAATACAAGGAGGTGCGCAACGATGCGGATCTTCTGGAGCGTCTACAGCGAGAGACGCTTAAGTTCATTGTGAAGAACAATTTCTATGTTCTGGTCAAGGTGGTCAACAGTGAGTAATCCAGAATAAGCATCCATTGCTACTCCTAAAACCTTTTCCATTTTCTCAGTGAGCTGCTGCATGAATCGCTGGGTGCTGAACTTTACCACCTCGGGTCTGCATCACGTGGGCAACGATGAGTTGATTATCCTGCTGGAAATTAAGCCACCGCCGGCGGCTGCGAATAGCGGGCCGACGGTGCCGCGTGATATATTCCAGCATCTGTATGAGATCTATGTGGAGGCGGAGCAGGCGCGCTCCAGCACACAGGAGCTGGCCTTCACCAGTCCGCGTAGTGCGAACTTTTTGGGCTCGCGCGAGCACGGCGGCTTCATCTACATCCGGCCGACATATCAGTGCTTACAGGGCGTCATTGTGCCAGACAGTCCGTATCTGGTGGCCGTGCTCATCCATAGGCACGAGGTGCCGTGGGCAAAGGTTCTGCCGTTGCGTCTCATTTTGCGCCTGGGCGCCCAATATCGCTATTATCCCTGTCCGCTGATCTCGGTGCGCAATCGTGAGTCGGTCTACGGCGAGATAGCGCAGACGATTATCAATTTTCTGGTGGATTTTCGCAACTATACGTATTCGCTGCCAGCCATACGCGGCCTCTACATCCACATGGAGGATCGGCAGACGACTGTGATTATACCACGCTATAGGCAGAACGATGTCATCAAGGCGATCAACAATGCCACCGATCACATACTTGCATTCGCCGGCAACTTCTCCAAAGTGGCCGATGGCCATTTGGTCTGCATGCAGAACATCAACGACGATCGCTCCGAGATGTACGCCTACTCCACGCAGGCAATCAATATACAAGGCCAGCCGAGGAAGGTGACGGGCGCCAGTTTCTTTGTGTTGAACGAGGCACTCAAGAGCAGCAGTGGACTCTCCGGCAAGTGCAGTATTGTCGAGGACGGGCTGATGGTTCAGATAATGCCCGCCAAAATGGAGGAGGTGCGTCAGGCGCTGCGCAATCAAACCGACATTGACATCGTGTGCGGCCCCATTGCAGCCACCGATGAGCAGAGTGAAATAGTCAGCATCAAGTGGGTGGACAATGATCGCGAAATCAACGTGGGGTAAGATTGTGAAGCTCACTAGCAACTATACTGATTCTTAATCTAATATCCTAATGCTAATATATATTCCAGTGTCAAGTCGCCCATTGATGAGAAACCCATGGATGGTGTGGCCAATATGCGTGTGCATGCCAGCTTCAACTATTCCAATACCAATTATGCAATACGTTTGAGCGATATTTTTATAATCAAAGTAACTAAACTAAATTAATTTTGTGGCATATATATTAATGTGTGACCATTTTACAGTGTGAGGATTGGTATGCCACAAACGGTGGCAATTATGCGGACATCACGCGCATTGCCGAGCAGCTGGCACGAAGTGCTTCGATGGCGCTGCTACCATTCCTCGATCTACTCGCCGCAGCGGGCATTAATAAGCTCGCACTGCGAGCCACGCTCGATCAGGAGAACGTAAGCAACCGACTCTCCAGCTATACACAAAGGTATTAATTATGAATGTATCACCTTTTTTGTAGGTCTGCTATGAGGCGGGTGCACGTGGGTCGAAGCTGCCGCCGCTGTATATGAATGCGCTAGATAATCATCTTATAGCCACGCTGCATGGCGAATCGTCTGGCATTCAGGATCCTATTATATTGGAGCTAGTTTTCTATATACTAAACGCCTAAGAGCTGTAGTGCAATTGCTGTTCTCCTCCCCCTCCCTCAAACGACATCGAACTCATTACAACAATACAAGCTGAATATACTTTCGCAACCATGCCTAGCTACGTAAGCCTATAAAGCGATCAAGTGGGTTGGCCGCCCCCCATCCAGTTAATCGTGCAACGTAATCGGATTCTCCTCCTTCGGCTGCAATGCGATGGCGCAATAACTGTATATAATTAGTACATGATATATTAATATATGTATACTATCGGTGTTTAGTTTGTTTTTATATCGCCTCTGTTTCTATGTACCTTTATAAGCCGATGCAAACATTTTGTAATCTTCAATGTTTTATAAACAAAACGAAGACAAGAATTCAGTGTTGGCGTTTGGCAGCCTTTTCATATTCTAAACAATTTTTTTTTCTCCGACTTTTTAAAAGAAAAAAACCCAATAACATTTTTATCTACTTTGTTTACGATAAATGGAAGATAATAAGAATATTTGTACATGATGTTCTCTTTATTATATCCCTGTATATTTTCAATTTGAATATAACCAATGACTATATAACTGTTAAAATCAATTGGTGTTTCATTTTTTTGTTATATTTCATAAATTGTTAAACGAAATTGTTAGAAATTTTAAGATTTGTGCTCAGATAAATTGATCAAAAATTGAAAATTGAATATTTTATAAAAATAGAAAAGAAAACCTAAAACTCAAAACTAATTCCCATAAGAAAACACAATTTGCATTATTAAATAATTGTGATAATTGTTTATTTATTAATTTAATGTTCCACTTTTACGCACAATTTGTAAAAAAATGTTTAATTGGCAGACACAACGTTACACAAATAAGTTACAAACTTGAATATAACAACCTATAAATGTATATAAAAATGATTTAGCGCAAATTCTGCCCTTCAGTTAGCTTAAACTACCGTCTAGATGGGCATTGAGCATTCGTCCAGTTGTTGTGTGTGTGTGAGGAGAGGAAACCAAACCGGAGCACAGAACCGAAGTGGAAGAGTTGTTACAAAAAGTCGCTTAACATTCTATATTTATGCATATACTATATGTCTATGTATATATATGGTGTAGTATATACAAATATGAATGATGTTGCCAACAAAAATTACTTCGTATCGCTTTTTTTTTTCTTCTTGAAGGGTGGGCAAGAAACATTAAAAGCGCCCCTGAATTTGGGGGGTAATTGAAGGGGCGTCAGTCCACTCGTTCTTTCATTGTTTTTCTTGTTGTTGTTTTTTTGGAATATGTTGTTGATGTTGTTGTCTCATGTTCATGTGTCGCGTGTTGCTTTAGTTGATGTTGCTGTTGGTGTCGCTGTTGTTGTTGTTGTTGTTGTATTGGTATTTATACATAGATAGTTATAGATAGATTATAACTTAAGCACTTGTCCTAGCCGCAGACTTACAGCTCATCATGCTTGGGACCAGAGAACTCGTCGTGCGAGATGAAACCATTCTTGTCCTTATCCTCATGCTGGAAGATCTCCTCGACCAGTTTGTCGTTCTCCTGCAGCATATTCTTCAGCTCATCAGAGTCCTGACCCTCCACAGCGGTCATCTGTTTCTTCAGATATTCGCTGACCTAAACAGACAGATAAAACAAGCCAACCAACGTTTTAGTAAGTACAGGGCATAGCAATCACAGCATTATGAAGAATGAGGTTAGTAACGAACCGAGACCCACGGATATATCACATATAGAGTGTAGAACAATTACAAAATGATAAAAGTGCGATCCATACATAGACGATTACCTCTTCGCGGCTCAGCTGCTTATCGGCGTTCTCATCGATCTCCTTGAACACATTCGTGGTGGGCGGGGCATTGCCAATGTTGATCAGCTCCACGTCAAAGACGAGCGTTGCCTTTGGTGGAATCACATTGCCCGCACCCGCATCGCCATAGCCCAGCTGTGGGGGAATTGTCAGCTTACGCTTCTCGCCTAATCAACAAATAATACAATAATATGTAACGGTACTCTGTGGGTATTTTATTGCGCTCTACTTACCCACACACATGTCGAGCAGACCCTGGTCCCAGCCCTTAATCACCTGTGCGTGAAAAGAAGATATTTAGTGTGAACTCTCTACCAAAATTCGCTTCAATTTCGTGGCAATTTATTTAGATGCCTCAAAATTGTTGTGGCATTCGAGTTGAAACGTTTAACTCACCTGTCCGGCGCCCAATTGGAATGTGAAGGGCTGGTCGCGGTCAAAGCTGCAAAGAGAGAGAAGCGAATAGAGAAGTTGAGTGTGAGCTGAGCAGAGTCGCAGGCAAATTGTTAGACGCTTGTTAGCCGCAAAGTTTGAAGTGCAACTTGTTTGCTCTTTTTTGCTTTCTGTAGAAAAGGTGTTGCGACAGGGGAGTACACACACACATATATACACACACACACAGACAACACATTTATCACACACACAGCCACTGTCAACTGGCTGCACTTCACACATAATCAAGAGGCATGCCACAAAAAAAAAACACACACAAAAAACACATTTTAAAACAATACATCATTTTTTATGTCCGCTTGAGTTTTGTTCAGAGGAGGGGCTTGAGGTGCTTGGGGCTGTAAAAAGCGACCAACATACGCGAAATTATTTGTTTGATGGCCTGGTTTACAGCAATGCTTAAGCTAAGCGAATTACTTTAATTCGCAACGCACACCGAGGGCTGCTGGAGAGCCAAGACAATGCTGAGGAATATGACGCTTATCATAATCAGCTGTTCAGGTATGCATGAATACCACACCGCCTCTCTCTCCCTGCCAGCCTCTCTATAGGTGTTGTCCATATACATATATGGAACTTGAGCATGATGTATGATGTGGCACAGTTGCAATAAGAGTGGCGTATAATTTGATGCTTATTATGTGCTTTACGAGTAGGTGGATTGAGCTCTTAAAGCAATGTGAAAAAAGAGATATGAAACGAGAATGTGGAATAGATAGATATGAATTTTAGGGGATGGTGTGAATTTGAAGTATATAAATATTATATATATGCGATATTTCATTAAAGTATTTTGAGATATAAAGAAGTTTGAAAGTATTAATATTTTCTATCTTAAAATTATGCAAATAGAACTGCTCTTAAGACTAATAATATATAAATTGAAAATTTCTTGAATAATAATATAATTTAATAATAATTTTCACGTATTCACAGGGAACGAGCTATAAAAAAAAAATAAATAACTACATTTTGTCGTGCTTAAACTACTATATTCATATAGAGATAATACAAAAGATAAAGTAGCATGATGTTGATAAGAATGAGTTGACGACCTTGAAATATGTCGAAACTCTCCTCTTTAATTTTTTGAGAACAGCGCTTAGAACAGCATTATATAAAAATAAATAAATAAAAATAATATAACAATATAAAATCAAGTTTCACTATCTAACTTTGATTGATAATTTCAATCCAATAAATTTACATTAATCTACTCTATGATATCTCTCTAAATATACTAATATAATATAATTTCTATGTCAGCATATTGCTCAGAAGTTAAGCTTTGATTTGGTAAGTCTAGTAAGTCAATAAGAAGCAGCTAAAAGAGCATGAGCCCTAGTCTGAGTATGCCCCTCGGGTTAAGAACTTGCAATTGGAAATGTGTCACTTGGGCATGCGGAAGGAAACTTTCAGGATTGCTGTTGTTGTTTGTTTTTTTTATTTTTTTATGAAAAACTTTGCGACTTTCGTCTGCTGCCCCTTGTTACCCCAGACACCCCCTCTCGCCCTCACTCCCTCCCTCTCTCTTCTCTCGCATATCCCCAGTTGACGATCATTTTTTAATGAGCCAAAGAGCTGCAGCAGCCAGCCCAAGTGGGCGTGGCGGCTCTAACAGATTATTGCAACAGGCACAACAAATGATTAACAAGACGACGCATGACACCCACACGGCGGGGAGTTGACAAAAGTTCGCTACAACTTCTATTGCCCCAACATGGGCTTCCCTTTCCACATCGCCTCCTCCCCGTCCCCCCTGCGCTTCTTCCGCTCCTGTTGTTTTCCTGCGGCGTCTGTTAAATATTTTATGTGCATCTCCTGGGCATTTTGCAAACATTTTTACATTTTTTACATGTTTTGCCTTGTTTTGGTTGTTTTATTTACATTCTCTGCTGCTGCTGTTATCTTGGAATCACAAGTTGTGCCGGCTCATGATGATGGCATGCGGATTGGCGCTGCCCGCGGAATAATCCAACCAACCGAAAAAGTGCTACCTCAAGAGCGCCAAGGAGTTGGAGCGTAACCAAAGTGTCGTCCTCCTCCTCCCACTGTGGCTTTCGCCTCGCCTCTGCTCAAGTGCGGCAAATCTCTTGATGAAATAAAAAACCGTACAAAATTTGTCTGGCAAAAAAAGTACAGCGCAGCAGACTAAATCACAGCATGACCGACAGGTGAATGCTCTAGCTGATGGCAAGGTTAATATTATTTTAAAATTGTCAAATTAAATGGCGACTAGCTATCATATATTACGAGTTAAAGACCATGAAGACATGATAGATAGATGATATCATATTATGATAAAATACAGATATAAATTCTGCTGATATCATATATGATATGCCTCTTGATATCATATTAAAGTTTAGAGTTTATATAATAATAAGATTGCTGCACAACTAATTAATTTAGAAATGAAAATTAAATACATTTGAGAATTCTCAAAAAACATTTATGAACCTAGTTTTCTTTAAAGAAGTTTTATATTCAAATTGCTTTGTAAAAATCTGAGCTCAAATGATTTTCTAGGCCTAAATATATAGTATTATATGCTATAAAAAGCATAATATAATATTGCTGTGCATACTATATACATCATATATACATCATTTATATATATCATTCTTAATATAGATAAACCAATGCTAAATTGCATGTCCAATTCAAAATACTCTCTTTGTAAGCGCATTAAAAGGAAAGCAAATGTCAAGCAGCCATACACACACAAGCCGGGCACTTCATGTGTCTATGTGTGGGGGGGTGGGGAGGGATTACGGCCTTTAAGACACAGTCACAGCCCCAGCCAACCAGTTGTAACCGCGTCGCAGTCGACGCTTGGCTGTGAATTTTTATTGCATTATTTTCCATGAATTTCTAGTAATATGTGAAAATTTTATAGCATCTCACATGTGTCTGTGTCTGTGTCTCTCTCTCTATCTTTCTCTGTCTCTATCTCTATTTGGCTGTCTGCTCAGCTCTCACTGACTCAGCACGCACAGGTGATTGGGGGGATTGTGTAAAATTGCTGGCAGTTGGGCCGTGGGTGCTGCTGCTGCTGCTGCTCCTGCTGCATATCCTGCTAATTTATGCGATTTACGGCAATAAATGTTACAAAAATAAAGCCGCGTGGCCTTATTTATGCCGTTGATCAATGTTAATTGTAATCCAAGGAGAAAGTTAGGCGATATTTGAAGAGTGGGGAGAGAGAGAGAGAGAGAGAGAGAGAGAGAGAGAGAGAGCGAGAGTGAGGAAATGAAATGTGTTTGATAATATTAATAGACAGAGTTCGCCCTAAAAGTTTGTATAGACAAATTCAATTATTAGCCTCAACTCGTTTTCTCTATAGATAAGCTAAACTTGATCTTGCGTATATTTAGATAAAACAGAGTAATACATTTCGTCTTAAAAATGCTTTTTCAAAACGTCTTCTCAACTTTTCTTTTCTCCTTTTCACATGCATATCTTCTATTTATAAATTTATCAATCAACTTCTTTCCCTTTACTCACATTACCATATCACAATAATCAAACTGATCCAAATTTCCAAATTTCCAATAGCTTTCCGCTTTGTAGGCCCAGCACCCAATGGCATCGCTTTAAAATCCCCTCGAACAGGTTTGCGTTTACACAAATCATTAAGCTTCAATTAAAGCATTTAAGCGAAGCGCTCGCAATGCGCTGAATAAATTAATAAAATCGTTTAAATGTGTGCTGATTGTTTCATATGTTCAGAGCCGTCGCTGTATCCATCACCAGCTCAGCTTCAGCCAGCTGCACAGTGTCCCCAGGCATGCAAAATTGATGAGGCGCCCTGGCTGATGCCATGCCCAAAACAAAAGGTCAGCTTTGGTCACTCAGCGAGCTGGCAGGAGCTGTTGGCACAGGTGTCTCTTCATTTTCATAAACTGGCCAAACAGGCGCTTCAAAGAACTGAAAACTTGTGCAACAAAATGTTACGCAAAAGTCGACGCGTTTCACTCGCGTTTTGCAGGCGTTTTGCAGGCGTTTTGCGAGCGTTTTCTGCGTGAGTTGCGACGCGCATTATCATAAAGTCAAACAAGAAATGTAAACTCATTTTTTGTTGGCTGACTGACTGACTGGCTGGCTGGTTGGTTGGTTGGTTGGTTGGTTGGCTGGCTGGCAGGAATCAACTAAATATTTAATAAGTTTCGATTTCATTCAGCTCGCAGGCAATGCCATTGGAATTTTTATGCATTCGGGAGCATTTAAAATGCAGCTCAATGGGCACAAAAAAAAGCACACACCCACACCCACACACACAAACACACACACACACACACACACAGCCACACACAGTGAAGAGAAGGCAACACATCCGTTAACCTTAACCATTACGTGATTCCCAATCCGATAGAGCGCCGAGTCGAGCTCAGCTGAGTCGAGTCGAGGCGAGTGAAGAGTTTGGTTTGGGTTTGTCTGCTAAATCATACCACGCCACTTGCCACACACAAACCCCCCACACACAATCCAATCAAATTGAATCCTTTGCCGGGACGGCATTCATTGATGACCTCGTTTTATGTGCGTCGTTGTCCGAAGTTGTAAAATCAAATATGCGTCCGCTTCAACAAAAAGCCGTAGACGAAGCAAACCACAAAACCTCAACGGAGACTTTGCAGCGACAAAAGCAAGCCCCGAGCGATTAACGTGCAACACGGCGGCAGTTGTCAGTCTCCGAGTTCTGGGCTCGACTTCTCCACTTCTGGTCAATGTGCGAACAATTCGCAGCTGGTGAAGTTTTGTGCCGCAAATTTATGCTGCCTACTGACTGCTGCCTGCTGCCTGCTGCCTGCTGCCACCCAAGCAACATTACGTGCCATGCGATTTGTTGCAGCCTTTCTTCTTCCCTCTTTCACTCAAAATAGAGAAATTTATATGTGCAACTTGTGTACATATTTCGCAGCGAGCACATTAATTATTTAAGCTATCTGTGAATGTGCTCTGCAAACTGAAGACGTTTTGCAATTTAAAAAAAAAACACACACACAAATTTCGACCAGATGCCGCTGCCACAACAATTGCTCCGAGGGCTTGACTCGGGCACAGTGGTTAAAAGCTATGGTAATTTGTTGCACTCTCCAACTATGAAAGTAGATGAGAGCTCTTCAATTGTATTAATGGTAATTTATATGGCTCAAAACAAACCCCATTTGCTATTAGATATCAAGATAAAGTGGTCTATCGAAATCCAGAACTAAAAGTATCAGAGTAATGGGCAGTTCTTCGAGTTCATTTGAGCTCTAGACCATGTTAATATTTAATAAGTCTTTAGTAAAGCTCACAGTTTAATGTACCTGTCGTACTTTGAGGCAGATATATTGAGCATTTACCTAGTCCACATCTACATTTCTAACTAGGCCAAATATATTTGTGTCAAAACTTTAATCAAAAAGCTTTCAAAGCGTTAAAGCTTCATGGAAACACTTTTAATAAGCTATAAAATTGTTGATGAAAGTAAAAGCTTATTAATATCAATACAAATGAGCTTAAGCCCTAAAATAAAATGAAATTTAAGCATTCATTTTAACAAAAATATACTAAACTTAGTCCGTTTTAAAATAACATATCATTAAGTTTATGAAATAAACATTTTATATAAACACAATAAAAAACTAATTAATCTCAGTCCTCAAATGCGAGATAAATCCATCAACCTTATCAAAAGCTTTTAAGCCTGCCCTTTACCATTCCAAATATTCAACTTAATTTCGAGCAAACTTTCACAATTTGTCGTCTTCCGGCTCACTGTACGCCATGCAACGCGGACAACGCTCAACTTTGGCTGATTGTATCACATGGTAATGAGCATTTAGATTTAGAGGCATGAAGTTGCGGCTCACACACGTGGAGCTGCTCATCAAGCACTCATAAAGATTTCCAATTCGTGCCAAGGCGCCAATCAGCTTCACTGGAGCCTAACGCCCTCAGCGGGCCAAAGCAAAAAGATGATGCCCCAATGTCTTATTGTGTGGCAAGCGGCTGTCAGGGCCGCATCTCGCATCTCATCTCTTATATAGCCGTTGCTAATTGTCGACTCAAGTCGAGTGCAAAAAACTGAAGCGCAACGAAAAACTGGTGACAGTCAAGGTTGCCTGCCTTGGCTAATGGCTCGACGACTGTAAAAAGACTTTCACTTTACAGTTTTTTTTTTTGAGTTGCTTCATGTTGTTTTACGCGCTCCGCTTTTGGACATTAAGTTGCACTTGACGCAGTCAAAGTTACTGCCACACACACGACTCATGCAACGACGACGACAGCGCCTAAGATACATGACTACAAAAGGAAGGCGTGCGGCAGGCGGCAGGCGGTGTAACGGGCTGTGGCATGCCTGGCGGACTGTCTGCCTGTTGTCAAAAAAAAAAAACTGTTCGTGCAACATGCTGCAAGTTTTGCCAAGCTTCCGTTGTGGTACATACCCTTTGCCATGTTGCAAATTGCTATTTTAATGGGCTACAAGATGCGAGCCATTGCACAACTTCCACTCCTCAAGCGCTCGACCACTCTGCCCAATTCAGCTGCAACTGCAACTGCAACGCGGTGCATGCGTAATAAATTCAAACAAACCTTGAAAAATACTTTTGCCATTTCGCCAATTTTTCTTGTCTGGCATTTGACTTATCTAACTTCTCGCTGCTGTCATAATATATCTTCAAATATGAAATGAATTAAATTTTAAGCCTGTTAAGTTTATCTACAATTTTTACTTGAATTTAAATTTGAGAAGGGAATATTATTTGCTTAATAATAAATTATAATATGCAATATTTATATTTAGGCTAGGAATATTCTAAACAAATTTAAATGTTTCCTTTTTTATTTTTAATTTAATTTCAAATTATTTATTTATTACATAAAATATTATGCTTTTCATTTGAGTTTTAAATTTTAATATTAATTAGTAATAACCCAAAACATTTCTTTGAAGTTTTAAATTAAAAATAATTTATTATAAATTAACAACAACAACAAAAAAATAAATAAATGTATAAGTATAAAAAATAAATTATACATTTTTATTATAATTTAATATTATATTATATATTTTGGTTTCATCAATTAAAATCAAATGCTTTTATTTCAATTTATTGTCAACTCCATTTCAATTCAAATTCATATTGTTTTATTAAGTTAAATTAAAGCATAATAATTACAATTAATATTTTGAATATTCCCCATCAATAAAATAAATTTATTTTAAGTCTTCTCAAAGCTTTCTGCTTGACTAAATTCTATTTGCATTAGCAGCAAAAGTTTTTTAAAGGGTGAGTGGCTGGAGTATTTCGAAACCTTTATGAAATTTGCCCATAATACCTATAATACCTATAATACCTATGCCCATAATACTTATAATTCTCCTTGATAATTAACATTTTCTACTTTGTATATTGATTATAGTTTTTATCGTAGAAAGCGTATTTGAACCTTCGCCTAGCTATTTTTACCTTTAGTTTAGGACAACTTTAAGAATGTATCAAATTTTGCATGCAGCAGCGGCAGCGGCAGCAGCAGTAGCAGCAGCAGCGGCAACAGCGGCAGATGCTAACAAATTAATTTTTTGTGCACAACGACAACAGTCTCGAGTGTGCCCTGGAGGCGGAGTTGCCGCCTTCAAAAGAGGCGTGGCCAGTGGCATGGCTGCCCTGCCCCTTCATCCCAGCACCAACTACACATAAGGAACATATATCATAGGCGACGGAACAGGAGCTGCTGCTGCTACTGCTCCTGCTGCTCATGTTTCGCGTCAAGCTGATTAGAATATAGCGAGACGTTTGCATTATTTATGCCAGCCAAATGAAGGTTTGCGGGTCAAAGGCTGGTCGACTGGTATCTGGCTGGCTGCCTGGCATAGGAGCAGCTCCATTGACAAAGTAAGAGCGCACGTGACGGGGCAGTGCGAATGACAGGTGGACCGGAGAGAGAGAGAGAGATAGGGAGAGCCAAGCTGAATGTCAAGCGACAAACAATGAAAATAAAAGCAGCCAGGCACGTGACAGGACTCGCTCCGCGCTCATCATTGAATAACTTATTGAGCAACATCATAGACTTCTCCGACCGCTTTTAATTGCAGACAGTGCCTAAAAGATGCCAAAAGCAAGTCGCGAAATGAAATTAGTTGAGCAGCAGCAGCAGCATCAGCAGCAGGTCCTTTAATCCTTTCCATGCCCAGCGAAGCACGTATGCTATAAGGCAACAGACTGCACGCTACAATAATTTCTCATATTGAAACCTATTCTAATTGAATGTTTTTCCAATCATTTGCAGACTTTCTTTTCTGTGTGTGTGTGGTTAGGTCAATTGTTGAATGGAAATAATTAAAGTTAAACATTTATATATATATGAGAGAGGAATGATAATGAAAGGGTAAAGGGTAAAGGGTAAAAAAAATATTATATATATAATTAAGTTTTCGAGGCATAAGTTTTGTATTGTAATGAATTATATTGTAATAATCTCTACTTCTACTTCTACTTCTACTTCTACTTCTACTTCTACTTCTACTTCTACTTCTACTTCTACTTCTACTTCTACTTCTACTTCTACTTCTACTTCTACTTCTACTTCTACTTCTACTTCTACTTCTACTTCTACTTCTACTTCTACTTCTACTTCTACTTCTACTTCTACTTCTACTTCTACTTCTACTTCTACTTCTACTTCTACTTCTACTTCTACTTCTACTTCTACTTCTACTTCTACTTCTACTTCTACTTCTACTTCTACTTCTACTTCTACTTCTACTTCTACTTCTACTTCTACTTCTACTTCTACTTCTACTTCTACTTCTACTTCTACTTCTACTTCTACTTCTACTTCTACTTCTACTTCTACTTCTACTTCTACTTCTACTTCTACTTCTACTTCTACTTCTACTTCTACTTCTACTTCTACTTCTACTTCTACTTCTACTTCTACTTCTACTTCTACTTCTACTTCTACTTCTACTTCTACTTCTACTTCTACTTCTACTTCTACTTCTACTTCTACTTCCACCACCTCCATCTCTATCTCTATCTCTATCTCTCTCATTTTCCGCCGTGTTATCCCTGTCAAAATGTTATCATATTCAAGCAGTATAAAGAAGCATTCAGCAGCTGCTGCCTGTCAATGGCACTTCAATAGGCAATTGAGCTGGCATTTAAACGCTTGTCAAATGCACAAAGAAATAGATAGAGAGAGACAGAGAGAAAGAGAGGGCACACCGCTGCTTGCACTTAAGCCTTTCATTTTAGCTACCTGCAGCTTAATTAGCAACTGGAGTAGATTCAAGTACAGCAAAAAGAAGCATACGCTGAGGCGCCACAAGCAGGTAGCTAATTTCCGGTGCCGTTGGCTCAACACAAAAATGCTAAAAGACTAAAAAATAAAAAGCAGCTGAAAGTCGAGCAGCGCATTTAACGCTTCGGGCTGAGTGTTGCCAAAGTGTTGCATACACAACCAAAAGCTGACATCGCTTCGTTCGCTGCACTCGAGGCTGGCAAAGTGCCTGTCGCCTCAGCCATTTAAGCCAGCTAGAGAAACAGCATGAAATGGAGAGAGGGAGGGAAAGAGGGAGACTGTGAGAGAGGGCAAAGAAAAATTTCAGCATTTAGCAAACGTTGACTTCAGCAACAAGTGGCCTCTCAGTTGGAGGCATGGCAAGTACGGGGGCATTGGAGGCGTTGACAAAGCAGGACATCTTTTGGGGCCAGCCCTGACTGAGCACTGATTGAGTTAGAGTTCGGGTCGAGAGCCGAAGCTGGCTGGCTGGCAGCACGCTAAATTAAACAGCAATTGCAAACTTTCAGCAGAAACTTTCACATCATTTGTGAGTCTCACTCCACAGATGTGTGTGTGTGTGTTGGCCAGGTAAAGGCAGGACCTAGACATTACAATTTTATTTAGCATATGTGCTAAAATCGTATTATAAAAACGATTTCCTGCACAAAAGACACAATTTTGACCCTGTTAGGCTAAAACAAATAAAGCATTTTACATTTTGAAAGCTTTAAGATGCTTGAAAATTCTGAACTAATATAAATTGAATATAATTGAACTCTCGCACAAACTATAGCTTGTATACATATAGACGTATACATATAAGACGTCTTTAATGTCATAATAGTCAGAAATGATCTCACTTAGTTACAATACATAATAGTTCCAATATATTTGTTTACTCTTTCCACACAAAATGAATTATTTATGATGTCCATATCAACACGCTGAGCTGAACTCTTGCTTATCTCTATTTCATATATAGTACAAACATGCCACATATGGTATATTAAGCAGATTTGATTTTGTTGTTTCTGGTATTTTGGTCATTATTATGCATGATAAGAATAAAATTGATAATGAAGCGATTGCAACGGCAACAAAAAAATTATTATATTAGTAAAATAGAAATATGCTTCCGAGAAGTTTAGCTAAAAGGGGGTGATTATGTGGAGCTATCATATTTTTAGTATATATATACATATATATATATATATATATATATATATATATATATATATATATATATATATATATATATATATATATATATATATATATATATATATATGTATATATATACTAAAAATATGATAGCTCCACATATTAGCTCCACATATTAAGAAATCCTTAAGTAAAACTCAACTCTATATTTATATATATATATATATATATATATATATATATATATATATATATATATATATATAAATATAGAGTTGAGTTTTACTTAAGGATTTCTTAATAGGTTTACGAGCCATTTGGTAAACTATTGGAATAAGATTTTAAAATAATATACAATTAAGAATTTTCCCAAATGAAATATATAAGATAAGACTTTAGCTAAATATAATGTAGAGCAACAAAATGTTTTCACATATATATAAATAATATGTATAAATAATATGTAACAGTTTAAATAGGTTTTAACGATATCACACTGAGCAGAATTGAAAAGAGAGAACATCAAAGAAAGAGAGAAAGTGTGGAACCCAATGATTGACATAGAATACGCGGAAGTAATTGAGTTATCATCAACTTTTGCTTCTAATAATTTTTTTTCGCGCTGTGTCTATCAACGCTCATAATATGAGCTTATTATAAATTTATGGGAAGAAGAGAAGCAGCAGCAGCAGCTGCTGCTGCAGCAACTGCAACAGCGGCAACAATTGACGCGGACGTTGCAGCAACAATAAAGCCATATGCAGCAAACAACAACTGGCAAAGGCCAAAAAAGAAGCGAATGGAAAATGCTGGCCAACAATTGAGATCGCTTATCAGTTGGCGTCTAATTTACGACAATGAGGCCGCCAAGCGAGGCCTATGCGGCACACACACACAGACTTAATCCCCAATGCTGTATGTGTGTACTACATACACATGTGTGTGTGTATGCTCATGCAAATATGACACTACATACATACATGCATGCACACATGTTTAATGTTCGCTCAGCTTTAATGCGTGCTGGAACTCACCTCGAATCGAACTTCTTGCCATCGGCCAGCAATGTGCCAGTGTAGTGCATGGTCAGTGAGTCGCCGCTCTTCGTTTTCTGATCACAGATCTCGGGCACACTGATCACATCCACCTTCAGCTCACTGCAGTGAACGCCGCTGAAGGCCACCAGAAGGCAGGAGAAAACAATTGACTTCAACATGACTGCAACAAAAAAAAGTAGGCAGAAATTTTGTTAAAAATTATAAATATTTCAAAAAAAAAAACCATAAAGGCAAATGCAAATTTAATATGATTAAAGCTTGTTAATATAATAAATTCCAAGCAAAAGAATAGCTTGGAAATGAATATGAGTTTTTATTTTATACCCTGAACCGATTTAAAATGGGAAAACAAAAAAAGGTTTTTTTTATATTATTATTATTAGTGCTAAGTATTTTTTAAGTATTTTTTATATTATTATTATATTATATTAATGGTAAATATTTTTAAAGCATTAATAATAATAATATATTATTAATGCTAAGTCTAGTATTAAACTTATGACTATGATTAAGTTTTCATCAAAATATTTATTCACTGCGCATTTCAATTAGTTCAAGACCTTTCCTCAAAATTGCAAAAATCAATAAAATATTGCATAAGACAAACTATAAGTTAATTAAAGAAGATGATGCGCAGCGTAAACCTAAAAAACTTAAAAAAAGACACACAAAAAGCAGACCAACTGAGTAAAGAGTGAAAAATTGGTTATTATGCAAATGCACAATTCATTTGCGAAGCGCGCAGCAGGTTTTATCCAACTGCAGAGGATTACGCAATGCCAAAATTGCAAATTATTGCAGCTAAGTGTGTGTGTGTGCGTGTGTGCCTCACTGTGTCTGTGCGTATGCGTAATGTCCGCAAAAACGTAAAAGGTGACGGATGACCATTATGGTAGGGGAAGCAGTATTTGGATTTCGAAAACGCCTCATGTTATATAGTTCGTTTTTGTTTTTGTGTAGGTGTTCTGAAATTGCTAATGAAAGTTGGAAATTGGACATCTTGGGCATTTTCAATGGGTCATTCGTAAGATTTATGCGCGCTTGGAAGAAAGCGTTTCGAAGAAAATGATTTGCAATAAATAAATAAGCTCGCCCATGAATGAGGAACAGCGACAGCAGTAACAACAACGACAACAACAACAATGTCTAAAGATAAAAACTTTCACTAAATAAAAGACTGCGTTGGGCCCGAGATGGCACCTAACAATTGGTAACGGCACAATTACGTGAAGAAAAAAAGCATTAACATTTGGACTCTCTACTACTCGTTACTCTCTGCATTATCAAGCTCACTCTTGGACTACCCTATGGAGATTAGTTATATAAACTAGCTGCCTGGCTTGTACTTTGCTCTCTAAATTGAGGTAATTTTAGTGAGTGAAATTAAGTTAGGTTTATTTTTATAGGAAGTACTTTGGGCACGCACACAATAAACAAGAAATTCGATTTTTATCCGAGAATTTTTGTGTTTCTTAAAATATTTATACAAAGCCCAATTTTTTCTATTTCTAGTATTCTCTATTTATAGTCTTCTCATTCATTGTATGCTGGTATAGGGAAGCAGATACAAAAACTTAAATATTTACATTTAAGAACAGCTGAATAAATGGAATCAGAAATAAGTAAAAGCAGAAAAGAGTAAAAAGAGAGCATTTCTCATATGAAACTAGACTAAAATTTCAATTTAGTTAATTTTGTGTAAATATTTTAAAAATTTATAAATTACTATATATAAAATTGATCACTGAAGCGTATGCAATCTTCGGCTAATTGAATTTGTCTGCTCCTCATATCGTTATTGTTGTTTCTTCTTCACTTTTTTTTTTTTTTTTTTTTTGGTTTTTGGGGCGTTTGCAGCAAAACCAGTTGCGTGTGTTGGCACCTTGTCTTTGGTTGCTTTGCTCTTGTCGTTTATTTTATTGTATTTTATTTTTGGTCTGTTTGATTTGAGCGCTCAGTGCAAGCCTGGTTCGTTGAACTGTCGCCTCTTACCGTTAGGCAGTAGCAGTAGTCTACCTGGGCCAACAATGACTCGACTTAATAATTTGCGGCTAAACGTTAATGAAATGAAAACTTTACAGTTGAGCCGGAGGCACACGTCATGAGGTTTTCCATCAAAGACAATAACTGCCAACTAATTAAAACAACAAACGAATGGGGATTAGCTGCACACGACAACAGCAATAATGTGCAGCAACAAAAACAATTTTGTAGGCCGGCCGGGAGATAGAGATAACGCTAGAGCGTTAGAGCGCTAGTTGCTTTACATTTTTGTGCTCAGTTTCGTTAAGTTTTCTTTTGGCTGGAACATTGCCCTCTTCCCCTTCTCCATTTCTTTTTCTTCCATGCTGACGCGATCGCATGCTCTCTTTTGCTCTATATCTCTTTCTGTCACTCTCTGCTACTCTGCTACTGACTCTGCTGTGCGCTGTGTAGCGACATTCGCTGATGTGTAAAACACGATGTGAATATGAATGAAAAAGACACGCCAGCTAGTTTCAAAGTACACGCTTTCATTTTGTTATTGTTTCTAATTAACTGCATTCTTCGATGCACTCACACGTACACATATGTAAACACACGCAGGTTGTGTTTATTAAGTAGTCAAGCTTGTTTATACCTTTTCGTTTATTTACTAATGTATTCCACTCAATTAATACCGGATATTAGCACGGATAACGGTAACGGTGCTGGCAACGGGCACTCAACTGCTGCGATCGACGTGCGCAAGGCAACTGCTGGAATTTGACGACGACGACGGCGTTTACTATGCTGCGTGGAGAGCTTTTGTGAGCGCGTAGCATACACCAATACAGCTACACAACTCAACCGAAACACACAGAGATCAAGCCCGAGAGCGAGACGAGAGAGTGTGACGCGGCAAACACTTGTCCACGTAATCAAAGTAACTCGCGCAGCTCTCAAACGGTTTACACTGACCGACCAAATTCAGACGTTTTTTCTGCTGTGACGTTGAAAAGTCTGTATTGTGTTTGTTCTTTTTTTTTTGTTTTTTATTTTACTGAGCCAACTGTGTTTGATATAGATTAATAAATGATAGAATGAAAATAAATGAAGAACAGAACTCCTATTTATATAAATTACATTCGAAATATTTTAATTATAGGGTTCTTACATTTATTAATGGTGATAATTAGACTTCTAGCAACTTACTTATTTTTTATTTGTCTAAAAATCAAAATTGATATAAATGTTTTGTTTTTAGTTTCTAATAAATCAGCAACAAAAATGGACTGCAAATTAGGATAGAGCTGTGATAGAGACACACAACCTGCTCGCGCGTTGCTACAATGTTAACTGTGGGTCTGCTGCAAGGACGCTGTTAGCTACATGCTGAACATGTTGCCAGCAACATGTTTATGCGACGCGCAACATTCATATTGTTCAGCTAACAAGACACGCCACGCCCTCAAGGCGCATGCGCTGGGGCTAAATGGGTGGAGCTAAACAGCAATGAAATGTAATGTGTTTTATATAAATTAAGAATAGTGATAATAATAATAATAAAATTATTGATACTAACAAAAATAAAAAGTTTAATATAAATTTAAATAAGTAAATTAAATGTAATTATGTTCACAAATGTTTGACAACTTTTACACTTATATATTTAAGCACTTACGCGCATTTAAACAAATTTTATCTCGTATCTATTGTCAACAAAAAGCCGCACCCACAGATAGGAAAACAAAAACAAACAAAAATAGCTAAAGCAGATTACCCTAGGGGGTTATTTTACGCCCCAATGGATGCGATTGCTAATGCAAATCAATTAGATTTGCTAAACTCAATTTAATTTGGCTTCAGTTCCAAATCTAATCGCAACGTGTCGGTTGTTCTACATTGAACGCATCAATATAAATTTAAGAAAAAAAAAAAATAAATAAAATATGCTGCAGGAGCGACAACAGATACGAGCACAGGCATATGCCCTAAAACGTAGGGAACACAGATTTGTGGTCGAGCGCATCGAGGGAATTATAAATCCAGCCTACGAGCCCGATTTGGGTGGGGATGCTAAATCGGAGCGTTCAGCCAATCAGCGACGCAACCAATCAAAATGGCGAGTATAAACTTTAGTTACTAGTTAAATACGATTCAAGAGCGAATGCTTTGCTTTGATAGAATATAAAAGATGCTGCCATATTGTATATAAAATATAGATTTATAATAATTATTTTCTATTATAGTAGACTGGAAAGAATAGCAGTATATATCACTTTTTATTTTACGTAGAGCTAAAAAAGTATATAACTATTTTTTTATACCTGAAACAATTTTTAAAAATATATTAAGAAAAACTTTGTGTTTCTAGTACTTCTTTCAAATCTTTATTAGTTAAATTAATATAAAATATAAACCTATATATAATCATAATATAACAATCTAATAACATATATTTTCTTATAAAAATAATAAACTTGTATTCGGCTGGTTTTTTTCTCTTTTAAATATGAAACTTTATAGCTTTTCATTGTTAATTAATTATATATGTTCAATTAATTCCTGAGGCTTTATTATAAACCCAAATATGTTGTACTATGCACATGTGTATAACATATGATCCTATAAAGATATATAAAAACAATATTATAGTTAATGTATGTATTTATGTTTCAAATTAATATTTAACATTTTTTGTCCAACTCTTTTTGTTTGATCTTCAATTCGAGCTCTAGAATTTTGTGCTGAACTTCAAGATTTTTGAGTTCGGCCAAATGCTGCTGTTGAGCTCTGATATCCAAGTTACGATAATATTGGAATTGAGCGGCCAAAGATTTCTGAGTTGCATTGAACTCTTTGGACCGCTTAAAGCTGGTTTTGAACATTTGTTTTCTTAGGATCCGCCTAGCCAGATCTTTTACCAGGCCATTGCTTTCGCCATCGCTGCACTGCAAAGATTCTATTCCAGCTTGCGGATAGGGGATATTGTTCTTGGCAGCAGTAATTTGCTCATCGCCTACTAAATGCCCTCTAACACCTACCTGATTTGTATTCTGCTGCACAAGCTCTTGCATATCCCTAATATCTTCCTTTTTGGACAGTGTTGATTCGATTTTGTCATTCTTATTAGATTCGGGTTCAGCTAATTGCCGAACGACCTGACTCTTATAATTCTCGGATATGATCTGGCTACCATCGAAGGAGTCAACTGCATGATGATAAACGGACATGGTCTGATCTTGATCTTGGTCTTCTTCAGATTGAATCTCTGTTTTGATCTCATCTGGTAAATTTGCCTGTGCAACTTCAACCTGAACCAATCCCACCTTAGTCTCTTCAACTTTACCGTTCTGACCCACTCGAGTCAAATCTACAACCAGTGTTGGTTCTCTCTTCACCGACAGATCCGACAGTTTATTGAGTTTCTTCATAGTCTCATATTTTGACTTGAGCTTAACAGCCGATCGCTCAATTTTCGTATTTCTGACGAAGGATTTGTTAAAATTGTTAAAATGAGAATCGAATTTAGTGCCCTCAAAACAGTGGCTTGGCTCACTTGAAAAATTCTGAGGCTATGTTCTCCCAGGCCCGATTCTTGGCCCGCCAAACATGCGCATTGGAGGCCTTCTCCTCGATCTGCTTATGATACTTGGCTGTCAATGATCTCAGCACATTCTCTTCTGCAACAGTAAAGTTTGGCATACGCGTACGTTGACGGCGCGAGGTCATGATTTGATCTGAATTATATGCAAATGGATCTGTAATATAGATTGTCGAATTAGAGTTGAGTCGGACGACCAATTTTTGTAGTTGTTGTGTCATGTGTATCTTTGTTGTGTACAACTAAGCTACTTAGAAGCCCATAACATGTTTGGTCTTGGCTTTTTTGGCTGGCGGCGGCCTCATCTCCGGCATATTCTCAATGACCGTGAATTGACTTGCTGTCAACGTGGAGTGCGGCTGTTTGGTAAAGTTCAGACTTTCATCAAATGAATTCTCTTCGATCTTTGGGGTTTTTAGTTCATCTAAATCGACTGTCTCTGGTACCAGCTCTTTGTAGTCGGCATAGGCGGCTTGGAAGAGCTTAGGCAGATTTGTGCCCGGCACCAGCTTCTCATTATCCCCGGCTGCATCAGCTTTCAGCAGCTCCGTCGGCTGCAGAGATTGTTGCAACCAGGCGGCTGTTCGGTCTTCGTTCGCCTTTCCGTCATCGTCTTTCTTTAGCTTCTCATCGATCATATCGATTTGGACATCTCGTGTTAGCTCGAACTCATCCACATCCCAGATGCTGAGCAGTCGCGTGCTGATGAGGTCCGTGAAACGGTTTAGATAATAGGCCGATTTTTGCCAGGGACCACGATTCACAGCTTTCTTTTTCTTGGTGACTTCCGGAGCCTCGCTTGGCTTAGTCTCTGCGGGTGGGGTGTCGTCCTTCTTGATCACTTCTTGACTTTGACTATTTGTTGGCTGCGTTTGTTCTTCTTCGCTGTTGCTTTCGTCGTCTGACGTGGATTCCGGCTCGGACTCAGTGAAGCCATAGTTGATGGTGACATCCTCTATAACCACCGGCTTCTCCTGCTCCGCGTCCCTTTCATTTGCAGACTTCATCACATCGCGCAGCACAGACATGGGCTGTACTGTCGTACAGCGGAGTTTTCTTTTTACATGATGACGCACCAGCTCCGCATAGTAGAGTACCACCTCCTTAGTGTGCACTCCAGTTCGCTGTTCCCGCTGCATCTCCATCTCATCGCGCAGCGTCACCCGCTGGCAATGAATGTCGCCCGAGCTGTTGGCGGTCAGCAGCTGAGCGAAGGCGCCATCAATGGCATTGTCCAGCCTGTGGAACTTGATGCCGGTAGGGCAGCATTTGATGCGCTCCGCCAGATCTGCATAGACGTCCACGCTCACACCCTGCAGCTGTGCGTGTAGCAACGCCTCCACCAGCTGGGGCGGCTCATAGGGCAGGGAGGGGGACCACATCTCCGTGTGGCTCTGCGCCAGAACTCCTTTTAGCTCGCAGACTCGCTGATCGCTGGGGTCAGCGCTGCCCATCGCCACAAATTCGCTGCCATCGTGCGCAATGGCATCCATGAAGGTGGGCGAATATTTCATCTGATGCGTCCAGGTGACAACGGCACGATCCACTACCTTCTTACCCATACAACGCATATCCAGACAGTGCAGCTTATGATTGCTTGCCACATACAACAGATTGGGATTCAGACTCTTTCCCAGACAAGAGAAGCTCTCGCAGTGCGACGAATAGGCGCTGCTGGCAAAGCAGGGATTGATTGCCTCGTTGGCACAGCGCAAATCGATGGTGAGCAGGGCGGATTGGCAGAGATAGTGAAAGCAGTGCTCCTCGCTGGCGCGCAGCTGTGCCCAGGTGCTGGACTTGTGTATGCCTTTCAAGATGCACACCTCACGCTGCGTTATGTCCTGCTGGGTGACTATGTCCTTGAAGCGCACACTGTGATCCTGGCACGCAATGGCCAAGGTATTCGGCTTATTCGTGGCCTGCGCCACGCTAATGAAGGGTCCATCCTGGCTGGTGTATCGACACTGACAGGATAATTCATATTTGCTGGTCTCCTCACAATCATCCTCATCCTCATCCGCTTCCTGCACTTCTTCCAGCTCCTTTAGCTCATAGATGGCTATATCGTTTAGCATGCGCGCCAGAAACATGTTGCCATGATTCACGCGATAGCTTTGGACTGGCAACAGCTCGAAAATTTCGCTGGACATGTCCGTCAGTGATTCGCTGTGCAGCGGACGCCACAGTTCCGCCTCCACGCCCACCTGTGAGAAATGGAGGCACTGCAGCCGCTCGCCAGAGACGTGCATAGCCAGCGGCTTCGTTTCCGGGCACCCAGCAGCCGAGTAGGACAACAGATTTAGATTACCGCCAGTGTAATAGTAGTCATAGCTGTCCCGAAAGTAGGTGTTATCCTGCAACGCTATATGCTCCGCCAAATCGAACAGATGGCAATTGTATATGTTATTAGCTAGTTTCTTTTGCCTCTGCTTTTGCTTCGCAGTTTGAGTCAAGTATTGGGACTTGTAGAAATGCACATTGCGCATCCATTCTTCGTGGGCAGCCGGTCTCTGATGGCACGGCTCCACAAGGGGCGTGCTCTGGCTGGAGACATAGACGGGTAGGGCGACGGTATAAGCGCAGCTGGGGAATATATTAAGTGGTCGATCTTGAACAGAGCTCTGTCCCAAACCTTGATTGAAGGCAGGATGTGTGTGATGTGGTGTATTCTCCAGCAAACGACGCGTCGGCTGCTGTTCAGTGTCCATCGAAGAATTTCCAAACTCATCTTGGTCTTCCTCTTCTTCTTCCTTATCCGAGTCGCTCGCTGAATTTCCTGCCTCACTACGTTGGCTGGACTTAAGGGATTCAATCGTTCGGCTGAGCTTCTCCAGCTGTAACTTTGTTGAATATCTACGAGGCATGATGTTTGAACTAAGTGCCTATCTACAAGTTTGCTTAGTTTGGAATTTATTTGTCTGTTAGTGTTTTTGTTCGATGTGTTGTTTTTTTTTTACTGCAAACCTTTAGATTGATGCTCTATTTATATATATTTTTCCACTTTATTTCGCCGAATATAGATTATTTTTATTAAAACTTTAGTTTTTCAAGTTATTTAAGGAACTGTTCCCATATAGAAATCCAAAAACTAACTGGCAGTTTGTTAAAATGAACAGCAGCGGGAAACATGCTTTAGCAGCTGTAGAGATGGGTACTTCGATCAAGAATTTAGAGATGGCACTTCAAATACCAAATAAAAACAATCGAAATATTGTTCATATATTCAGTGTTCTAGTTCATTTGTCTTTCGTGCATACATTTAGTTAACAATTAATTATAAAGTTTAACCTGACTTACACAGCAAAAAAAATCATTTAAATTGTTGGGACGTAGCTTAGATTCGAATTTTAAGTAAGATTATACATTAACAAATATCTATTTCTATCAAAACCATAAAATTTGCATCGATTGGCAGCCGTGCCATCTTATCGATATTTCTACTTATACACCAGCCCTGTTGTCATCGACCTGCCATCACACCAACTAATTCTAAACACAGTATGTACATTTCTTCACATTCAATATTTGGTCACACTGTCGCGTGTATCATAATCGAGTTGAGTCGTTCGCAGTTTAGTCCAGAAAAGTTATCATTTAAATTTATTCTTATTGTGACAAACAACAACGAATTAGTGTTCAGCAATCAGTTAAATTAATCCAATGCAGCATAGTAACTGTGTTTGTGTGTGGGCGTGCGCGGAACAGCATCAAATTATACAAGTGTAAAACGCATCAAATTTGAACACCCAAAGAAATATTGATTTTTTCATAGAAAAAAGGCCCTGCGAGTGTTGTTCTTATTGTTGTTGTGTTTTGTGCGTGCCAGTTAACTACCAAAAAGAAGAAGAAGAGAAAAGGAAAAAGTATAAGAAGAAATTACAAACTGCCAAGAAAATCCACAAGCAACGCAACAAGAAATCGCGCATTACTAAGTTTCCACAAGTTTTATAATTAAATTGCTGCCTAAATCCCGTCTACCCCGCCGAACGCCATTTGATTTGCAGTAACAGTAACAGTTGTTCTTCTTATTATTGTTGTTGTCTGCTGGAAGTTCGTCACTAAGAAACATAAGCACAACGAGCGTCAGGTGAGTCTTGAATGTCCAGCACTCACACAGAGGCACACCACGCACCCCTACACACACAGCAGACAATGTGATAATATCAAAAACAGCAACAACAACAATAACACAGGCATTGGCAAATTGTACACACATGCACTCTCACATAACGGGTCTAGTGCGTGATGAGCCTCTGCCTCTGCCTGTCAGATTTGCATTGCTTTGCTGCTGCTACTACTGTTGTTGCAGAAGTAATAGTTGCTGTTGTTGTTGTTGTTGGCGCATTTTGTCACATTTGCTCTTTCTACACATATTACCTCTATTACTATGCCCGCCTCTCGTCCGTTGCTCTTTCTTCGCTCATTCTACTCACAATGCGCTGCATCATTTTCCATCAATTTTATCATTTGCAATCTTTTTTTTCGTGTTCTTTTTTCTTCTGTTTTTTTTTTTTTTCAATTAACACACTCAGCTCTCACACAGCTGAACTTTAAGCTTTTAGCAGTAGTTAACAGTTGTCTGTTAGTCGTTACATTGCATGTTAATGTTAATATTGTTGTTGTTGTCGTTGCCTGCTGTTGCCAAATTTATCTTCTAATGCATCTTAATTTGTTTCTTTCTCATTTATGTTTCCTTTTGATTTGCTTTATGCTGTTAATTTTGACAAACCCCCAACGAATTCTGACGTAACGCAGGCCCAAAAAGCTTCGTACTCCCACGAGCTGCGTTATTTTTCGCCCATCCGCTTTTGTTTGTTTGAATTTTATTACTTCTGGTGCTCCATTTGTAAGCGCTGTTAACTGTGCGGCGCCAGCGCCAGCGCCAACGTCTACGTCTACGTCGACGTCGCTGTCGTGGCTTTTCGCCTGCGCCTTCGACAAACAAGCGCTGCGTTTATTTGACTTTGTTGTTTAACTTGTCTGCATATTTAATATCGCGCGTAGGTCAGTTAACCTAGCATTTCAAGTCCATCAAATTGCCAAATTGCTTTTTTCCCGATTCGCTCTCTATCTCTCTCTGCTACTCCTGCGCTGCCTGGTTGTATTTTTATGTAACTCTCAAATCGATTGCAAACACGTAACAGTAAAGCAACCTGCACGACGCCCCTGCTCTATATTTCTCTCTCTCTCTCTCTCTCTTTTTCACTCTTTCTTTCTCTCTGCCCCTCCTGCAACACATCCGTGCCGCTAACAACTACATGGCCAGGAACTACGTTGTTGATATTCTCGTTCTGCTCTTCATCCTTGTATGTGTATGTGAGTGTTAGTGTGACGTTCGCATTGTAATGAAAGCCTCGGGGCTTCTGCCATATAGCGTGACATTTCCTTTATAGGATTTTTTCCTCTACACCTGTTCTACTTCCCCCGGTGCCACCCCTTAAAAATACTTTGATTTGAATATAATTTCCACTTGTGTGCTGCAATTTGGTTTAGCACACAGGACACGGCACGAAAGATCCTTGAATTGATTGATAAATTATGTTAAAAACCAGAGAGAGAGTGAAAGAGAACAGAAAATATATAGATACTTTTTTGTTGGCCTCTTGCATTTGGCCAACAACAATTTGCGCTTAGCCCGGTCTGACTGGAGGCATCCACACTTTCTAATGCACACGCATTTGGCGGTGTTGTTGCCAATGCGATTGCTGTTGACCTGCCAACGGTTGCCATGGCTACCTGCCAAATTGTCAATAACTGCGCAGCTACACGGCCCGAAATGATTGAGTAACATATACGAGTAGAGCACATATTGGCTCAAGGCAAGACATTGACCAGTGGCTATAGATCGAAATGAACAGCAATATTCCATAAGGCAAATCCTTTAACTAACATAAAAAGAATGCAAATCCGAGGCATAATAATTTGCAATAAATATATTATATATGCTATAGTTGCCATATATTTCTTACAGTGCACTCTTGCAACTGTTGTCGCTTGCATTTTAACACTTTACTAATGAAAACTTAACTTAACAGTCTATTAACAGTGTTGATCAATGCCTACAGTTTAGCTTGATGTTAAAATATAACTGAAGTACAAGAATTTCATAGTTAATATTTTTTATTCAAAGTCTATCCCATTTGCTCTCAGTGCAAGTTTGCACCTTTTCTCTATTGCAGATTCTTTACATAGTATATACATATATATGCTCTAATGTGGCTATTGCCCATTTTTGCCAATTGGTAATTTTTTACAATGTTCTCTGACGCAATTGTAATTATGAATAATTTGCCATGAATGGCACACACTCTCGAACTGCTGCTGTGGCTGCCACTGTAATTATCGGAATTGCCAGTGGGGCTAGTGCACTCGCAGGCTTGGCCCAGTAGCCTAGCTATGCAAGGCCTATATAATCTATATATGTATATGTATATAATATATATAGTGTGCGATAGGCAAATGGCACTTACTGCCCTCAGCAAGTCATTCGACTTATGACTGCGCTTTGGCATCTCGTGAAGTGGCAAATCGCCTGCAACCAGGCCAAAAGGTCAAAGGTAACATGGGCCCTGCAAATGTAGGACTTGCCTTTTATACCCTGATCCCATTAAAAATGGGAAATCAGGGTATAATGGTTTTGTGAAAAGTATGTAACAGGCAGAAGGAGACGTGGCAGACCCCATAAAGTATATATATTCTTGATCAGGGCGACGAGCTGAGTCGATATAGCCCTGTCCGTCTGTCCGTCCGTCCGTCCGTCCGTCCGTCCGTCCGTCCGTCCGTCCGTCCGTATGAACGCCTAGATCTCAGAAGATATAAGAGCTAGAGACTTCAAATTTTGTATGCATACTCATGTATACCATACGCAGTACAAGTTTATCTTTTTTTTTCGATAACTCGTCCGATTACTTTTTTATCGCGAATAATCGATAAATTGATTTTGTTTATTCACCGTAATTTCAATACTTTAAGACCTGGAGACTTCAGATTTGGTGTGTATATACATCTGATCAATACGCAGATTTCGTCATTTACAGATTTTGGATACCACGCCCCCTTCCCCCCCAATTTGCAAAAAACGTATTTTAAGCACTAGAGACTTGTGCTTTGGAATGTACACACCTTTGCACATTGTGATCACGTTCTAAAAAGTTTCATGAAGATAGTCCTACTACAGAAGATATTATTCAGCAACAAAATTCTCATAATATTGCCCACACTGCAGCGCAGCCCAAGCGCAGTCGCTGCTTACTGCGCAGTTAGCAGAGCGCGTGCTTATGCGTGCGTGAATATCAGCTCTTTCTAGGGATCAGGGTATCTCCTAGTCGAGCAGTCTCGACTAGAGCTTCCTTACTTGTTGATTTATCAGCTTGAAGTTATCAAAAGAAGTTCCAGATAAATCACAGCTAATGTTCACGTATGTTATATAGCCTTAATTAACAATTGGACAATCCATTGTTCACGACCCAGTTCGTTGCAGTTGATAAGCTAAATTAATGAACACAGCTGAGATTAGAACAATTTAAATGACGTGGAATCACTGCAAATACCCTGTACATGAGCTTAAATATAATATAAGGCCTTTGTATGCTTATCTCACTTTAAATAGAAGCAATGCGAAGTCTGAGCTTAATAGAAGTATAGCTGACAAATCAGGTGTTCTAATAAGCACAAATATAAATATATATTTTTTTATAAATAGAACACAAATTCGCATGTTATATTAGATATAATAACGCCATATTAAATGTATTTATATACCTATAAAATTTAGTATTATATTTAGGTAAACAAACAGCTGTTTATATTAGCCATATGAACTCAGTAATTGCAAGAAATAATTTGATATCTAATTTATAATATTGTGTATTAATTGTATATAAACAATGATATTGTATGAGGAAACCTTAATAATTCGCAGAATGACGCATATTAAACAGATTTGATGTGTTAATCTATATACTATATATGAGCGCAAAGATTATAAAAGCAAGGTCATATTACATTTCGTATACAATTTGGAAACTAAACATGAAATTTGGGAATTTGGATAAAATTCTTGCGAATTTCTATGTATATCTAGGTATGGCCAGAGACTATATGAGCTTAGGGAGTCTAAGGCCTACAGCTACCACATTTAGTGTAGAATTTCAGTTATAGATAAGAACTGAAATTTTACCAGCTATATAGACTTGTTCATTGGGTATCACATGTCAAGGCAATAGAACTGATTTGATATGTCCAAATTCATCAAAATGGAAGCCAAAAGTCGTTAGTCAAGTGCTCGAGATAGAATTAACTTTTTGGGCGCTTTATTTGCTCTACTTGAATCTGAGTTTTACGTTGACTGTTATGGTAAAAAGTTTTCTGTTTCTCCTTTGTTGTTATAGCTATTATTATTTTATACTAGAAATTTATGCAGCACACTCAGTGTTGCAAATGTGAACAGCAGAATGAGAAACGACGTCGTTCGTTTTGCATAATAAATAGATAAGAAACTGTACTATATATACTAAGTATATGTATATACATATATGTAATCCTGACCGACGACCGTCGAATCAAATGTCCGGATATGTGTTTACAGTTTGGGCAATTGCCCAGACCTTTTCGCTTTATGGCTCCCCTAGCCTGGCCAACTAAAAAGTTCGCAATTTGCTGTCATTTTTTTTATTGCTAAGACGCAAAATGTTTGCAGTCCGATTTTTTTTTTTTTTTCAGTCTTTTATTATTTTTCTATATTTCATGTCTACAAGTTTGCGTCATCGTTGAAGCTTTTCATTATCGTTCCTTTATTTATTTATAATTATTTATTTGTCAGTGTTTGTGGCAAAATTTTTTATAACTTTTTGAAGTGTTTCAATGAAAGTTGTGGTGGTGGTGACGCACTTAATCAGCTTCCAGCTGTGAAGAGCTGTGCAAATTCCATGTGGCCGGAGCTTTTGAATATAAGAGGAGACCCTCAGGCAGAGCCGCAGAGCCCCATTTGCCGCATAGAACTGGAACTGGGTTAATGTAATGCACATTGCCACCAATAGGAGGGGTAAACAGCTCAGCACAGTGCAGCGCAGAGCAGAGCAGCGGTTGAGTGCGCTGCAGTCGGCAACATGTGTGCGGCGTTGTGTGCATGTGAGTGTTAGAATGTGTGTGAGTGTTGGTAAGAGTCTATGTGTGTGTGTGTGTGGGTGTGGGTGTGTGACTGTGGCTGTCTGGCTTGGTTTTGGCCTGCATATCTTGTTTCAACTACGAACGTTGACGCCAAAAACAATTAATGCTCGTATCTATTGTTGTTATTGTTGTAGCTTGCCTGCTTAACGCTTTTTAACCAAAATGAGATGTATGCTTATGTCAATCATTATGCATTCATAATGCCCTATAAACACGAGAGAGTATTGCATATTTCATTTGGTTTGTACAGAGAACTTGATAATTAAGTTAGCAATGATTTTAAATGGAAAATAACGTATGTTAAGCTAAAGAGCTGTTAAAGCATTAACATATGTTAAGTTAATGAGCTGTTAAAGCATCTGTCTCACTCCTTCTGCCTTAATGTTATTGTAAAAGCAATCAGAGCTTAACATGTTTTTGGTGGTTGGCTTTCCATGTTCAACATTTTCATTGTGATATATTTTGATTGTCATTTTAGATTATAATTTATTCCTTTTTTCTTTCTTAATTTATTTGATTTATGTTGATTGTGCCTGCTGCTGCTGCAACTACTACAACTGACGAATGGATGTTTTTTGTATATATCACAAAATATACTTTTATGTATATATGTTATGTTATGTGGCAACAATGGCTGTCTGCTGCCTGCCGATGAATCACGTGTCAAACTCAACAAACGAACGCAATGTTTATATGATTTCTACATCACCAAATGCACATACCACAATCACACACACACACACACCCACAAACAACGAACATGTGCACAAATTGCATGCAACGCACACTCACGTTCACATACGCACACTCTCACACACACAGTCAACGCACTGAGAGTCTTGTCTGCGTATGAAAATAAGGAAGAGCAGGCTAAGTATATTGGGTGGTGGAGAGACTGACATATGCCCATATACAAATATTTAAGCAAAGCAATCAAAAGAAAGTAAGGCTACAAAAAAAAATAAGAAAAGGAAAATAGGAAAAACATAAAAGCGCAAGCAAACAATGCCGCAATCAGAGGGCGGCTATGTATCGCTACCGGCGATGAATGGCAATGGCAGCGCCATCTATCAGTCCACCACAGAACCACAGGCTGCATCGCCTAACTCTGTATTTAAGAGCGTGAGGCGTGCATTTGGTCAGGCGATCAAGTCCTCTCCTGGAGAAAGCGAGGAGCTGGTGCGCATGGAACGGCCGGTGGTCATTGTTGGTGGTGGTACCAGGTAAGTGAAGCAGGGAAAAAACAGCCCGAGAAGCTAAAAGAAAACTTTTTTCTATACTTTTCTTTTAATAATAATTGCTGTTGTCGTTGTCGTTGTTGCTGCTGTTGTTGTTGATGTTGTCTTTCTTTCTTGTTGCACTGCAAATGCATAACATTTACCACTTTACTTCACCGTTACTTCAAGCACACAGCCATAATTGCGTTTGCATGTGCGTGAGAGCTTTTTGTGTTATTGTTCCGAGCATTTGCATTACTTTTGATTTCGCCCAAAGGAGAAGTGAAGTAATTGCACAGATGTATATATGTACATATGTAAATATGTATATATATGTATATATGTAGATTGCTCACTTTGCGCTCTCTCAGTTACATCACCAATTCACAACATCGACACGGTTGCAACTTTCTTTATATTTATTGCTGAGTTAGCCCTGGCTCAAGGTCGCATAGTCCGCCTGCAGTTTTGTCAATACTAAACATGCTAAAGCTCTAGAGAGTGCAGAGTGCAAACCCAAAAGTCGCTCGCCGTCTAGTCAGACAATTCGCCGTCGACGGTGAACCGCAATTTAGTCAACCGCTAACTGCGCTTCATTTTTGTTCTATTTCTGTCAGCGAGATACATATCTACTTAAGTATTCATTCTTTACAATTATTATTTATGTTGATTACCTACACTGTCATCATCATGAACATCATCATATTCAAGTGTTTTAATTAATGTTTCCGTAACAGTGTGACACATCACACTGCCACACACAGATTGAATTCAATGAATCTCTGCATACACACATATACATAAATATGTATTAATAATGTAAAGCTCCAGTTGAAGAAAGCTCTATTTACACTTCAGTCATTGCACTTTTCTGCTGTGCAGCGTTACTCGTTCTGTGTGGGTCTCACCGGTCTTAACCGGTTCGTTGCTGTTGCTGACCGTTTCAAGTCTGGCGCCTTGCGCTTAAAGCGGGACAGCATAGGCAAATAATACGCGAGTGCACATAAACAGCTGAAACAGAAAGCAGCAGCAAAAATATTGAAGTGCTTAATAACGGTATGTAATCTGTACTCTTTACTTTAAACGCCCACGCCCTAGGACATTGCGTGGGAACAGCTCTGTGCGTGTTAGCTTCGACTTGAAAGGCATTTTTAATGGCTTTAAATTGTGTTCGCCTAATTGATGTACTAGGCTATTTCGAGAGAAGCTATTAAAAGTATATATATATATGTGTGCTGAGTTCGTGGAATAAATAATAACTTGTTTATCTCTGATTCTAATGCGGTTAATTATATAGGAGCTTTATTTGCCTCAACTTTTGCTTTTGGATTGGCTTAGTCAATATTGTAGCTTATATATAGTTTATATGTGGTTCAGTATACAAATACTCAACAAAACTAGTGCCCTCTATATGTATTTAGATTTCATTTGAACGATAGATACATATATAATATAATATACTAATTGCTTCATAGACATACAAATTGTGTCTATCAATAGGAATACCTCCTCAATATATGTGATTATCTAATTACATATATACTTGTTCTATACGATTCTACCTTTCTATAGGGCCAGTTGTGCTTTAGAACTTCTTAAACCATTCTATCTGCTCTGTCTACTATCTTTACATCTCCCACTCGCAGTATCTCTCTTTCTGGCATGTTTCAGTCTGATTCTTTCCCATTATATCTATCTATTTGCTCCCTAGCTTTTTTTCTTCTTGTCACTTATCTCTAAAAGTGTTAATCTTTCTTTGCCTTATCATGTTCTCTTTCGCTTTGTCCCTTCGTCATCTTCTATCTAATTGGATTTCCAGGCCATTTGAAGTGCTTTATTAAAGTAGCTTCAAAAAAGTCTGTTTAAATAGAAAGTCAAAGACACAAAGTCCATATTTAATGAAATTTTACTTAGTTATCGTCAGTTCTAGCTTTAATTGGTCCCTAATAGCAAATACAGTCTCTAATGTAGAGGCTATAATGGAATCCAACTGAATTCTCAGCTTGCTAATTGAGTCAGAGCTGTGCGTATTCAACCTATGTGCCGCATAATTGTTTTAGATGGCCAAAAACCCAGTGAGCCAAATTACCTAGACACACGGTCTGGCTGGTAGACATTAGCTCTGCGAAATGAGTTTGTTAAGAAGAGTTAGAGGAGTAGGAGCAGGAGGAGGCTACCAGTGGGAGCTCAATATTTGTGGCGCCAGTTGTTTGTTGTTGACATTTACCCCGAATGACATTGCGTGACTCATTTATTTAGTTTTACGTAACATGGAAAATGTTTACTATTGTTATTGTTGTTGTTTTTGTTATCGTAGTCGTCGTCGATGCTGTTGTTATTATTATTATTATTGTACTTGCTGTATATATAGCGAGCACCCATATTCATACTCAAACTACATCGAAAAGCAACAAAATGCTGCTCCATCATTCCGCATCAGCAATCAAAGACTCTTTCTCTCTCTCTCTCTCTCTCTCTCTCTCTCTCTTTCTCTCTGGGCAAACTTAAACTCAGTTCTTAAGTCTCTCTCTCTCTCTATTTCTCTATAAATATACATGAACAACTCGTACAAATATACAAACTTAGTGTGTATTTAGCTAATTAGAGTCATAATTAAATTTCTACTAATTCAATTTATTTTTGGATATTTCCTCGAGGGAAAACTGAAAAATAAATTGAATTAGGTTCTAATTCATTTTGGGCTGTTCATTTGTATTAAAAGTAAGCGAATTGCCTCTCTATCTCTCTCTTTCTCTCGATTTTTTTTTGTTTTCGGTTTTTTGCTTGCATGCTCATAGTGTTTATTTCAGAGACCGCGACAAAACTGGTAAGACACTGAACACCAAGATGCCATCAGCACCAACACACACTGCCGAGGAGGCACATCTGCTTGGGTAAGAAAGAAAACGAACCACCCAATCGAACTCTACTATCCATATCATGTGTAAGATATATATGTATATATATACATGTATATACATATATATATTATGCGCCCTAGACTCTCCCTCTCTCACGCTACACTCAAGTTACACAAGTTTCTTTTGTTGTTTTTGATTTTTACTTTTAACTACTCATAATTCACTTTAGAGACTGTGTTTTGCCTAATTTCGTTTTACTTTTAACGTATTTGTAAGTATTTTGCATAGCGAGAACAACAAAACAAAAACCTAACAACAAATTATAATTATATATTAATAATAATAATAATGATAAGCCCAAAGCATCCGCCCTTGTCTCTCTCTCAAATCGCATCTCGTACATAATTTGAATGTTGACCAAATATTGCATATAAAGTATAATTATAATATATTTATATATATATTATTTAAAACTTAAGTTATATATATATATATATATATATATATATATATATATATATATTGTTTTTTAATTTTGCAACTTGTAACTTAGTTAATTAGCAATTTAGACGCGTTTCAAGTTTCATTTAAAAAATTGACTTCAATTTTGTAGTCCCACAAGTCGTAACAAGTAGAACTTCAGGATGCGCCCCGCACTGAAACCAGCCGAACGCCGGATGCAAATTAATGAGTGGCCCACATCAAAGACAAAAACATATTAACTATATATCTAATCAGACATAATGAACTACAGCTAATTTTCTATATATGTGTATGTCTATCTATTTAGCACCATGCCCGTTGACCCCATGGATGACATCGAACTGCGCTCGGTGCAGCTGCAATTCCCCAATGCGCGCGGCTCCATTTTGGAGGCCTGCGAACAGCGACGCGTGCCCACAGACAAGGGCGACATACATGTGGCCATACAGGGCGACACCTCAAAGCCGGCCATAGTGACCTATCACGATTTGGGACTCAACTGTAAGCAAGCCTTACCTGTACTCACACCTGCATAACCTTAGCATACCTTGAACGAATATTATATATATTTTATTTTGTATATAAAACAGATGCCACCAGTTTCGCTGGCTTCTTCAATTATCCAGTCATGCGCGGATTGCTGGAGAACTTTTGTGTGTATCATGTAACTGCACCCGGACAGGAAGAAGGCGCGCCCACATTGCCAGAGGAGTAAGTGCCCCAAATAATTGCTTAAGGTGGACTCTTTGCCCTCCAGAGAGCCATCGAGCAAATCAAAATCAAAATTATGCCCAAAAGAGCTTTAAACAAAAGAAAAAGCATAAAGTATGCAAATACAACAGTTAAATGAATAGTCAAATCTTTTCTAACAATGTGAGGACTTTGAATCATAATTATTTATGACTTTTCTTTGTTTTAAATGAGATCAACTTTAAGCTATTGTTAATGTACATTAGGTAGAGGTTGGTAAAAAAAATTATTGTATATCTTTTATAGTGTATTGTAGGGGAGTAATAGAAGTTTTGCGAAATTTCGCATTGAATTGTCGCATTTAGCTTAGTTTGCTTAAGTTTTTCTTAAATTAAGTTAACTGACAGAGAGAGCTATATTTTGTATAAGCTAAAGCACTTATAGAGCTATATTTTCAGTTATGATTGTACAAAAGATAAATATAAAATCTGGCTGAGCAAGTTATATATTCAAATTATATGATAAATGTTAACTGCTTCAGCAAAGGCACGTAGCACACCTTCAAAGCTGAAAGCAATAGAGATTCTAATTGTTATTCAATATTGTTTAGTTAACCATTCGCAAATAGCAATCTACAAGTCATAGCTAATATTAATAATTTGAAATTGTATTTGATATGAAGTCTGAAAGCTAAGTTACCTACTTAACTGTTGCGTGCAACACACAATTTTACTGTTAGCCTTAAACAAACAACTGTAATTTTTGTCTTGATCACACATTTAAATCAATATCTTGTCTGTCTCTCCACCCGCATAGCTATGTGTATCCAACCATGGATGAGTTGGCAGCCCAGCTGTTGTTTGTGCTATCGCATTTTGGCCTAAAGTCGGTGATTGGGTTTGGTGTGGGCGCTGGGGCCAATATACTGGCGCGTTTTGCCCATGCTAATCCGGATAAAGTGGGCGCCCTGTGCCTAATTAACTGTGTGTCAACGCAATCAGGCTGGATCGAATGGGGCTATCAGAGTTTCAATGCGCGCTTCTTGCGCACCAAGGGCATGACGCAGGGTGTCATTGATTATCTGATGTGGCATCATTTCGGACGCAATCCCGAGGAGCGCAACCATGATCTGGTGCAGATGTACAAGCAGCACTTCGAGCGTGGCGTCAATCCCACTAACCTGGCCATGTTCATCAATGCGTATATACATCGCAACGATTTGCATTTGGCGCGCACACCGCCAGGCACACCTGGCGCTGAGACGGCAGCGACTACGCTGAAAATGCCCGTTATCAATATAACGGGTTCGCTGTCGCCGCATGTGGAGGATACGGTGACATTCAATGGCCGATTGGACCCAACTAATTCGTCCTGGATGAAGGTTCACCTAAAATCGCAACCCTTCTAGTTACCTATATATTAAAAATGTTGTTTGTTTTTTAGATCTCTGATTGCGCCATGGTATTGGAGGAGCAACCGGCTAAGCTGGCTGAAGCCTTCCGGCTGTTCTTGCAGGGCGAGGGCTACGGTAAGTGTTAGAATACCACGCACACACTGAACAACTGAACCTCAACAACCTATCAGCTACAAAAAATCTACAACAAATATATAAATCTACAACTAAAAACAATCTACTTACCACCTATTACAAATCTACCTGCTGCTACTCTAGTCAAATTTTCAGTACCACCCTTTAATTGGAATCCAAACGAAAGAGCAAAACAACAGAAATATCTTTAAGATAGAAGAATCCTATACGAGTATTCAATTCAGTTCAGTTCAGTTCAGTTCAGTTGAATTCAGTGCAGAGAATTGCATTATTTCAAAGTTACCCTCCTACCTCCCATTCATCAAAATCAAAATGCAGCTGCAATGAACACACTAGAGCATATATACCCTATACCCTATAGAGGTACACACAAAAGTCGCCTTCTCTCTTTCCACTACCTAAACTAAAAAACTTAGCCTAAAGTCTCATGTTTACATATATATTGAAGAACGAATTAGTAACGGCAAAAGCTTTTCAACCGCTTTCAGCGAGCAAATAATACGAAATTGCGTGCAACAAAAATCTTTAAAATTGTTCAAAATTTTATATAAGTATTATTAAATTGGACATATAAATTATATATACATATATATATATACTTATTCGAAAAAAACGAAAAAAATTTGACTTATGTTTGTTAGCCAAATATTTGTACGCATAAAAAAGAAAAAAGAAAACTAAATTAAATAAATGAAAATTGAAAATCAAAAAACAAAAAGTTGTTGAAAATCGAGCGTTTACTTTTATACAATTTTTCTTTATAATTCCTAAAATACTTTTTTAGTTAGAGACTTAGCCAGGGCGTTGCTTCACATAGACCAGGCCCCCAATATACACGAAAACACCTAAATTCTAAGCCAAAATTCAAATTTTCCCAAATTACGAAAAACAAATGCATTTTCGCAAAAAAAAAAAAAAAAAAAAAAAAAAAATAAACAACAAAAATATTTCAATATTTTCATTACTTTGTTTTTCATTTCTTTTTCCTTTCTCCAAACTGCTTGTTTTTTGCTAAACAAACATACAAATACAACAAAAATATACAAATATATTTCCCCTCTCTCAAAAACAAACATATGACACTCAATGCCAAAATACACACACGAAATACCCTGTAAAACGCCTGGCCGACCATCCTCGCCTGCCTCTCGTCATGCATCCATCTAAAAAAAAACCATATGCACTCGACCTTGGGCGCCGAAACTAACCTCAAATAAAAATAAATAAAAAAAAAAAAAAAAATATATATATATATATATATATAAACTATATTAATCGAATCGAATTTCATTAAATGACCAAATGACGTTTTCAAATCTTGCTGCATAAAATTCGATATATGAATTTTCTTTATTCTTTTCGTTTCTCAAATTAATTTTCTCCTACGAAATTCTGTTATCAATAATGTATGCAATCAATATGTGCAACAACAATAATAAACAATATTAATATATGGTATGTATATTTGTACACACAAAACAAAACACATTAAAAAACAAAACAAAAATCCCTGGCAAATAGTCTCCGAGAAACCCCAGTAGACAGTGGCAAAATGAAAACATGAAAAAACATAGTTGAAATGCATTTAGCTAATTAATAAATTAATTAAAATTACATACATATACAAAAAGTAGGCAATGCTTAACACTCACACATACACACATTCACAAAAACCGAATAGTTTGTCATTTGCTTGTGCAAGTATTGGTAAGCTTTGAAAAAGCTTGCATATATTTAAGCACTTGAACACTTTGCGTAAGAGCTTTCAGCTGCAAGTGACAAACAAAATGCGACACGTAGTTTGCTTATGAGTTTTATAGAATGCCTTATCCCTAGTAACAGTACAGCAGCTGCTCTCTTATACTCTCTCTATCTCTCTCTCTCTCTTTGCCTATATTTGGCAATATGTTTATGCCTTGCTTTGTTTTGCTTGTAGTATTTGATTTGTTTCCAGCAACTACACAAATGCACTTATATTTTGCTTATACATGAATATACATATAATTTATTTGATGTTTTATTTATTTTGTTTATTTACACGCAATATTTGAAATGAATATAAATCGTTGCATTTAACAATGCGTAGCTGTTGGCACACTGCAAAAGTTGGCACGCAAAATGTCAGCAGCCAGTCGGAGCAGCTCCACACGAATTGAGCTTTGTGTGCAATGAGAGCACTGCGCCGCCCAAATTGGAGTTGAAATGGGGCGTGGTCGTGAGCGCGGGCAAACGAGTGAGAGAAATTGGAAGACACAAAAACAGAGATGAAAGCACAGCACGCTGAGACCAAAACACACATACAGACATACATACATCAATGCAAAAGAAAAATATTAAATAAAACAGAAAATCACACACAGTCAGCAACAAGTTGAAGCTTGAGCTTTTTTGAGGCTTTTATACGTGTATGTGTATGTTTGTACTTTTGTTAACTGTGATTTTCCATTTTCTTTTCACTTCTGATTGTTGCTTCTTAAGTGTGTTATTTTATTCAATTTATTTTGTATTACATTTAGTTATTACGTATGTATGTATATAGTTGAGATATACATAAGTATAAATTGTTGTATTGATGAACAGCAAATGCTGTTGTTTGCAATAAAAGAAAAACATTACTCTATATAATTTTTTGTGTCTTTATTTATTTGTTTCACTTGCCGTAAGAGTTGAGCTGTACTTGGACGCTCGTTGCTTACTCACACACACACAGACACACACACATACAGAGCGCAATTCTAAGCAATAAGTTTATATACATAAAACATATACAAATATACATACATACATGACAATGCTACAAAAAAAAAAAAAAAAAAACAAAAAAAAATATATAAGGATATATATACTATATATAATATACATATACATATATTATCTAATATGGAGCTATGCAAGAAATTTCACAAATTGTAAGCTTTTGTTGTGTATTTGAATTCTAAATAAATGAACAAAGTCAACGATTTTCAATTCCGAATCATTTGAGCTTTGAGCTGGAGCAAATTGCGCAAATTTCACTCGCCGCTCTCTAACTCTAACTCACTCTCAATGTCTCTTTGTTGTTATTGTTTCTGGTTTTCGAGTCTATGTCTCTTCACAGCAGCTGATAAGCAGATGGCGCCCTACTCTCACCAATCAGTTAAGTGCATGCAGCGCGCTCTCTCTCTCTCTCTCTCTCTCTCTCATCATCATCAGCAAGAACATTTATCATTACCGCCTCGCCAACATTATCATCAAAAGCTCATCCGCAGCTAGTACAACAAAAGAACAACAACAAGAACAGCAACAAATCGCAGCAACATCCCGTGAAAAGCAATGGCCAAGCAACATCATCAATGCACTCACCCGAATACACGCACACACATACACACATATAACACGCTACAAAAGAAAACATAAAACCAGCAGCAAATCCTTAGAACGTGTATAAAGAACACTCATAAAAAAAACAAAAACAACAATAACTACAACTACAACTAACATGCTCTCAAAAAGTAACGTAACGTAAATAACAAAAGCCAAACTACTACTACCTTCCCCCTCCACAAAAAATATATATACTACAACAACTACAACACTGCAACTATAACAGCAACGCCGCTGTCAACGCCAGCTAGTTCTCCCTGCGGCACCAAATATCACACGTACTCATCGATATTCTTTGCCAATTTTCGTGAGCAACAGCTGCAGGCCGCCCAGGAGCGAGAGCGAGAGCGCCAGCTACAGCTGAGCTTGCGCATTGGTAATCGACTACGAGAGACGGCAATCAATTGCAGCGGCAGCGGCAGCAGCAACAGCAACAGCAACAACAATGCTAACAATGACCCGACAAGCGAAGACGATCTGGATGCAGAGAATGGCAACGGGAATGGCAATCGGGCATATGTGACCACTGATACATCCGGCACGCTCTACTTTGGCACACAAAGCAACAAGATACGCATCACTGAGAATCCACTGCCCGAGCCAATTAGCTCTTAGATTGTTAAACGCTACTCTTATACTTAAAATAAACACACACATACTCAACCAAAGAGAGCAAGAGACGAGACAGACACGAACACAAACACACACTGTTATTGTTGTTATGAACTACGTATAAATATACCAAAACACACAAACACACACGTAGACACAAACAGCAGCAGCCGCAGCAACAGCAACCGCGCAGCCGCCGCAGCCTCAGACGCCAACTCAAGCAAAGCTTTAGCCGCCAGCAACTATGACAGTGTGACCAGAGCAGCCAAGCGCCGCCTGTATGTAGACTTTAGCCCGAGCCGCGCTCCAAGAGACAAACAAAACAAAACAAAAATGGAAAAAATAATACAAATATGAATAAACAAATTGAGTTCAAACAAAGACACCGCTACCTATACCAGATATTGTACTTATGTTTTGTTAAAAAATACATGAATCCAACTAAAAACCACTTAGTACTCGGAATACCGTTCGAAGTTTCCTAGTTTCTGTTCTAAATAAAACTAAAAAGTAATAAAAATAAAATAAAAATTGAAAAGAACAAAAAAGAATTGTATTGCAGAGTAATATTGAAATATTTGTAATTTACACTTTGTGCCTGAGCGTAAAATATGCAAATACACATAGATACTTACGTATGTATTTGTTGTCGGTTTTTAGTTAAAAACAATTGAAATATCAAATATACAAAATGAATACAAAAAAAAAAAAAAAAAAAAAAAACAAAAAGACAAACAGAATACTTTACATATAATGCGAGTTTAATTTCTATTTAGACATTATGCAATAAAAATACGTGTATTTTTTGGATGCGACATATTTTATGAAGAGCTTGCTTAGTTGTTGTGAAAAAAAAAAAATAAAGAAATAAAAATAAAAACTAATAAAATAAATGAACAAATTACAAGCTTAATGTTAAACGAAACAGAAAAACAAAAATAAATACATTAACTTAATCCCAAGAGCCACAAAAAAATAAATAAATGTAGCATATCAAAAAACAAGCTCTCAAAATTACATATACATTAAAAATATTTAACTAGTTATTAAAACAAATACAAATATAAATAACTGAAATTCATACTGAATTGCATTCAATAAAACACAAACGCATAAAGGCAACTTAGGTAAAACAAATGCGAATACGAAAAATAAATAAATTACACAACAGATCCACACACACACACACATACATACAAAGATAAATAATGAACAACTTTTTGCAAATAACTTCAAATTCAATTTAATAAAAGTTTTAGAAGCTTGCGTCCCGTTGTTTTTGTTTTCCAATTCTTAATGATATAGATTAGCTCAACTATTAACAGTTAGTCAGTCACTTGGGTTGCTGCATCAGCAGCTCCTTAACCATGCGGAATGTTGCCTCTCGCTCCTGGCGCATTACACTGGACAGCTCCTGCAAGAAGTGCGCCTGCTGTTCCCGTTGCTCGCACAGAAAACGTTCCTGGGATTCCTTTAGAGTGGACATCAGCTTCTTCTGCCCCTCGCTGATGCTGGTCAGCACTTCGAGGGGCGTTGGCTCTGGCGGCATCTCGAATGAATCCTCAAAATCCTCGCTATCGGCCGCGGCACGCAATAGATCACAGCTAGAGCCGGAACTGCAGCCTTCACTGTCGCTCTCCAGTGCCGCCTCCGGTTTGGTGGACACGTTCATTTCGCTGGTTGCCACATTTTCAATTGCTTTTGCTTTCGTCGTACGCTTCTTTTTCATCAGATCGTCGAACATCTCAAAGTGGCGTGGCAGCATCCGCACATTACCTAGTCCATCCTTCTTAACCTCTCGATAGCGCCGCAGCAACAATCGCAGCTTGTTGCGCAGCTGATGCGGCGTGCGCTGATAGGATTGCTTTGCCATGATGCTCGATATGTAGGCCAGGGTCTTGAAGTTGCGCTTCTTGGAGCCATCCAAGGCACGGAACAGATTTTGCTGCTTGATGATGGCCAGAAAGGCGTCCACCTCATGATCGGTCCAATAATACGAATCCGGGTGACCTGAATATATAATCTTAGTCAGAGGACTCCCCTCATCTGCCTTTAGAGAGCATAAATTCGATTGTCAACCTACGATTGTTTCTGGATGTGTCCGCGTCGCCTTCGTCGCTGTAAATATAATCGGATTCACTGCCGCTGCTGTAGTTCGCTTCGATATCGGCGCCCGGCTTCTTCGCAGGATTCAGTAGCTGGTGCATGGCCTCATAGTGCTCGAAGGTGTCGCCGCCATTCTTGGCCTTGTTGTATTGCCTTCTCAGATGCTGGAACTTGATGCGCAACTTCTCCGGCGCCTTGTCAAACGACCGCTTGGCCATTTCCTTGGAGAGCAGTTTGAAGATCTTGGCATTGCGCTTGCGCAGCAGCGCGGACTGCAGTCCCATGCTGTTGATGATGTCCAGGAATATGTCCACCTCACCCTCCGCCCACTTGACTCGCGCATTCGATGGAATCACGGCACGAACTAAGGCACCTGTAAGCGATTGAATTGTAATACAAATCGATATACTTATAGATCTTGCAGTAAACCTTCCGATTCGCTGTCCGTGCCAAGGGCCACATCGGCATCCTCCTCGGCGCTCTCATTGGAGTCGCTCTCTGCCTCTCCAGCGCTGCTCTCGCCGTGCCGCAGCGAACCATTGAGCAATGCGTGCATCTCCTCGTAATGCTCGAACGACTCTCCACCGTCTTTCGCCTTGGCATACTGCCGACGCAGCTGATGATACTTGACTCTCAGCTGGTCCGGGCGCTTGATAAAGTTGCGCTTCGCCATTTCCCGGGCGAGCAGCTTAAATACTTTGGCATTCCTCTTGCGCAGCAGCGGCGTCTGTAGCTTATGAGTAATGATGATGTTCAGCAGAGTTTCCACCTCGCCCTCTGCCCACTTGCAGCGAAGCGGCGTCTTGGACGCGGAGCCATTCGAACGATTCGTATTATCCTCGTTGACTAAAATGAAAAAGAAAACTATATATTTAACGCGTTTGCTAGCTGATGGTATTACCTACATTCTGGCTGCTGCGTGTGCTCATATTTCTGTTCCACTTTAATATGCTCCTCAGGATGCAGTTGCAGTTCTTGCTGCGCTTCATCGTCATCCAATTCGGGCTGTTGCTCGTCGCCCAGCAGATCGTTCAGATAATTAAAATACTGGCAGGTACGATTGCGATAACGTGCCATAAAGTAATCATTTCTTAATTTCTTAAATCTATCCCGCAATTCCGAAATTGTCCGGCTGTGTCCTTTAGGCCAACATTTGCTCTCGGTCATTTGGCTGGCCACTCGCTGCCAATCCCATTTGCCGGGTCCGCGTCCGTGCAGCTCTTTAAGCGACTTCATAATGTCAATGAGTGCAACCGTTTCGTCTACAGTCCAGCTGTCGCTATCGAATGCGCTCATTTTGACTAAATCGGCCTTTTATTATTTTTGTTTATATGCTTTTCGTTTGCAAAAGTAATATTTAGTGGTTCGCTCAGCTGTTTTGAGCTTGGAACTGGAGCGAGATTGTGTGAACGGAATGGTTTAACAGTGAACTGTGGTTAACATGTTGTTGAACTGTTAACCGTGCACAAGGAGGAATTTTCAAATAGCAAACAATTCTGTTATGAGTTTTAAAATAATACAAATGACTAATTAATATAAGCAAATACAAATTGTATTTACTATAATAAGGCTTGTTAGCTCAATCTTAATAATTATAATCTTAAAATTCAAATATTTTAGCAAAAACTCGACGTTTCTTTTCGATAATTTGAATGCTCTGTTATCGATCTAAGGTAACAGACACTTTTGACTTTCGTTTGGTATTGCAACATTGCGAGCAGGCGGTCACACAGTATTCAACTGAATCTTATTATTGACGGTCGTTTGGCGCTGACGCTACGTCGTTTTCGGTGTTCGGAGTACGTTAATAACAACTTCCAAGATACAACCGCATAATAATAAAACAAAGTCAATGATATTGGTGCAAAAAAAAAAAAAAAAAGAATACAAATACGTTACATTGTAGCAGCTTCTTCGCGTGCGTAGTTAACTCACATTGTCCAACGCGTTTAAAGTGTTTTTTGCTGTTAACAATTTAGGTTCGTTCCGCTGGCTCCTCTGCCCCGCTCGCTCTACCGTTCGTACCGCTCGCTCGTTTCGGCCGTTTCTTACGTCTGTCGGCCCCGTTAACGACGAGGTTCAACGCGATCACCGCTTTTTTTATTGCCATTGTATATTGTATTACTTATTATAATATTCCGTGAATCGGTCGCAACGCTCATTTATTTTTGTTATTTCAACACAAACAGCTTTTCTGCTGAAACATATATAATTTGCAATACAATCGATCCGGAATTCTCCGATTTCGCGAGCTTTCCCCCAAAGCTCGGCTTTCGAGATGGAGTTGGAGTTGGAGTTGGGATACGCTTGAATAGACCACAAATTATCTCCCCCTCACTCTGTCTGTTTCTCCATCTACTGCCATCGTTGATAAACTTCGAAAAATATAATTTTGATATTCCGAGCATAAACAAATAGTTGGATTGTGCAAACAATTGCAGTTCAAAATCCATCACGTTCTCACATTTATGCGCTTTATGAATTAAATAAATAATCAAACGCGTGTTGGATACGTTCCCGAACCGGAGCAGGAGCTACAGCACCATGTCTATATCTGGCATTATGTTGTGGATGTCTATAGGAGCTGGCTTATTGCTGATCTACAGTTTCGACTTCACATCGGCCTCGGCAACAGCCAACGCCGGCTATGTCGATCATGGAGATACGAAAGGTAAGCGATTTCACAATATCAACAAAAAACTGTGCTATTTCTTGCATTTCAGTCATTCAGTACATATCAGTTATAAAGAACGATTACAAATGGTTCAAGTACCTGCTGGCAAATACTCTTTTTATCAACTTATTTATATGAAAAATCTGAAAGTCTTTGAAAATGTTATGATATCAATATAATTATTTGTTTTGCAAATAGCTTTTAGATATACCGTAAATAGTCTTTAAGCAATACCTAGTTTTGTGACTAAAGTGTTATCAGTTGCTGAGTTTAATGATACTAGTATTCTTATATTCTTATAATAGACTGAACAAAGGAAAATACCAAAACTATTTTTTTATACACCATCTATATATAGGTTTCATATCCATCCATCTAGACACACATCTCATTAAAATTTTCTATACACCTCACTTAATTTATAATTACATCACATAACAATTTTGGTTATGCTGATGCTTATGGGACTCGAGTTCGTTGGGTCCACTAGTACAGGGTATTTTTCTCAAGGCAACAGATAATAAATGCCAACTGAGATTACAGTGAGCACCCCAAGAGACGGTGCGAGCAGCGCAGACAGACAGAACAGAACAGTTTTTGATAAAAGAGATTCAATTCATTGAATTGGAGGAGGAAGTAGATCTGCCGTATGAATCGTACATCTGTTCATTCTGTTGCCCTTTTGTGAACAGGTTTCCAGCGGCGACAGATTTCCCATGGTATCGCAAACAAGGAGCGGAGAGCACCGTTTTCTACCTGTTTGTTTGTTTGGCATTGCTTTTACTTTTGCATTTACCTGTGCCCAGCCAGGTAGCAGCTAGATGGCCCATTAAGCATCTCTCTTGCCTGTGTCAGCTCATTCTGTATCTTGGCTTGAGTAAATATGAATTCAGTACAGATACGAGCACAGATTGCACGCTTCATTGCTCTCTCACTCACTCTCTGTCGCTCTGTCTCCCTCTCTCTTTTCTTCTGTCTTCCACACTGCTCAGGATCACTTTTGTAGGCGCAAACGGCAAGCGCTCTGCCAAAATTTTCTATTCCATTTGCATGTTTTTTTTTTTTTTTTGGGGGGGGGGGGGGGTTGGTACGCAAAGGGCAGCTCCATTGGCTTGCCTTGCTCTGTCCCCTTGCCCCGCTGTCCACCCGCTATTGTGCAAAAATGAGCCAAATAACCTGTTTTAGCGCTGTCTTTGCTTGTGCTGTTTATACCCTGTACACTCTGTAAATGGGTAAGCATGGGGTAGACTATAGTTGTACTAGTGCTTCAGAGAGTTAGGAAGTGGAGTAGGAAATGGAGACAGAGACAGAAAGAAAGAGAGAGAGAGAGAGAAATTTCCACAAGGTCTCGTAGCTCATGCTACAGCATTTAAGTATATACAATAAGCATTGAGCTTCAATAACTTCTAGCTCATCGGCTCTTCCACATTACAGGGTATGTCTTAGCTGCTTGCCCTTCATGCTATACACTCTTACTTGTTTTTAATGTCTTTCTTGCAAAAACAAACCCACATGCATCGCATCACAGCTATACAGCTCTCTCTCTCTCTCTCTCTCACTCTTGAGCGCTCTCTCTTTGTCGCTCTGCCTTCTGCGTCTGTGCCACTTGGTTTCGTATATGTTTTTCTTGCTTTTGTTGTAATACAGACTTCCTACCACCTACCTCCCCGAGCTGCCTCGTCGCGTCTCGTCTTGCCTCTTTGTCTTTGCCAACTTCGTACGCATCTGAACCGTGAGATTTTATTTCATGCAAAAAAGTAGAAGTACTTGGACGCTTGTTGTTGCTGCTGCTGCCTCAACTTGCAGGTGTTTCGCATACTCACACATATACACATATAAAAGAAACAGCAACGAGGAAACCAGCTTATAAATTATAAGTTACGCTCAATATTTTTTTGGTTCTGTTTTTTTTTTTTCTTTTTTGCGGCTGTGATTGGGCCAAAACAAGGCTTGTTTGACTGTTTTTCTGGGCCAAGTTTTGAGCTACAATCCTGATGCCTGCGGTTCATGTAATTGACGTGCAACTATTAACATAAATTACAGGTCAACTGTACGAATTTAGCTACTTAAGGACTGGGTATATAATTTTTAGCTTAAACTGTGACTCGTTCTTCATGTTTACTTTGTGTTTTATTTGTATGGAATTACATATCCAAATTTTAGAGCAGGAGTCTCACATTTACATTTACACATTTAATTATATACTAAAATATGGTTAAAAATATTTTATTTTCCTTAAGTAATTGCTAGTATCAGTTATATGCCAACCTAAGGCTTTAGCTTCTGGTTTGTGACACCTCCATGGGCATTTATATTTGGCAAATATTTCCTAAAATAGTAACTCCTATATAATGTTCTACTATTGCTTTCTTAAATTAATGAAAACTTCTTTTATTTATTCCATTACTATCTGCATCAATAAAATTCTCTATTACATAAATAATCATAAAACTCCAACAGTCCCACTTCAAAGTCGCACTTGATCTATTGGCAATTTGTTCCTATCTGTGAAACCCAATGCAATGCATATAGAACCCTGATCCCGTTTATCAATGTGCAGTATGGCATGAAAACTCAGCGTGACTTGACTGAGGCAAAGGGTGCAAATGAATCAACCTGCAATATATGTATATAAGTGTATATCCATTTTAAAGTCTAAACAGCACTGTTGATAACAACGTTGATAACAACTACACAAACGGGGAATGTGTATACCCCAGTGATAATTACTCAAGCACTACCTAAAACTAAAAAAAAAGTAAAGTAAAACATTTGATATTTCGTTTTAACATGAAAAGGCTGACAGTCGAAATTCTAAACTCGGGAGCTCTTAGCTGACGCATATTTCTACTTAAAACCCAAAGTAATAACAAGGCTGATTGCAGGGGACTGATAGGGAATGATGGACAGGAAGATACAGTGTATTCTGTCATAGTATTAAATTCAGTTTGTTAAAGTGAAGAATGTTTATTTTTCTATCGCAAGATCATCATAACCATATGCGCTCTAAATACAGGGTATGCAAAGACAGGATATACCAGTATAGAACAGGAAAGATATTAGAGTGAGTGCCGTTAAGTGCATTCCAACGAAAAGTGGCCGACAGGAGCAGAAGGACTTAGGAACATGCTAAGTGCCACAGGATCAAATCACGCGACAAGCTGAGAATAACAGGACTTCAAAAATAATATGAGAAAAATAATGAAAAAGACAGTCCACTCTCGAGTGACGCGACGGCTGACTCTTGAGTGGCAGGTAAGGACTAGGACGCCCACGTTTCAAGTCTCACTCTGCGCCGCTGTCTCAGGTTCGAGGCCGCCTAAGACAATACAAAAGTATCGAATTTCATAAGGATATAAGATGTTGTACATATTAGCGGATGCACACAAAAAAAAAGAAAGAGAGAGAGAGAGAGAGACAGCAGAGAAAAGAAAGTTCCCATATGCAAGTCCTCAAACAATTTTTAGCTGGAAAAAAAATGAAATTATGAAAAACACTTGAGAAATAACAAGAGCAAGAAGAAGCAGAAGATGATGTAGTAGAGAAGTGTATCTAATTATTGAAGAGGGCGCACGCCCACTTGAGAGCGGTTCTTTGTGGCAGCCAGACGAAGTCCTCTCCAGGCTTTATCTTTATGTGCTTCAGGGTTTTTCAGTTCATGTGGCATTATCTATAGGGTCACAGAATCTGTGCACACAGACAGGCGAGGGGACGGACGCACGGGCAGAGTATTGTTGCCAGTGATTCTATACGATTCTCACGTATGCAAAGCAGCCGCACTCTCTCTCTCTCTCCCTCTGTCTCCCTCACGCCTCCGGCAATCATAAATAATAATCAATTTCCTGTGTTGTACAAAAAAAAAAAAAACAAAAAAAAAGCAGCATTAACAAAATGTTTCCCATCGCTCCGCACTTAAGCGAGTGCCATATGCGATTGCAAGTTTTTCTTTATTTTGAATTTTCATCTCGTCTTTTCTTTTCTTTTTTTTTTTTTTTTTGGTTTTGTTGGTGAGAAAATGCGATACTGCAAACCGACAATCAAAATGAATGAAAAGCGAGTGGGGAGAGCCTCAGATTTGTTTAAATCAGTAAAATTTTTGCTTATTGTTTGTTATTTTGTTATTGTGTTGTGTCTGAATTGGTTCGTAACATTTGCGTCCATTTGGCGGCACAGTTTGACAGCCATTGGCCATCGAGCTGTGCACCAATCAGCGCGCTCTCTCGCTGCTCGCGCTCTCTGCCTCTCACTTGCTCAATTGATTGCGCTGCAGCTGTAGCTGAGCGAGGTTAAATGCTGACCCAATCAACGTGCCCCCCATTTGCTCCATGACGCATGCGTCGGCTGCCTTCGCTGTTGTTCTTGCTGCTGTTGCTGCTTCTGCTGCTGCCTCTGCAGTTTGTTTGGTTTATGAGTTGGCCAAATAATAATAATAATGCGGCAGCAACAGCAACAGCAGCGTGCAGCTGTCGCCTTGCAATCTCAACGAGTTGCCCTTGCAGCGCAACCCTCTATACCTCGCTATCCCTTTCTCTCCCTCTCTCTCTTCTTTTCCTTTTCCTTCTGTTTTTTGGTTAAGCATTAAAGCGTCTGTCGCCACATTGCAGCCTGTCGCTGAGATAAACACATTGTAATTAGTGAAGGGCTGCATTCCCTCTGGCTCATTATCAGCCTGATCTTCATGATCACGATCACGATCAGCGAGGGTGATCCATGCAGCTTGCGGGGGCGAAACATCCAGCCACACAGCCTGCCATATGTCATCGTAAGCTGAGACAAGCCCGATGCATCGAATTACCATTAAGCCAACAACTGATACTTAATCATTTCTCGACCATATTACAAATCTGTCAAGAAGCTTTAAACCATACTTAAGATATGATTTATGTGCAGTATTAGACTATTAATAAATTTTAATTTCTTAATATAAAAATGTTATATTTTGAACTTAAATTTATTTTAAAATTTATTGTCTTTAAATATATAAATATATAAATATATTAAAGATAAAAAAGAAAGAAAAGCATTTTTTTCTATTGTTATTTTTTCTATATTTATTTTGTATTCATTCAAATATAATACATTCATTCATTTATCCTTTATTTGTTTTATAAATTAAATATTTACTTGCTTAAACAATTCCAAATAGTTCTTTTATTTATTAAAAATTATGTTGTAATTTTTGTATAATCATATTTAATTATTGTGATTACATTTTTCTTAAATAATAATATTATTTAATTTGTCTATTATATAATGTATTATTATATAATTAAAAAAAAAAACAAAAAAACATGTTTACAGTTAAAAAGAAATAGAACAGCTCAAACCTAAAAAATCCCATGAATTTCAGCGAAATTCAAAAGAATTGAAATGCTCTTTGCTTTATGAATTAATTTCCCAGTTCGAGATAAGGTTTTGCTTATTAAATTTTGTATATGAAAAGTAAATTTATTACCTATTTATCCTTTCACTGCCCTCTAAAAATTAGCATTAAGATTTATGCGCGTGTTGTTGCTGTCGTTGTTGTTGTTGCTTGTGCCAAGCCGGACGAACGAGCTGAGAAGAAAGGTTTTTGATTTGTTTTTTTGGGCCGGAAAACGTTTGGACACATAATAAGGCAGTGCTAGAGATGGACGGGGGTGGGGCAGCCGGGCAGCAGGCGGCTGTTGCTAAAGGTCAACGTCGTCTCCAGCAATGATCTTGCATAATTACAAAGAGACGTGTCCGAGCGGCAGATCTGACACTGGCAAAGAAACGAGCCGAAAAGAAGAGACAGACGGACAGAGGAGGCAATGCCAAAGAAGCGAACAGAGAAGAGTAAAGAAAAGAAAAGGTTTGGCCCCCTGAATGGAATGGACAAGCGCTGCCATTCAGCACTGGAAGCGGGCTGGCTAACAGTGGAGCTGTATGCGTGTCGTATGTGTGCGTGTGTGTGTGTGTGTTTGCTTAACCCTACGATGACTGCGGGTCACAGTGAGCAATAAGAGAAACAGCAACAATAAGAACAATGTGAATCATTGACAGTTTTTATGAAGCACCGCATGCATCACTCAGCGCTCAAGAAGTTGCCGCTCATCTAAATTCATATGTAGAAGAATATGCATGTATGTATGTATGTGTGTGTGCGCGTTTATGATCGGACCGCACCCCACTATGCCTGTAGCTTTCAAAATCATTTCAAATTCAATACAAAAAGTCAAATGATGACGAAAGTTGGGCCCAGTTGATGTCTCGCTGGGTGCTGGGCGAGGAGCGTGAGGCGCGGACCGGCACATTGGAAAATTGGAATGTGGCGAGCCAAAGGCAAAGCGTTTGCGTTAATTAAAAACAATTAAGGCGGCAGGAGAGGGAGCAGCAATAGCAGCAGCAGCAGGCGCAGTTGTGGCGGCAGTCAGCACCACACAGTTGAGTGTCTCTCACGCATAGCGAAAAGGTTTTGACTTTGCCTTCTGCTAAATGTGGGTCGTGTGAAGCGGGAGAGTGAGAGCGGGAGAGAGAGAGAGAGATGGGGAGAGAGATCGAGAGCACATGTGAGCTGTAGGGCTTACATTAAAATTGTATAATATTAATTGCGGTTAATTGGGATTAACAGCTGCGCCAAAATGCCGACGCGCTCAACTGAAAATTGTTGAGGGGAGCGCAGGAGAGAGAGAGAGAGAGAGAGCGAAAGCTTTTTACTGTTTTATTTGCACTTGCAGTTGCAGGCAATGGCGAAGCCGCAGGCGAAGGCAAAGCCAAAGCGAAAAGGGCGAAAAAAAAGCTTTAAGTCCGAGCAGCTAAGCAATAGCTAAGCACTGCTTGCGGTGAAGAGAGAGAGATAGAGAGACAGAGAGAGGAGCGAAGAAATGATTTATGCTCAGCGCCTGCTGCTGCAGTTGTTGTTGCTGCTGCCATGACAGTTCGCTTGCTACGTTAACTGCTGCTTCTTCTGCCTTGCTGACTCTGTTGTTGTTGTCTTTGCTCCCTACGCGCTTTCTTCCTTTCAGCACTTGCGCAGCCGGTTCGATTTCCTGTTATTCTTTAGCTTGGCTTGCTCTGGCCTGGCCTGCTTCCAGAGTGATAACAAAACATTTTTTTTAGAATTCGCCGCGAATTGGCGACAAAATAGCCGAAGCTAGTAATAGCTCTCGACTAGCCCACTAGAGGCCGCCCCATCCGGTGTTCATCATCCGGTGTTTGGTAACTGGTTCTGCTGCTGGGCCGCTGCTATTGCTATGGCAGGATTGCCAGCGAAGCGGTAATTAAGCTGAAAAATCAAATCGTTATGGTCTGGGGCCGAGGGGCTGGCATTACATTTTCCTGCCTGGAATTTCCGTTGCAAGTGACGGCCCAGGCGTGCGAGCTAATTACACCTGTTGATGGAATAGTGCGACAGGCGTGGCTTGCAGCCGTGTATACCTGCCTGCTACCTGCCGCCATATGCTGCACAGATTGGTAGCACAGATAGACGCACACACTGAGACATTAAAGCGTGTCTGCTGAGTAATTGTTTTGGCTATGTGCAACAGAATCGGAATCATGCAGCGGAAGTAATTTGAGGTTAGATCTGTGATCTGCGATGATGCTGCTGTTGCTGTTGCTGTTGCTGTTGCTGCAACTGAGCGAGAGGTTAATAGGCGCCGGCACACAAGGGTTAATAGCTAATAGCTAATGCTCGTTTGGGTCAGGCATAAAGTGTTAAAAGTCGAGCTCCTCTGCCATTCCCAGAAGTCATTAGTTAACTAACACACAGACACGCAGACACGCACACCCTTTGGATGACTTTCCCAAATGCAGTTTTTCTTTTGAAGCTTAAGTCGAACTTTCGGGTCGCCGCCGATGCCACTGCTGCACCCATAAAGCCAATGTTGAAACAAACGTCAAAGCGCACAACTTGCGCATACGTAAGCCAGAAAAAGCAACAAACAGCAACAAAAACAACAGAAACAGTCAACGCGCATTAGCTCCATGGCAATAGCAACAACGGCGCAACAACAACAATGGCTTGACAGCCACAATTCAAATTGTATACAAATGTGTTTTCAATTTCAAAAGCGATCGCCACACTGCGATAAATAGTCGAGCAAATTCCCATTTATACACTGCCATGGTATACGCATATACATATATTTATATGTATATCTAATGCATTTTGTGGCTTTTACATTTACTGCCTCGAGTGGATTCTCTTAGTGGTTTTTACACTTAGGCCATATCTAAACGTCTGCATCGAAACGAGATCTCAATTGAGATACGCTAGCAGCGGAAGCAATTTTGATTGAAAGTCATGTTTTTGTTAACAACATTAGCATAATTGTATATTAAAATAAATCTCTGTTTCTGTTGTTTCCATATAAAATACATATATGCATATGGGTTAACGTGCCTAAAGTCTAATACGTGATCAAATGTCAAATCTTTTTGAATATTTTAACAACAATATATTTTAGTTATGTTAAACATTTTCCAAAATATTATTTGAATTAGTATAATTCTTTTCTGTTCGAACTATCTTAGGTGTTAATTTAATTAACTCAACGGCATTAATTACTATATAATTAACAACCAATTAGCAATCAATCCAATTATCAATTTCAAACGTATTCCAGCCTCTGTGAATTAGAATGAAAAACATAAAGGAAAAGGAAAAGATTAAGAACTGGTTTTATCTGTTACTTCCTCAGCTTTCATCACAAAAAGTTTCTCACAATCAAACTAATTAATTCAACAAGTTTATCTACAGCAAATCTCAACAAAATATTGTAATAATATTCACAAACTCAAAAATCAATTGGCAACTGTACTTTTTACATTTATTCAAATGTAAAAATACAAAAAAGTGCCCAAATAAATCGCAGCCAAAAGTATCAGAAATCACATCAAAAATAAGCAACAATTGTCGCGTAATGTCACAATTATTTTACATGCGACATGAACCAAATAACAAAAAGAATAAAACAAAACCGAAATCAACAACAATTTCAGGGAGTGTCCAACGACGAGACGCCGTTGCTCCAATGAAAATTCTATACACACACACGTGCACAAACTCGCACAGGCACATACACACGCACACGATCAGACGCTTGAATGCCATCCAATATTTTAGTCAATAAAAATACAATTGAGAAATTGCCATGGTGATCACGTAGCAACAACTACAACAATAACAACACCAACAACAACAAGAACAGGGCGCCCAATTGGCATTGGCTGCAGTCGATATTTCTTGGAAGGCGCAACGTGCTCTCAAAGTTATCTGCGACGCAGCAGATTTCCAATGGGGTCGACTATTGTTGCTGCTGGTGTTAGTGTTGCTGCTGCTGCTGTTGCTGCTGCTGCAACTACAGCTGTTGCTGTTGTCTGTTGCAGTTAGTGCTGATGTTGCTGTTGTTGTTGATGTTGCTACTGTTGCAGTTGCCATTGTTGCTGGCGTACCTGCAATTGTCGCTGTTGTAGTTGTTGCTCCTGTCCCTACAATTGTTGCTGCTGCATCTGTTGCTGTTGTAGATGTTGCTCTAATTGTTGCTGATATAACTGTAGCTGCTGTAGATGTTGCTGGTGTCGCAGTTGTAGTTGTTGCTGTTGTCACTGCTATAACTGTTGCTATTGTCGATGTTGCTGATGTCCATCTCTTGGCCCTACAATTTTTACTGCAGCTCATAATACTGCGTGCATGAACGGCTTTTGTTGCTGTTATCTCTGCGATTGCTGGTGTTGCTGTTGCGCATGTTGGTGCTGTAGCTGTTGCTGTCCCTGTGGCTATTATTATTGATGCTGTTATTGGTTGCAGCCATTGCTTTTATTGTGGCTGTTGTTGATGCTCCTTTGGCTGCTGTTATTGGCCCTGCAATCGTTGCTGTTGCTTGTTTTGTTGTTGCTGTTGTCTCTAGCGTAGCTGCTGCTGTTGCTGTCGCTCTTATAGTTCATGTAGTTGCTGCTGTTGTCGCTGCCCTGTTGCTGTTGCAGTTGTTGTTAGTCTGTCTGTTGTTGTTGCAAGTGCAACTGCAATGTCGTTGTTTCTGCTGTTGTCGCTGTCGCTGCCGCTGCCGCTGCCGTTATTATTGCCGCTGTTGCTGTCGTTGAGCTTCTCACAATCTTTGATTTACATGCTAAGTAAGTGCAAGTACAGCAGCTACAAGTCAATCGCTTTTGCTCGCCCCCTCCAGGCGTTGCTACTGCCCCTCCGCCGACAGTTGCTCCCCTCGCACATGCATCACCTTTTGGGTCGACCTTTGGGTTGCGACTTGTGCTGATTGCAGCATTAAAAATCACCTCAAAAGTATATGACAACAACGAAAACATTGTACAACGTGTACACATGTAGGCACATATCATCATAACCAAAAAAAAATTGAAGTAAAAATTACAAAAGAAAAAAAAATATTTTTAAACCCAAAGTCGAAAACTTTAAAGAAAAGGCGAGCAGAGAACCTACAAACAATATATATAATATTGTTAGGCTCAGCACGTTTCTAGAGCCTGAAGTTGAACAAGAGAAATATAAATGAAATATGTATGCTCGATACTGACTGTACCATACTCTGTAGTTGCAGTTGAGTGCAGGGTGCAATTGTTAGAGAGGAACAGTTTCTCTTTAACTTTGCCGACTCAAGGCGATGTGAAGCGATAGCTCTGTAATGCTTTTAATTTAAATGCCTCTCTGTTTAATTCAAATTATACGTTTTAGTGACTGTAGAGCTAGTCATGGAAGCAGCTATAGATTAACCAGTTTGATTCATACAGTTTATATATATAATCAGGTATATATATATATAAACTGTGAGCTTATATTCCAAACATCTTGGAATCTTATATATAACTATAGTATAAAGTTTGCTATAAAAATGATGAATGTTGTCTTTCATATTTGCCTAGTGGGAATTTTTACATAATTATGCATACTTAATAATTTGTTATCTTTGATCTATAGAGTAGATCTTGAGAAATTTGTAAATTTCTCAGGCAAATCATTTCGAAAATATAAATATTTCTACTATAGAATAACCTATGAGAATTGCATAGCTAATTGAAATGCCCTAAATGTATATATCTCTCTCGAATTTAGGCGACCCACACCCATACTTGTACATGCAGTGTATATACCCTCTACGTATTTAACAAACAGAGTATTGCAACGTCCACGTATAATCAGCAGCAAAAACTGAATTTTATGCTGGGCTCAGCAAAGTCTTTTGGTCTTTGGTATTGTAAAGTCGTCGAACCATTATGAATTTAATGCCCATACAGGCATTCATTTTTACATTATATGCTAAAAGCGAAGACTTGAAATTAAAATTAAAAATAAAGAAATACAAATAAAAGAAAACGAATCCAATAAGAAACTCTGATTGCCAAAAGTCTCGGTGCCTGTTGCCAACGTACGTAGAGCTCATTGAATTTTGATGAACACCCGCCGTGCGCTCCAAAAAGGGCTGAGAAAAACCTTTAGCTGGATCTCCGAAGAGAACCGGTCTCTGTAGCAAAGCCCCAGCCCCAGCCACAGCAACAGCCTCAGCCTCAGCCTCAGCCTCAGCTTCAGCTTTGGCGTTTTTTGTGTGCTCCGGAAGTAATTAATGCCTTTTTTTCCCTCAGTTATTTTTTCTGCTGTTGAACGCTAAAACATAAAACAGAATCTATGCATTAGAGGCGAGTGCTCTGGCCGAGTTAGACTTGTTGCTGTTGTTTTGGTTTTTGTTGGGTGAACTTTCTCCAAGCGCAGCTCCATTCCCAGCTCCCAGCTCTCAACTTACAGCTCACAGCTTGCTGTTACCATCTTTCAAGTTGGCCATTCGAGTGACCGAATTGCAAAGCGTTTGTCAACGCCAACGACAGAAAATGATGTGCGGTGCATTGGCCAATGCGGGCGGGCAGGCCATAAACCTGCCACAAATATGGCAATTGCAACTGCTCTGGCAGCAACTATTGCTGGCAACTCGGCGAGGATGGCAACAGCAACAGCAACATGCAGCAGCTGCCTCCTGAAATGGTCAATGCGACATAATTGATCAATTGGCAGCGCTCAGTGTTCAGTGTTCAGTGTTCAGTGCTCAGCGTTCAGCGCTTGGCGCATCCTATACCCCCAGGCCAGTTAGAGGCCATAGTTGGACATCCTCCATTTAAAGACAAGACAAGTAGCCAGCGACCGACCGAGCCAGCGACGAATGACGAGCAACGAGTTACAGCTACAACTGCAGCTTCTGCTACCCTTCGACGCGGGTTGCTTTTTTAATTAAGCCAGGCTGTTTGCTGTTTACTGCGCTGGCAATTGCCATAAGTGGAGCCAGACGTTTCGAAAAGGCTGCTCCATAGCCACCAAGTCTTATGTGTGCCATCATCCACTGCGCGACAGTCCTGTTATCTGGCTGAGATATGATCTGCGCAGACAGCTAGAGCCAGAGAGCTGCAAGACATGTGTCTAGGCGGTTAGGATCGAGCCTAGTACTTAAGGTAAGACGAGTAGCTATTAGAGGGTGCTGAGCACAGATATGAGCGAGTGAAGGATAGAAAGTAGCAAGTAATAGAGACTGAAGGACCCCAGACTAGAGAGAAGAGTAAGAGTACGAGTAGCGCGAATGGACAGTTAGGAGCTGCAGATGGCTAGAATGGTACTTAAAAGATGGAGAGTGTTAAATTGAGATTGATATAGGCAATGGTAGTTAAGAAAGGGTGAATAATAAATAGAGTTTAAAGACGGAGAATAGAGAGTAATGCATAGAGGGTTAAGTTGGTTGAGTTAAGTATAGCCACAATGAAGAGATAAGATGTGCAAAATAACACCAAAGCAAGTAAAGAAAAGAAACAGTCAAAAGAGATTGGTGTAAAATGAGGAACAGCGAAAGTAGAGAAACTTTAAGCTATATGATGAAAAACAGATTAGTAGCGAGCTATTAGTAAATGCAAAGCTATTGTTAAATAAAAATAAACTTGGAGCAAATTTGAAGTGATGTACGAAATGTGGAGAGAAGGTAATGAGAAATGAATAGGAAACTAAGAAACAGGAATGCAAAGCAACTCAAATGGATCATGTAGAAGCTAACAATAGATGAGAAGTAGGGAATGAGAAGGGACTACTAAAAACAAGTAGTGGGTAATAACTGGAAATAAGTTACAGACTAGTAAAATCTTGTGAGTAATTAGAGATTAGTAATAATGAATAAAAAGGAATGAGTGAAAAGTAATAAAGGATAAGCAGAGGGAAACTGTAAGAAAGCGTGTAACGAGTCACGAGCAACGAGCAATGATATGCCACACAAGAAACGAGTGAGACATTTAGAGAAATGTGAGTAGGAGCGATTAATAAGTCGTAAAGCAACGCAAACCCATTCGCCAGCAATGAGTTATCTATGCCTCGACTTGGGTCTTCTTCGACTCAATTAAATCAAACTGCTGTTGACAGTTACACTAAGTGGCAGTTGCTGACTCGCCCAGTCGCAATGACAATCGACTCCTCTGTAAGCGAACCGAGTCAAAGTAAACTGTGCCACGGGCTGCAACTGGTGCAACTGTTGCAACTGTGCCCCATGCTAGTGCCCATGCGATACGCCCTGTAAGTTTTGATTAATTTCTGTTGGCTGTTGGGTCATCATTCTTCGTTTCTCGCGACGTCAGTTAGCTGGCTCAGTGAGCCATGCCCAGCCATGTCCAGTGGCCATCCATCGGCCTGTGCTCGCGTCCAACTAGAGCTCGCATTTTCATATACAGATAATAATAATCATATTTTGTTTTTGTGATATTCTCTTTTTGTATTTCATTAATTGCCAACGTTTCATATTTTTATTTGAGCATTACTTTTTTTTGTGCTCTTTTTGTGTTGTTTTTAATTTGTTTTTCAATTATATTTGTGGCTGGTGTTTCTTCTTTTTTTTCATTGGAATCGGGCACGCTTGTTGTCGCCATGTTTTTTAGCTGAATTACGAGTCGGCAGCTACGATTCCGTCTCTTTCGCTGTCTCTGTCTGTGTCTCAGTCTCTATCTCTTTCTCTGTCTGTCTCTGTCTCTGTCTCTGTCTCTGTCTCTGTCTCCGGGCCGGAGTCGAGCACGAGCTGTAGCCAAGTTTTTGAATGCTGCCGCAGCATATTTTTTAATATTTATAACACACACACATTCACAGCCAGACTTTTATTATTGAATGTTTTGTTTATTTGATGCGATAACTTTTGACACAGCTCTAGGCTTAAGCGTTTGATAACAACAGTCGCTCACTGCGTGCTTATCACTTGCTCTATGCAACACGGACTTTGCTCTGCCTTTGTGGGCGTGGCGCATCTATCTATCAGCTTCGATTGCGTGCATAGCTTAAAGTGTGCTAATTACAATAAATATCTTGCGTCGAATCCATAGAAAAAAGCGCCTGTTTGTCTGTTTGGCTTAACCTGGAATCGACTGTTAATGTGCAACTGCTTGAAAAAGTTATAAAATTCTAATTTCCCCTATCAATTCCGAGAATTTTGAAGGAAAAGCGTAAACAATATTTGTAGAGGAGCTTTTTGTTTCAGCTATCAGCCACACAGAAAAAAGTCATAAAAATATTTACTTGAGATTGTTAAAAACAGGAATATTAAAAATATTTAAAATAAAATTTAATCAATTAAAAAGATGAAGATAAGCATTGGGAGCACCATATTTCCTATTATTACTTTTACTTATTATGTCTTATTTTTACAGTTTTAGACATTTTATTCATATATTATATATTTGTATTCAAATAATATAACTTAATACTTGAAGCACTTTCAAAATATTTAAGAACTTAAATCAAAATATTTAAGAACTTAAATCAAATATATTATATTGCATATTCATATTAATTTTTCATACAAATACAGTTGCCTGGGCTTTTTAGTCCTGAGTGATCATTAATCAGTCACTCTTCAATTATACATTTCATATACATGTATGTATGTAAGTATAAACAAAAAACTGAGATACTGTTCAATGTGCAGCTCACACACATAACTAAACAATCAATGAAGCAGCCCTCGCAGATGCCTAAATATTATGTCAATTGCCCGTTAACGTATGGAAATGCCATTAAATACTCTTATATAAACACATATGAAATAAATATATATTTCTATATACATATATGAATGCGAATACGATTACAAAATTCTGCATAACAGCAGAATTTTTGTATTTGGAATGTATCTTTCTGTATATATAGAGCAGAACACACAGATGCATAAGCCCACACAGACACATATAGGCAGACTGGCAAATTTACATACATACATATATCTCATTGATGGAAACAATATGCCAAAGCTGCAACAGCCACAACAACAATAACAACAACAACAATAGCTACAACAATAATCTAGCACAAAGAGCGCAAATATATTTAATGGCTCCATCAAATCAAATTTCATCCAACACATCCGCCCACAATGCGCATTTCGATATGCCTATAACTCATCATATGCGATTATAATCGCATTTGTTTATACAAATAATAATTTTATGTATATATCTAGGCAGACAATTGTTTATGGCACATCAAACAACAAATTTGAGCCAGCTCTAAAACTTTATGGTCATTAGCATTTCTTTGATTTGGAGCATTCTTTTAAATATTTAATGGGGCTATACTTGGGGGATCACCATATGAGCGATTCTGAATGATAAATCTTAAAGATAGCAAATATTATAAATTATTTATTTCATATTACCTAAGGGAATTCTACACTCTTACAGTCGTTGGCCAACCCTTTGGTCAATATTTGAAGGTATACATATTTAAATTATTATATTATCTGGTACTAATAAGTAGCCACACCTGTAATTAATTTCATATACATTTCAATTCTTCAATGTGGAAATTAAGTATATATATACATATTTTATTATACTATTTTACTTGTCAACTGCAAAGCTGCAAGAGTTTTTACCTTTGACAAATATTTTTGATGCTGAAAATTATTACTGGAAATAATGAAATTATTATTATAATTACGAAATGTTGAAGAATGTATATTAAAGCTAAACTTCATATACTTGTTTCTCTATCCAAATTTGAATTAAGTTCCAAGAGCTGAAGTCTCAGCTGCCTTTAAGCCTCTAGCAGAGATTGTTGAGTTCACATTGGCAAAAGGCCAGATCGACTCTGCTCAAGCTATGATATCTGATATCTTATGCTATCAATCAATTATCAAGCAGGCCTTCCTCTGCCAAATTGTACAATAAAATTGCAAATCGTGTCCCAAATTAGTTTCTGCAACATGAGCTGGTATGTAGACTTTTGCACACATGCTTGAGCAAATGCGTAAATCAGCATTTTGTAAATCCGCATCGAGTGCTGTATCACGAAATGCTAACCCACAATTAGCTAAAGGCCGACACATGTTGCCTGAGTTGCTCAGCTGTTGCTGCTACATGTGTCACAGTTGCAATCGACATGCCAAAAAAATAAGAGGAAGCAGAAAAGTAAGTGAGTGGGGCGCCACAGAGAGATCGCGCGCAAAAAAGGGGCATCGCTTTGCTGCATGCGGCAGCTCCACAGACTCTGGCAGCATTTTGAGGCGCTTCGACTTTGTTTGATGTTGTTCTTGTTGTTGTTGTTGCCTCAGTGTCGTGAGAATTTTTCGCGTTTGGTCGCACAGCGTGTGAAATTGAAAAAGTGCCACACCCATTTGATGTGAGAGGCAGCGACAGCAGCAGCAGCAGCAGTTACTGTGGGCGCATTAAATGAAGCGAAAGTGTTGCAAACAGCTGCGATAACTGCAAAATATCTGTAAAATTGAGCAGCATTTTGTAATGCCACAACAAAATACACTCGAAGAAAATATAAGTGAACTCGGGTTGACGGATTTGTCTCTTGTGTCTAAATTGAAATTGATTTGGCATTGATTTTTCCAATCAGCTTGCTAGGCTTACCTTAGACTAATTGATAATTGTCTTCCTATTTTAATTTAATTTTAAATTTTATTTTATTTTAATTTAATGTTTACCTATAGAATAGATATTCTATTTTATGTATTTAAATTTTAAATTATTTGAATTTGAGCGTATTTTAGTTTTGTTTTTTCTCAGTGCATTACATTTTTTCTTAGCTGTTAAGTGCATTTAAGTCTTAGTCTTACTCAGAGCTCATTTATCCAATCACAATTAACATTCGATTCTCCATCTCTTTCGTTCTCTTTGCAGGTGAGTCTGCGTCTGCGTCTGCTTAGCTGTGCAGTCGGCGTTAAATACTAAATTCATTAAATTAAAGGTAACTATGCAACAGTTGTGCGGCAATTAGGCAGCTGTGCCCCACTTTGTGGCACCAACAAAAATAATATAATTGTCACTGAAAGCCAAAACACGCGTCAATTTAATCAAGTACCCCAAATAAGTATTGAGAGAGAAGAGAATAATATCACAGCAGCCAAACAATGGGAAATTTATTAAAAGCCCATTAAAACAAACAAAAACAGAAAACTGCATTCAACTTTCAACTGCAGCTGAGGTGAGGCTCAAAAGCGTAACGCCAACTGTTGTTGTTGCTGTTGTTGTTGCCGTGGCAACTGAAGGCAATAGTTATGCTTCAAGTGTTTTATGGCAATGTACAAACAACAGGCAACAGAACTTCAATGCAACAACTCAGCTTGCAACCAATTGTTGCACTCGCTGTTGTTGTTGGTGGTGCTGCAGCCGATGCCGCTGGTGGTAGCGACACCGACACGCATGCGTTTCATTTTCAGTTAAACTGCCCGTTGTTTCTCTGCTTGTGTCTCTGACTTCGCCCCCGCTACGCCGCTCAGCCCTTCACCACCTCCTCCCCCTGCTCCACAAGCCCTAAAAGCTTGAACAAAACAAAAGCAAAAGCAAAGCAGAGCCCAAAATGAAGTTGGAAAACTTCACGCGCTGTTGCACGACGCGACGCGACGCTAGCCGATCTCGCATCGGGTGTTCTTTTAGCTGCTGCCCCTTGAGCGAGCGATACAAGCGACTGCGCATGCGCCAACACACACGCGCACACAAATAAATAAACAAATACTCAGAAACGCACACACACTCGGACGCAGCTTGGCATATGACCTGCGCAACTGCACAGCACAAGGGTTAATAATAATGGTAAACCATTTGGCATTATTTCAAATACACACAACAAGTATCTCTCTGTCCCACTCTCTCTCTCATACACGCACTTCTAACAATGCTTTGGACTTGTTTTAACTGCTTCGCTTATCCAATTTTTTATTTTTTTTGTTTTGTTTGTGGACAATAGAAATTCCTCATACGCAGACAATGAGCACGCTCTGCGCTGTGACCGTTATAACGAGCACAACTCAATTTATGCTCGATATATATATTTATCATTGTAAACTACGAAAATGTGTGAATTGCACTGCTCAATTTGTATTCGCAATTGAGCCTCACTTATTAACATATTATTGCCTTGCTTTTCCCTCCCATATATTTATATTTAAGTTTAACTAAACAGAATCAACTCTTAATTAATGGTACAAAAACAGTTTACAAAAAACACTTTGCAGCCTTATTTTCCTTTATTTGAACGGTTGACTTTCATTAAATATATTTCATATTTCCCAGTATGGTGTGTGTCTTGAACAAAATAATAATATAGGGTGCATATCCAAGATATTTCCCTACACAGAGTGCCTTGATCTATAACTTTGATTTATTATTTCCCAATAAAGTGTGAGCCTTGACTACTACTAGATCTGTGGTGTGTGTCTTGGATATTTACCTATTTTGACACTAAATTCTCCTATGATGTGTGTCATATTTAGTTTTATTTTGTTCCCTATTTGATTACATCTTCATTAATTTCTTTGATCTGTATTTTTACAACTAAGAAAGTGTCTATGCTATTACCTACATTATATTTATATATGTTTGGGGTGTTGATTTCCCTTTAAATTTTCCTCAAACATTTCACACATTTTGTTCACTGACAAAACCGGGGTGCGTCTTTACTAACACAGGCTCTGGTATACTATGTACATAAAAATCATTGGTGCATGTCTTTGCTAACTCCCTACTTTTATATATAATTCTAAAACTTGGCAACATTAGTAATGTTACAAACCTAATCCCGCTTAACGAAACTCACTTAACGCGGACACACCTAGCTTAGTCACACACCCAACTAGCGTAGGCACTGTAGCCATGGAAGAGTCTGCCTCTTTCTTTTTCAGTCCCTCTCTCTTTTTGAATCCCTCTCTCTTTATACACATACAGATACACACATGACTCCAGCATCTCTTAATGGCTGCCGTATACATATCTGTGTGTGGGTATTTTGATTACTTAAGCTCGCTTGCTCGCTCTTAAGCTAAATCTGTTCTTGCTCTTTAAGCTATTCATTTTTTATTTTATATATTTTTTATATGTGATGTGTGTTGCTTTGCTGCATCTATCTAAATTTTGCAATAAAGGTAATATTATCATGCTGAATTTATCTTTTGCGTTGGTACTTAATCTTCTCCTCCTGCTTGACTCTGGATGCTGAGCAATTCATTTTCTTAAGAAATTCATACATACACTTGGATACTTATGCATGTATATGTTAAGCGCGCGTTCACTCTCTCTCTCTCTCTCTCTCTCTCTCTCTTAGTTCCAATCTTACCCTCGCTCTCACTCTACATTTAGCTGGAAGCTTTGGTAACGGCCATCGCTGCGCTTTGCTGTTGTTATTGTTGTTGCTGTTGCTGTTAAGCGCCAAACCGGTTTCCAGTTCGGAGCAACAAAAACAAAGCTAAAAACAAATGAAATCCGTAAAGCAACAACAACAGAAACGACAGTAGGAGAGACCCCGAATTAATACAGCTATTGGCATTTTTATAATTTTCATTTAAGAAAAAACAAAATGAAACAAATGGAGGAGAGAAATAATCATATGTGACTAGCATTGCTTAAATTAATTATAATGTTATTATGGAAATTGTTTATGAGAGATGAATAAATATGCAGCGAATCGAATGTGCCTATAGTTAAATATATATATTCATATTTATATCTATTGTGTATCTATCATGGAGAGGCATTTGGTATCTGTGACCTTAGTTGGCAATCTATTGACCTTGCCACAACTGCAGCAGCTGAGGCTGTGGCAGTGACTGCGGCTGCAGCTTGTCAATTTGTGGCTACACGCTGAAGAATCCTTACATATTGGAATGCGGCTGTGGTTCGATTGTTGCTGTTGCTGTTGCCGCTGCCTCTGGCTGATGCTGCTGTTGCTGTTGCTGTTGTGTCAACATCCATTGGTTGCAACAACAACTGGGCAACAGGCACTCACGTTCGTTTGAATCTTGGCGTCTGTCGCCGCACGTACGCGGCTTTAACAACCAACTTACATAGCCGCCGATTAGCCAAGGCAACGTATAACCCGTCCAAGCCAACTCAACTGGAGAGGCTCCAACTGGCATTGCCCGAGACCCGACATCCAAGACCTTCCATACAGAACTCTGAGCTCAACTCGGAGCTTTAAGTCCAAAATGAGCTATCTCACTGCGCAAATCTTTCACTTCGCTTTTAAGGGCCTTAGCCGCAGCCTCGCAGTCGCTAATGCAGCCTCTGCAGTAGTGTTGGCAATTTGACTGATTTATAGCTAGATCCTATGGAAGTGTTACTTATCCTCGAAAGAGTTAAATCTGTAAACAACAACAACTCTTCTAGTCAACTATAAAGTTTTCTATTTCTTTTTTGCATTATCTTTCAATTAATATACAATATATAAATAACAATAGGTATAAAATAAATTGCTTAACTTCGGAACTTTTACTTACATCATTTTCCTTCAGCATAACATTTCATGATTATTTAGCTTTTTCCCACTGAAAGTAGCTTTTTTTCTGCTACACTGAAAAACCTTGCCAGCTTAGCCTTTCGGCCCAGCTCTTCCACTCTCGTACTCCTCCTTCGTCTCACTTGCTCTTTGCCTTTATCGCAAATGCATTGTGGCAGGGGCCTTCGCTTGGGCTGCTCTCTGGCAATCGTCTTTTGTTTCATGCTTCATGGGCTAATGGCTGGCTCCACAGGTTGCTGTTGAGTGTTGTTGCAACATCTTGTCGTTGGGCGCCCTGGACATGCAGCCCCCTTGTTGCCCAGCCCATTCCAGACTGGATCGGACACGTGTGCGTTGCTAAAACGTCCGCTGGAGCCAGCCCTGTTTTATCTTGTTTTTTTTTATGTCTTCTATTTTATTTTAGGTTTTTTTTTTCGCATTGCCTTTTTCAATCTTTATTTTTTTTGTGCTTTATGCTTGGATTAAATTTTGCAAATCAAAGCGCGCATTCGACCAATGCGCTAATTGAACTCGATGCTGCTGCTTTTTCTTATTCTTACTCGCTTATTTGTTGACAAAATGGCCGACAATAAGAATAAGAGCAGCAAGATTGTTGCCTGGCCATAATTTATAGTAATTCCAACGACAAAAATATCAACAAATTTCGTGTGTATTTTTAAACCAACAATGAGTGTCTCATATTTTGCCACACACACACACATTCACTCACACCCCACCAACCGATCACCAGCCCCCCAAAAATATATGTTTGTGCATATATTCCAGCATACTGTCCAGTGCACAACAATAAAAAGCATCGCGCCTTCGTCTTCGTCGCAAAAGCAAAAGCTCCCCAGAGATTCGTCGCACTTCGCCGGTCCTCGCCTTGCCTTGCCTTAGCTTCACTTGACTTCGGGTGGGTTCGGCAAGCAGCGGTCGCTCATATTTCACACTTCACGACGAAACGATTAAAGTCGCGCAAACAATCTGTTATTGGAGTTGTTGCAATTATATTTACAAAGACATTAAAAAAAGCCCAGGCAATAACAAGCAGCGGCAAACGCGAAAAAGCACACACACACACTCAAAGCATAAGCTCGAAGCGTAAACGACAAGGACAGCAACAACAACAACATTAACAGAGCCGCAGACGTTTTTGAATCTCGAACTGAAACGTGAGTCGTGCGACGATATACATAAGCAATAACAACAACAACAGCAAGAGAAACAAGCAGGAATGCTAATACAGTTGTAATTAGGGTTTCGACTCATATATGCCCTGTGGCAAGAGCTTGAAGATTTTATGAGAAAATTTTGTGTATATGTTTTGGAAGCTTTGATTGGAGCTTGGTATGGTTAGATATGTATATATATATATATATATATATATATATATACAGAGGTGGTCAAAAGTATTTACACATCGAACATTTTTTTGCATGCTCTGCTTAATGAGCTTTTTTTTGCTGTTTTTGTTTACCGTTTTTGAAAAAAAGCTTTTTTGTCATGAAGCTTATTCTGTGTAGAAGCGATCGGCTGAAGAAATTGCTAAAATAACGGTACATGGCTATAAATAGAACCAAAATAACACAGCCACCAAAGTTGTCAAAAGTATTTACACATATTTTTATTGCGTCTTAAGTATTTACACAAAACTTATACAATGTTTATTTCTATTATTTATTGTTATTTATTTTAGATTTTGGTTTTATATAACAAAGAGTTTATTTATTTTAAATTAATATTTAGTTATTCCTCCTTTTGCGTCAATTACAGCCTGAAGCCTGGCTGGAATTGATGCCACCAAGGATCGGGCAAAGTCAATTGTTAGTTTGGACCAAATTTCGGTAACTTCTGAGATGGTATCATCCCGTTTTCGGCCCCTGTTAAATAATCGCTTAGATTTCATGAAAGCCCAAACATTTTCAATAATGTTAAGGTCTGGACTTTGCGCAGGCCAGGGCAGAACGGCTTGGTTTAAGTCCCTCAAAAACTTTGTGGGTATTGATCCTTTATGGCAAGGAGCATTATCTTGCTGCAATACCCAGTCAATGGTTGGAAATAGTTTGTTTCCAGAAACAAAAGCATGTTCATTTAATATATGCAAATATCCTGATTGATTTAATGTGCCCTCTATTGGCAACAAATCTCCAAAGCCATAATATGACATGCAACCCCAAAACATTACTGTTCCACCTCCAAATCTGGTAAGAGGCTGCACTGCAATTTTCTTATTTTTTCGACTCAAATGCATAAAACTCTTCCCAAAAGAGCCGTGAAACTGAAATGCAGCCTCATCTGTCCACAAAACATTCTGCCAAAACTCCAAAGGCTTTTCAATATGCTCCAAAGCAAAAGCAAGGCGTTTTGCTTTATTTGTTTCAGAAATATCTATTACTTTTCGGACGACATAGGTATTTACGTCAACTTCCTTTAACCTTCTACGAATAGTAGCATCGCTTATACGTTTACCAATTATCTGATTTGATGCTGCTGACATCTTAACTGGGCTTATTTCAGGCATTTCTATGACCTTGTTGATAAGTCTTCTACATTCACTGGCGTTTAATACTGGTTTTCGCCCACTTCGCCGTACATTTTTTAAATTTCCGAGTGTATCCTTTTTCTTAACCAAGTTATACACTGTTTTTCTTGATATTTTGTATATCTTTGCCAACTCCATTGCCGCAATACCACACTTGAACTTGGTTACGATCTCGGATCTTGTTTCAACTGAAAGTTCTTTTATTTTTACCATTTTACATTAGTTTTACAATTTTAACTACAAATTGAACTCTGATCTTAGTCAACGACCGCACACGATTAACCAAATCAAATCAAAAAGGCAAATTTACATTGTGTAAATACTTAAGACGCAATAAAAATATGTGTAAATACTTTTGACAACTTTGGTGGCTGTGTTATTTTGGTTCTATTTATAGCCATGTACCGTTATTTTAGCAATTTCTTCAGCCGATCGCTTCTACACAGAATAAGCTTCATGACAAAAAAGCTTTTTTTCAAAAACGGTAAACAAAAACAGCAAAAAAAAGCTCATTAAGCAGAGCATGCAAAAAAATGTTCGATGTGTAAATACTTTTGACCACCTCTGTATATATATGTATGTACAGATTATAGATAACCGATAGGAATGGATATAGTTATATATTTGACTCTAAGATACCATAACGTTCTTAATAGTGAAAAGGAATGTAAATTATATATCCGACTTTATGTTGGTAGCAATGACTTATATTTCAAATATATATAACATATAATAATATATAATATAATATAATATTCACGCACGCATAATTTTGTTGCTGAATAATTTCTCTTGTAGTATGTATAATGTACAAGTGTGTACACATTCCAAAGCACAAGTCTATAATAATTAAAATACGTTTTTTACAAATTGTGGGCACAGGGGGTGTGGTATCCAAAATCTGTAAATTACAAAATCTTCGTATTGATCAGATGTCTGTACACACCAAATCTGAAGTCTCCAGGTCTAAAAGTATTCAAATTGCGCTGAATAAACAAAATCAATTTATAATATATTTATATATATTATAAACTTGTACTGCGTATTGTATACATGAGTATGCATACAAAATTTGAAGTCTCTAGGTCTTATATCTTCTGAGATCTAGGCGTTCATACGGACGGACGGACGAACAGACAGACAGACAGGGCTATATCGACTCAGGTCATCGTCCTGATCAAGAATATATATACTTTATGGGGTCTGCGATGCTTCCTTCTGCCTGTTACATACTTTTCACAAAACCATTATACCCTGATTTCCCATTTTTAATGGGATCAGGGTATAAAAATACTTATGCGAACTGGCAGTTAAATGTGAATTTGAGTGGAAGCTGAAGCTGAAGCCAAACTGAGCTGAAGTTGAAGACCAAGTCGAAAAAATAAAATAAACAAGTAAGGAAGCTATAGTCGAGAGTGCTCGACTAGAAGATACCCTGATCCCTACAAAGAGCTGATATTCACGCACGCATTAGCACGCGCTCTGCTAACTGCGCAGTAAGCAGCGACTGCGCTTGGGCTGCGCTGCAGTGTGGGCAATACTATGAGAATTTTGTTGCTGAATAATTTCTCCTGTAGTAAGACTATCTTCATGAAACTTTCAGAACGTGATCACAATGTGCAAATGTGTGTACATTTTAAAGCACAAGTCTCTAGTACTTAAAATACGTTTTTTGCAAATTGGGGGCGAAGGGGGCGTGGTATCCAAAATCTGTAAATGACAAAATCTGCGTATTGATCAGATGTATATACACACCAAATCTGAAGTCTCCAGGTCTAAAAGTATTGAAATTACGGTGAATAAACAAAATCAATTTATCGATTATTCGCGATAAAAAAGTAATCCGACGAGTTATCGAAAAAAAAAGATAAACTTGTACTGCGTATGGTATACATGAGTATGCATACAAAATTTGAAGTCTCTAGCTCTTATATCTTCTGAGATCTAGGCGTTCATACGGACGGACGGACGGACGGACGGACGGACGGACAGACGGACAGGGCTATATCGACTCAGCTCGTCGTCCTGATCAAGAATATATATACTTTATGGGGTCTGCCACGCCTCCTTCTGCCTGTTACATACTTTTCACAAAACCATTATACCCTGATTTCCCATTTTTAATGGGATCAGGGTATAAAAACAAAACAAATATCGGAGCCTCATCAGCGTCAGCAACAACAAATGAAGCGTGATATTTGCATGGCGGGGTTAAAGGCAACGCCACGATTATAAACTGCCCAACTATTGGGCTTTAACTGGCTAAAAGAGAAACACGAGAACAAGCAGACGAAGAACAATGACAGATTCTTAAATAAAATGTGCCGCATCATGATTGAAAGCCCTGGCAATTAGCTTTAATTCTAAGCGGATTTAGCAGCCAACCGAAATAGATACGAAACGTGTGACAGCTGATGCTGATGTAGCAATTTCTTGATCGATCTATTCGAAATACCTGTAAAGGGTACAGGTGTTGGGGCAAGGCAGTTGTGGGGAGGTGGAGAGGGAGGAGGACTGTAACTGAGACTGAGCAACGCGCCAAAGGGCTGACAATCCAATTAGTTTGCGGAGCTTAGCGCTTAGCGCGTGCTTCAATTATCCATACGTATGTAATGGAATTTGTAAAAATGATCTAAAACTAGGTGTTATATAAATCTTAAAATATATATAAATTTAAGAGACATTTTTAAGTTAAATCTCAGCTAAGGCCCATTTACAAATAGTCACAATCAACAGCAATCTCAGTTAACTCTGATTTTTCTACATAACTAAAACTTGTTCTGGGCTGTATATATATTTCGCTTTAACTAACTCTACAAGAACTTAAGAATTGAAGTTAAATATTTCATTTTTCGGGTTATAATAGATGCTTTTATAGATTCTTAATTATCAACATTTAGAAATTTGCATGTCAATAATTCTACTTTTATTATGATATTCTGTGTTTCTTAAAAATATATTAATATATATCTACTTTACATATCTTTTGCTATATTTTACATTATATTTCTTGTCTAGCCTAAATTTGGTTATCTAAAGACAATCAAAAGTTGAAAATTTATAGAAGTAAAAAAAATTATGGGTTGATTTCAGGTTGGCTTGATATTAAAAATGTATTCGCTTCGAAATCTTTTTACAGATTTGATTAAAAATTCATAAATCCGCATTTACGATTGCATATACGAATCGTATACCTATGGCCACTCAGAATCAAGTAGATCATTTGTTGCATCAAGAGTTTCAATAGTGTAACTAAGATCGCTACAAAGTTGTTAGTCTAAGGTTTCTATGGCAACAACTTGGCACCGGCGCCAGATTTCGTTTTGGCCGCTTGCTGTTCTTCCTATTCAGCTGTCAAATGTGCGAAACGCCTCACACTTTCGTTCCGGACACTTGAGAGAACGGCGCTCAGTGGGTGCTGCCGATGGAAACAAGAGAAGAAGAAAGAAGAGCTACCCGACTTAGGATCAGCTAAGCGAAACACTCGAACAAGTGAGCGAGCGGGCGAGCTGGAAATCTTTTGTTACCATTTAATCCGACAGCGTTTTAGCCGCAGTCAGGCGCAAAGTCATCTGCATCGATTGCGTCGTTGACGGCAATGATGAGGATGAGCCTGGGAGTCTGAGAGACTGAGAGCATAAGACTGCCGCTGATCATGAGCAGCAGCAGGAGTCTAGAGCAGCGTCTCAAGGGTCGTCAGAGGCTTTCTTTCTTTCTTGCTGTTTTGTTTGATAGAGGGTGCGGAACGGAGATTTTCACTGGCATTTTGTACGCTTCATGGAAAATGTTTGTAACCAATTTCTTACACCTTCGTTTACCTGTTGTCTGACTCTCATCATGGAGTGCTTGGCCCTGGAGTGGGGATGCTGTATGGCTATACGGCTATATGGCTATGGCCATGGAGTGCCCTCAAGTGGTTTCTCTGGAGTTCTTGTCAGTTGCATGTTCCTCTTCGATTTTTGACAGCTGAACTCTGTTTCATTTTTCTTCTTCACTGCTGTTGCCTCTTCTTCAGCTTTGTGGCTGCTGGGGTATTGTGGAACGGGTTGTGATTGAGGTCTGATAGTGGTGCATAGACAGCTATTAATATGTTTGATTACAGACATCAATTTCAAGCGAAAAGCAGATCGAGATCTACACGAAAGAGCGACGCAGGCGACTTAAGAGGCGCTTCGGCTCGTGTGCCACAAAACTTTTTAAAACGATTTTCAAATTTCAAATGTATAGAGAAACGAAAAAAAAATATATATGTATATGTATATGTATACATATATACAGATTGGTAAAAACAATGTCGAAGAAGACTTTCGAGTTGCAAGACAAAGCAACGCCTCTTGAGCTCGCAGCGTGGGACTCAGCATTTGTAAGAGATGCAAGATGCTATGCGCTGTGAGCTGTGAGCTGTGAGTTGCGAGCTGCAGCTGCGGCTGTTGCGCTTTTCGTGCCACATCTTTTGTCTAGGCAATCCTGCCGTATAATATTTATGGTTTATGGCCCGCCCGTTCGACATTGTGCGTCTGAAGTAGTATGTGCCTGATTTTACCTGCCTGCCTGCCTGCCGAGTCCTGCGTGAATACCCCCGAAACAGTGCAGCAGCATGAGCTGTGGGCAGCGGCAACAGGTGAGAGAATAATTTTTTTTGTTCAGGCCACATCAGAAATCTGCCAAAATACAATGTTAACAGCGCTTCTACAAATCTTTTGGCCAAAAGACAAAACCCAAAGCGCCGTAGATTTGATGCCCACGCAGATCAATCACACACACACATACACAGGCAAGCAGCGAACTTGAGTGCTTATAAGGCAGCATTTGTGCAGGCCAACTACTTCTCTTCACACACATACACGTGCACACACACAGGCATACAAAGAGAGTGAGAGCGAGAGCGAGAGAGAGATCGCTTACCTGAGCGTCAGCGCATGGCTGCCCCAACAACTGCTTAAATGCTGCGCCGCGAATTCGCCGCAAGCGTTCGAGAAGAAAAACAACAACAGCTACGAATTTCGGTACATACACAATATCTCAACTTACCTGTGTGTGTTTTGCTTATGTTCGCAACGAATTTGTGAAGCCGCTGCAACGCATACATACACAGGGACCCAGGCACACACGCAGACAACAGCTGTCAGCAGAAGCTAAGAGGGGCTTAGGATTAAACAGTTATTGATAAGCAAAAGGCTTAACTAGTTGATCTATTTAAATATGTATTTGATAAGGTTATTCAAGTATGACAGGGAATATTAACTGTTCTTCAGCTTAAATAATAATTTTGAATTAATTATAAATATATAAATTGAACCAAATTATATGTTATATAGTTATTTAAAATTAAAATAATTGAATGCTGTACTGAAAATGCCAACCACATGGATTCCGTATATTATTAGATATTAGATAACAGTTATATTCCATATAATCCTATATATAATTTATATATCTTTTATATCGAAGTTCTGAAGTAGTTCACATCTCCATCATACATATGAATATCTTCCAGCTGTTCTTCAATCATATCCGAACACAATCTTCGACTAAATTTGGTTCGGTTTGGTATCATCTTAACTTCGTTAAGAGTAGGGTATTCTATTGCAATTGTGGAGTGAATTGAAATTCTCATAGTTTCATATTACTTGGCTGACTTTTCGAAAAGAAAAAAATTATAAGTGCCTTACGTAGTATTTTGTTTTTACCTGCGCCTGCACTAGCTCAACATGCATACACAGAACCCTATGTCTCCTGCCAGTTGAATTGTCTCTCTCTCTCTCTCTCTCTCTAGCTCGTTTGCTCTCTATTTGTACGAATCTATTGGGCAGCTGCACAAGCAGCAACAGCAACAGGCAGTTGTTTTGCTTTAGTTTTGTATGTTGTTTGTTGGCCTGATCTGCGCCAAGAGATATTCGCCGTTCTTCTTTTACCAACGCCGTTTACCTGTTGTCTTTTATAGACGTACGCTCTTTACCTAACTCGCCGTGAGCTCAACTGACTGTGTGTTGGTATATTGGTGTGTATGTGTGTGTAAGTTGGTGTTCGCTCTGCGCTGTGCATATCGCGATGACGGTTTCGGCTTCAGTATCGAGTTCAACGTGACGCTGCGCAGACGCGAATTGCCCACAAGTCCAGGCGACGAACGCTCGTATCTCGGTTGCCCTCTCGCTCTGTCTCTCTCTCGCTTTCTGTCGCGACTTGCCGCTAATTTAGTGCTAATCGAATATAATACTTGGCCATAAAATAACACACAAATAGAGAATTGAGTTGAGCCACTGCGCAGCTCTTGTTTAGCATTTAGAAGAAGAAGAAGCAACAAAGTGAAATAAAGCAAAAAAAAATTATAGTGATTCCATTGCCAATTGGTGAGACAGGGACAAAAAAACAAAAATAAAGTGCAGCTGCAGCTGTACATGTGTGTGTGAACAGCCCAAAACAACAAAAGGAATAACAGCAAAAACAACTGTTAAAGCTATTGCATTTAGCTTTTAAACAGGCTGCGCCTGCGCGCGCTCCCTAACCTCAAAATACATATATATACACTCACAAATTCATACACACACACAGATAGAGCCACAGACACCGAAAGCTGTGCTGAGTCGAACTCGAAAAAGAGAACTGAAAAGCTGCCAGCAACAAAAACAACAACAAAAGCCTTCGTAATGTGAAACTGGTTCCTATACAAAAAAAAAAAAAAAAAAAAACAAGCAGCAGCAGCTACAAATACAAACACACACACACGCACACACCAATTGCAGCGACCACAACAACAGCAATAAAACGCAGTGAAAGAGTTGGTTAAAATTTGTTGTCGTTTTTGGCACGCAAAACGTAGCAGAAATTGTTGTTGGCCTGCTTTTGTTGTTGGTCGATTTTTTTCGTCGATATCTTCGAGCTGACAACGCGAAAAATAACACGCTCAAAACCGAGCTGAAAGTGTTAAGCAGAATACGGAAAGCAGCCAAAACGCTGCAAGTGCCACAAGCCCGTTTCTGAATCTGTCATAGACACACACTCATGACGTCACAGACGTCATAAATTCAATCCGCAAATAAGTTGCCCGTGAGATGCGCATCTTCAAATTATTCAGGCGCCGCGGCAGCAGCTTCTACTTACCATTGCTGCTGCTGCTGCTGGTCCACTGCATCTGCATGTGGCCCGCCTCGGCGGCCAGGGATCGCTATGCCCGCCAGAACAGCAAGCAACGCCATCAGGATGCCTATCGCAACAATGCGAACCGTGCACGCAATCGCGGCGGCGGCAGTGGCAATCACGAGCGATCTGCAGCTGCGGCAGCGGCAGCGAGCAGTGCTGCTCTCATCGCTAGCGGCAGCTCCATCGGCGACAACAACAAGGACATATTCCCCAAGGGCAAAAGTAAGTGTCAAACAATGATATGAGAACCGAATTTTAACATGTTTATGAAGGCATGTTAAAGCCACGGTAACATTGCGCTGTTAACTGCATTGCTGGTTTGGTTGATTCTAAGGAATAAATAGGAAATTCTGTTCTGACCTCTTCTTATCTCAGATAGTTTCAAGAATTGGAAAGGTATTTTAAGGTGTTGTTAATAGCTTACCGTTAACAGCATATAAAATATGTGCAAATAAAATGCTTACAGCTTATTATTGATACTTACAAGGTTGAACAGGCTTTTAGACAAGTTATCAAATATAATTCTAACTGTAAATAGCTGTGCTCAAATGCTCAATTAGTTAATAGCACTGCTATGCTATTTATAGTTAGAATAATATTTGATAACTTGTCTAAAAGCCTGTGAGCGAAGTCATTGGTATTACCTACATATATATTTATATATGTTTATTGATACTTTTATCGCATAATTGGGCTTATAGATGATATCAGACTATATCAATTGACAACCTCCGTTGCTTTATCTTTTGTAACTTTTTCATACCAATTAATTGTGCAAAATACAACTTGGCAAATACAAAAATAATGTATACAAATAAATACGGCAAAACTGTAGTTAGAACATTTACCTTAAACTATTCGTGATATTTCTCGGAACAGAAAAAACGTAGAAATTTGATGTGAAAATTCAAATTTCACATTTAATATGTGGAAATCAGGAAATCTTACTAAGACTTAAAGTAGCCAAACAAACCTTTAGGGCCCCATTTTGCTCTTTACTTTTTGATATTCCTCTTAACATTTCACTCTATGGTGCCAAGTTGTAGCTAAAGTCATGTCTAGATATAGATAAATGGCTTAGCAAGCATTTCTAGGGCTTTCAACGCGGAACCTTTTGACGTAGTCTATTATAATTGTTAACTGACTCGGTCAGTTAGTTATTCCAAGGTCGGCTATGGATATTTCAAATTTATTTTTTCTCCACTGCTAATTGAATGCGTTCTTGGTTTTTCGTAGAACTACAATAACAACAATAGCTACAATAAGAAGACAAAGCGACAAGTTGAACCTGTTTTTTGACAATCGCCGTCTTAAGCTGTGTCTCTCACTCTCGCTCCTAGAACATCAGTCATGCATGCACACATGTGCATCCATCATGATTGTTTGATTGTCTGGTGTTTATGTAGATTTGCGTGCCCATATATCATAATCATATCAAGGCATTTGGCCCGAATAAATCCACTTCAAAAACACAACAACAACAAAAATACCCCAAAAATACTTGTATTTACTTGCAGCTAACTATGTAGCTGTGGCTGTAGCTGTAGCTATATATCTGTATCTGTATCAGTATCTAAATGTGTGTGTATGTGTGTGTGTTTATATGGTTTATATGCAGCTATACTTATCTTATCGTACGTGCTGCATTGCAACCAATGTTTGGTTTCGGTTACAGTTTGGGTTCCATTTTTTGGGCTGCTTTTGTTGGCATTTCGTACCTTTAGCATTTACCTGTGCCCAGTTGAGGCCGGTGCTCTCTTGACTTGGGCGTTCGACCCAGCCGCCACTGCTCCACCCCCAACCACTAACATATTATTGTTGTTTTATTATCAATCCGTTCTACAAACACAAAACCCTCTTAAGAATTTCTACCGTTTTGGGTCGCATTTCGTAACCAACTCGAAAATTACAAAAAAAAAAAAAATCGCTTTTTTATTTAACTCTGTTTGTTGAGCGTAAGACTCATTGACAACTTTGTTGTTGTTCTTATTGTTGTTGCATTTTCAAGTATATTAGCCATTTCTCTTTGTCAGCAACAACAACAGCAATCGAGTGAGCGACACAATTTCCAGCTAAAATGGCGACTCAATTTGTTGACACCGCAAGTATCGCAATTCACAATTCAAAACTCACAATTCACAATACGCGATTCGCGATTCGCGATTCGCGAGTATCGCATTTGCTTTTCGCCCAGAGAACCCATAACAGTCTACAGTCGAGGGCAGCTCAATATGTTAACGTACATAACATGTGTTTATTGCCAGAGCCCGAAATGAATCAAGTCTGTTGAGCTCATTTAGCCAAATATCTGTAAACATATTTATAACCATTTATGTCACTTTTGTAATATGTTTATTAGCTGTCTCTGAACTTGTATCTGAAGCTGTTCTCATATGCTACTCATGCGGAGTTGAGTGCTAAATGGCAGCCATAAACATTTGCCGAGTCTTTATCAGAGACCATTCTCAATAGAATTTCTCATGTTTTCTGACATTTTAAGCTATTTTATTGGCTAGCTCAAGTTTTGCAAACAAATTATGCAATATAGAGCTGAGCTATTATTTAAAGTGTTTTATAATTAATTTGTAGAGCTTCTGTTTGTGGATTTTTAATAATTTTGGTGTATTTTTTACAATTTTACATGAACTTCTACTTTGAATTTATATTTGACTTTTAACCAACAACTTGTTGAATAAAAAAAACTTTTTTAATTTATTCATATACCTAGAATCTCAATTTTGGCTATTTATTTTCTATAAATCATAATTTTAATATTTATTTTTCTGCTCTCGCTTTACCTAGCTATAATTTTGTTCATAGAATCTATTTAATATGCCCCTCTATTACTCCAAAATTAATAGATAAAGAAAACATATTGCGCGTGTGTTTTTTTCATTTATTTTTTTGTTTTGTTTGTATCGTTGAGCAAAACATTTGTTTGCTCCATACTTTGGCGCAAATATTTGCATTTGGCGGGCAAATAAGTTAACAATTTTCTGCTGCCAAGTTGCACACCGCTTACTCCCCTCACAGCCGTCGCTCCACATGTTGTCGTTGTCGATATTCACTGATCTTGTAGCTGCAAATTAATAAATGTAGCCCCAACTTTGCAATTGAACAAATGTTTGTTTAGCCGCGTTGGGGCTATCGCGAGTTGCCCTTATGCTAATGGCTTTAGCCACACGAGTTTGTATGTGTGTGTGAATGTATGTGTGGCACATAATATTATAATGATTTAATTCGCTCTTCGCCGGATATGGTTAGATAAGAAATCGAGTAATAATATTGACCCGATAAGCCGCACTCATTTAATGGACCTACCCTTGGGGACTGCACAAACGCCAGACACTTTTGCCAATTGTTTGAATAGACTTTGGGTCCGATTTACGATTTCTGTTGAACTACGAGTATATAAGATATTATTATATTTTGCTCCACTACAAACTCGCTTTCAGTTTTTATGACAATTCCTTGTGGTTGTAAATAAGAACAGCTGCAACAAATATGCAAATAAATGCCAAGCCGAGACGAACCGCACGTGCAACTCAAGTCGGGAAAACACACAGAACTATGTACCGAATCAAGGCAATTCGTAGCACAAAAAGCAACAATGAGGGGGAGACATTTCTGTTCGAGGACAATTGGCGGTATTGTTAAATAAAAGTCTTGTTAAGGAAGTTTATTTAACAATCATTTGTAAGATTGCGCATGAAAGGCCAGATGTCACAATAGGGAAATTATTGAGTGGGAATAAGCGCAAACAATATACCTAAAGGGAAAAGTTAACATGCGCAACGCGCATTTACATAGCTCTGTTATTGTTAACATAACTGAAGTGAGCATTGCATTACAGCGCATGTTGCTTAGCATTAATTGAATGTTATTGAGAAACAGTTATTATTGAATATATTAAATATTATACTGATATTAAATTAATAAATGTAAATGTAAATTAAATAATGTAAACAACATTATAAAGCTAAAATTATTTTGATATACATTTCTCATATATTAAATAGAATTATCTTTAAAGAAAATATACATATGTATATCTATTAATAGAATAGTATTTAACATTTTTTAGAAATGAAAAAGCAAAAATAGAAATATCTGTTTAGTCAGGATCGTCTTCAATGGGCCTGAGAAAAATGCTTTCCATATATAGAGAACACTTTGTTGTCCATATCTGTCTTTTCTATGTGAACTATTCTGTCTTCCCTTTATGGGATAATTCGAATAAAGCAACTTGTTTAATTGTTAAATAATCTGTTTAAAAATCAAATTTCATTTGCAAAAAAAGAAAAAAAGAATATGTATGTATAAAAAAACATGTTTAGTACAACTTTGTCATAATTTCCCAAAGTATTTAAAACGTTAAAGTTGATGTTAACTTTTTATTGCTTTTCTTGTTTTTCCTGCTTTTGTCTACCTTTTATTTCTTTTTTGTTGTTGTTGTTTGCTTATGGGCTGCACTTGAATGCCTTTTGGCCAGGCCAAACAAAGCTTGGGCCAAAAGATTTCGAGAGTGAATGCGCCTATTCTAGCCGAACAGAAAGGTCTCCCAAGCTGGCTTTTGCCTGCCTAGCTCCAACTGTTTGTGTGCTTATGTATGTGAGTGTGTATGTGTGTTTTGTTGCTTGAAAAACCACATTCCATAGTGTGCCTGTGGCGAGCAACAGAGCAACAACAACAGCATCCACTGAGAGCTAGCCCCATAAAATGGTGTAAGCTCTGGCTAATTACAGCGTCAGGCACGCGCTCACTCTTGCAGTGTGAGTGTGTGCGTGTGTGTGTATGTGTGAGAGTCTAGCTTGAGTCTGTGTTCGGCTGCAGCTGTGTGCGCATTACTTACTTTACATAGCATTTTCTATAATTCCTGATTAAGACATCATATAAGAAAAATCGCCAGTTGCGAATTGTTGTTGTTGTTGTTTTTCTTATATATGTTGAACTTTAATGCCAGTTTTGTTGTTGCTGTTAGTCAACTATGGCGTAGAGTGCGCAGTACCTAGTCTTTATAGAAATACTGGTTTTCTAAATCTACACACACAGAGACAGACACAGATGTGTCTCAGCTGCAAGCAATTGCAACTAAGCGCTGGCTGCTGCGACTGCGCTGTTCTCTTAGCCGAGCCTGCGCACTCTCAATTTATATGTTCTCTTTTGCTTGTGCTCCCACTCTCTCTCTCTCTCTCTCTCTCTCTCTCTCGCTCTCTCTCTCTGCTTACACACATACACACACACATCTATTTGTACTAACACATTTTACGACACTTTTTCTTTAATTTTCAATTGCCGCTGCACTTTGGTCGCAAACATTTTGCGCCTTGCCTCTGTGGTCCACCCTAAAAGCTAGTTTATAGCTATATGTATGTACCTGTGTGTGTGTGTATGTGTGTTTGTGTATTCTCTCTTTGTGTGGGCGTTTCGATTTCGAAACTTGCAGCAGTCAGAGTCATAGTCTGAGTCGAAGCTTCAGCTTCAGCCTCAGCTTCAGCCTCAGCCTCAGCCTCAGCCTCAGCCTCAGCCTCAGTCTCAGCCGTAACAGCTTCCGCGGACTCGCTGCAGCCCACGTATAAAAATATTGTTGCTATTGTTGTTGTTGTTGTTGTTGCTCGCTTGATTCTATGCCTAAAAATAGCTGAAAATGCTTTTGAGCCAAGATATTGAACTCGCACCAAAAATAGCGCCAGGGCGTGCTCATTAAGCTAGCCTTTGCTGCTCATGCTGGTTGCCTCTCTCTCTCCCTCTCTCTCTCTCCCCGTCTGTCTCTGCCTGCTTGGACTTTGCACAAAGCGCAGTCGGCAGGCTTATCTAATGGGCAGCATTGTTTACTTAGCTTTTCTTTAGCTGTTACTGCTGTTGCTTCTGCCTGCAACTCTCATTGTAGCTGTTGCTATTGTTGTTGTTGTTGTTGTTGTTGTTGTCGTGAGGCACGACCTGCGCCCAATTGTTGTGCTCAAAACTAAATGAACGCGCATCGAACACGAAATGGGCAAGAAAACAACGCAGCGCAGCATTTTGTGGCTTGAGGTCTTTAGCTTTTTAGCTGTTTTCTTCTTTTTGGGCAATAACAGGCCTTGTCGGTGCTTTGTTGTTGCATGGTCTGCCCCGTTGCCGCCTCGCAACAAAATTTGCTGAAGATGCGCTTGCAGCGTTTTCTGCGAAAGATTTGCAGCTCGATCGCTTGGCCGCTTGGCTCGTTGCGCTTATTTGCCTTTGTCTTCGTACTGCCACGACATGGAATATACATACAACAACAACAGCAGCAGCAACAACAACAACAACAACAACAACAACAACAACAACAACAACAACAATTTATGAAAGAAAGTTGCCGCATTGCAGAATATTTTGCAAAATCCGCGCACGTAACCAAGCGCCAGATCAGCTCGGCTTGTGGCTAACACACAGAGTGCCGGAGTGATAGAGGGAGGGAGGAGCGCGGTAGGGAGACATCGAGATAGATAGGCAGGCTTACCCGGAGCAGCGGCTGTAATGAGCTGCGTGCATTTAATGGCCAGTCGCAAATGAATTTATTAAGCGCGTTTACACAATTTCATTGTAAATTGAACGCGTGCCGCGACTGAATTGTCGCAAAACAGTTATGAATTATTTATGTGGCAACTGCGCGCGGCAGTGTCCAACAGCAAAATTGCTGTTGCCACAGCAGAAAAACAGAAAAAAAAACACAAACAGGCGCACAGTCTGTGACACCTAATCACAGGCGCTGCATCTGCATACATATATATATATATATATATATATATATATATATATATATATATATATATATATATATATATATATATATATATATATATGTATATATAGAGTATATATTGCTCTGGCTCGATTTATGACGAACTTTCACCGTTGTCTTTATTGTATTTTGCTTAGAGATCAATGTACTTGCCTCAGTTGAAATTGTGGGCAACAGCTTGAGGCAATAACGGCTGACGCCTTGTAATTTATTTTGGGTTTTTGATCAGAATCTGCGTAGTTCGATGGGACGTCTTGGGGCTAGGGCAGGGCCGAGCCGAGCCGAGACGAGGCAGGGGACATGCTGAGCAAACATAGATTCGGTGTAGGTAAAAAACAAAGCATGCTTAATGCCCTTTTAAATCTTTTGTTATTTTACAACAAAAATCTATGGCCTTTATTGTTGCTGTTGTTGTCTGCCTGAGGGAAAGGTTGTAGAAGCGAAGAGCGTTCGCTTCGCGCTCAGCGCTCAGCAATCCAGATGGTTCGTACGGCCAACAGAGTTAAAAATCTTTTCCACGAAATGAAAATACACACAAGCAGACAGAATACAACAGACGGGCAGACGGGCGGACGGGCGGACGGACTGAGAGACAAGCTGACAGACAGCTAGAGGGAAAAAGAACAGAAGAAGCAGCAGACGAAGATGAAGACCATGATGATGATGTAGAGGTAGAGCTGTAGAGCTGTGTGAGGGGCAAGCCACATAAACGTGAGCGACTACAACAACAGCAACAACAACAAGAACAGCACGCAGTCAGAACCGGCTAAGCGAGTCTGAAACTGAGATTCGAGCAGCGAGCTGCGAGCTATGTTAGCTGTGTTAGCTGTGCCGAGGCTTCGAGTCTAAAGTCCCGCCTGTTGCTTCTAGCTCGGAGTCTGAGGCGACGCTCGTGTCTACAAGTTGAAGTTCTAGTCGCCGCAGTTGCAGCATTCAAATCGATTATGCAGCCGTTTGACTTGCCACACGAAATGCCGTCCCGCCCCTCAATCTCCCTCTCTCTCTCGCTGAGTTTCTCGGTTTGTGGCCTTTTCACCAGCAGCAAAAAAATCGAAGTTGAGGTTGAAGAAAAATTCGAAAAAAAAATAAACACAATATTTAGAAAGTCAGCACGGCGAGGCAAAGCTTGGAATGCGGTTGGGTCTATTAATCAGCGCGTCAGCAGCGCACGGCGAGTGGGGCAACGCGCGGAGGCTGCGGAGACTGGGGGCAGCAGGCGCTGCTAGGGCCAGGCAGAGGGCGAAGTTGAAATCGAGTCGTCGTCATCATCGTCGTGTTGTTCATGGCTGAACAAATACAATCGATAAACAAATACCATGAGCGTTGCTAGGCTGACCCCACTGCCAGGCCGCGCCGTTCCCCCGCTGCAGCCCTGCCCTAGCCAGCCTCTCTTGGCTAGTAGAACATTCAAGTTCGTTGCCTAAGTCTTTTGTTTTAATGAGCACATCTTGCTTGAATTATGACTTTGATTTGTTGTCGGACGTGGATAGATATGCAGGGAGCGCGAGAGGCAGACAGTCGCTCATTAGCGTCGAGACACTTAGCCTAAGGATTACAAATTAGCCTTTTTGCCACACACACACACACACACATAAAGAGAGAGGGATTCACACACACACAGGCAGACAGAGTTAATGCGGGCGTGTCCGCGGCGCAAAAGAAAAATCGCATATGCAACATCTCAAGCATTTCACAAGAAACCCTGCCCCAACGCCAGCCGCTCCCCGCTGCTGCTGCTGATGACGCTGCTCACTGCTCGCTGCTCGCTGTTCGTGTCTTAAGTTTCAGGCAAGGAGCACAACATGAAAAACGCTGCTGATAAATTGTGCGCGATAAAGCGGCTTGAAAAGGGTTGCATGCGGCGTTCGGTATGAGAAATGGCTGAAGTGGAGTTAAAGGCGAAGAGGCTGCGGCCAGCCTTGCCTTAACTGGCCAGCGGCTCGCTTGCTCTGTCTCTCGGTTAGCTCTGCGTCGTGCCAGCATCATCATCATCAGCAGCAACAGCAGCAGCAGCAGCAGCATCAGGGCAAAAACAAAGCCAAAGAATTTGTACGAAAATTTTTGCGCTTCGATTTGCCAGCAGCCGCTTTTGATCAATGTGCGCCGCGTCCCAATGTCAACTGCAGCCTCACCTTTTATTCTGCTGTTGCTGCTTGTTGTTGTCGTTGTGGCCTTTAAGCCGCAGTGTGTCCAGTGTGGCATGCATCGCGCCGCATAACTGCAGGCATTTAACTTCTTCTCTTTGTTTTTTTTTGTTGTTTTTTGTCTTTCTTTTACGTTTCCCAAGCAACTCAAGAATTTCGCATTTCTGGCGACAAACAAAATATTTCTGGCAATATTTTCGCATCCAATATCTTTCTTCATAATTATTTTTAAAACTCTTTTCGACTGCTGTTCCGTTTTTTTCCTTTTTGGTTGCCTTTCCACGAACTGAAATCAATAAAATGCGCAATATTTTATGGCTATCGATAATTTTTGTTTGTTTTTTTTTTTTTTTTTGTTTCGTCTCTTTCCTTCTTTTCTTTGTTGTTCATTTTTTCCGTTTGATAATTAGCTGAGTAACTGAGGTGGGCGTGCCCAAGTGGTGGGCTGGCTGGCTGCAAGTGGGTGTCTATGTCTTTCGAACTCCAGCCCCAACTGCGACATGGCACACTTTTGCGGCCCACACGATGAGCGCGGCGACCCACGTAGCCCTTTTCATAGAATCTCTGCGCTCATACACATAATCATCTAGTAGTAGGCCATGCAAATCAATGGCAATGGCAGCTGGAAGATGTACGAACCTCTCTGCTGACTCTGCTGGCAGCTAAAACAGGTCGCTGACTAATGATAACAGCAGTCATTGGAGTCGGCCCGTCTCCGTCTCCGTCTCCATCTCCGTCTCTGTCGCTTAGTCTGACTCGGAGTCTGCGTGGGCTGCTAATTATTGAAAACGCCAACTGAACTGCGACTCAGCAGCGCCCACTTGCTGCTAGCTATTGCTGTTGCTGTTGCTGTTGTTGCTGTTGTTGTTGTTTTATAAGTTTCTGTTTAAGTTGTTTTCATTGCTTCCGAGCGTTAAATACAAAAGACTTAGGCAACAAACTTGCGCTCTCCCAGCTCTAGCTATTTCCGTTTATCATTCAAATGAAATTCGGTCTTTGATTTTAATTTATAATTTATAATTTCTTAGCATTTGCATTCACCTGTAGCACATAATTCAACACCTACCTTTGTCTAATTAGACAACGGCTCGCAATCAAGCTCAGCCCACACGCACGCACACACAATCCAATGTTCCGCTGAAATCATGCGTGAAATGTATTTACTTTCCCTGTGCTAACTCATTTGATTGCCTTTAATTTAATAATTTAAGAAAGTCAACTTGAGTACTGATTATATGGGGTATATGCACTTCATTTTTAAGTTTCATGCATTTCATTTCAGTTTTTAAGTTATCTAAACAAATATTGATTAATGAAAATCTTATGTAAACTATAAATTAATTTACTTTAATACCAAGTATTCCGCTTCATTTTATTTATTTTTGTTATTTCTCTAAGTCGAGCAAATTTTGAGTAACTATAGTGAAGTCTTCTTCTTCTCCTCTTCTTCTCTTATTCATTAATCTTAATATAGCTTTTACTTTCCCATGAAAGAAATCCGTTTCTAGAGTATTATTAATTATAGTTAATATATATTAATGATGATACAAAACTATTTCATTAATTTCAACTCAAATTGTAATTCATCTCTTGTCTCGTTCTCTCTCTCTCTCACTCTGCTTACAGTTTGCATTGGCACAAAGAGTCGTCTGTCTGTGCCCTCGAATCGAGAGCATCATTATCGGAATCTACGCGATCGTTACACGAATTGCACCTATGTCGATGGCAATTTGGAGCTAACCTGGCTGCAGGATCCCGACTTGGACCTGAGCTTCCTGGCCAACATACGTGAGGTAACGGGCTATATACTGATCAGTCATGTGGATGTGACGAATGTGATATTTCCCAAGTAAGTAGCACATTATTGCGGACTCTTGAGCTTCAGCAGATCTAAATCCCCATTTGTCTCTATTTCTGCTGTAGACTGCAAATCATACGCGGCCGCACGCTGTTCAGCCTGACTGTTGAGGAGGAGAAATACGCCCTGTTTGCCACATACTCGAAGATGAACACACTGGAGATGCCCGAGCTGCGTGATATACTCGCTGGCTGGGTTGGGTTCTTCAACAACTACAATCTGTGCCACACGCGCTCCATTGTGTGGCGCGAGATTCTGTCGGGCGCCAACGACGACTACAACTACACGTACACGTTTACGGCCGCGGAGCGCACGTGCCCGGCGTGCGATCCGTCGTGCGAGCGCGGCGCCTGCTGGGGCGAGGGACCGCACAATTGCCAGAAGTTCAGCAAGATCACCTGTGCGCCGCAGTGTGCGCAGGGGCGTTGCTTTGGCTCTGGGCCGAGGGACTGCTGTCACCTGTTCTGCGCTGGCGGCTGCACGGGACCCACGCAAAAGGATTGCATCGCATGCAAGAACTTCTTCGACGACGGCGTCTGCAAGGAGGAGTGCCCGCCCATGCGCAAGTACAATCCGACCAACTATGAGCTGGAGGCCAATCCCGAGGGCAAGTACGCCTATGGCGCGACCTGTGTGCGTGAGTGCCCGGGACATTTGCTGAAGGACAACGGCGCCTGCGTGCGCAGCTGCCCCTCGGACAAAATGGCCAAGGACGGCGAGTGCGTCGCCTGTAACGGACCCTGCCCCAAGACCTGCCCCGGCATTGCGGTTCTCCACTCGGGCAACATTGATTCGTTCAAGAACTGCACCGTGATTGAGGGCAACATCCGAGTGCTGGACCAGACCTTCTCGGGCTATCAGGACATCTATGCGAACTATACGATGGGTGCACGCTATATACCCATGCATCCCGATCGGCTCGAAGTCTTCTCCACGGTCAAGGAGATCACCGGCTATCTGAATATCGAGGGAGTGCATGCGCAGTTCAAGAATCTCTCCTACTTTCGCAATCTGGAGGTCATTCACGGTCGCCAGCTCATGGAGAGCTACTTTGCCGCACTGGCCATTGTGAAGTCCTCGCTATCCAGCTTGGAGCTGCGCAGTCTGAAGCGCATCAACTCCGGCAGCATTGTCATACAGCACAACACGAAGCTCTGCTATGTGAGCAGCATACATTGGTCCACGATACAGAAGACCAGCGATCAGAAGCTGTTCATCAATGAGAATCTGAATACATCCGAGTGTCGTAAGTGTATTGCTGACTTCTTGAGCTTATCAAGATTCATATTATTCAATTAATCCTTGACTTCTCCTGCTTGCAGGCAAGACGGGCCAAATCTGTTCGGATCAATGCAATAGCGATGGCTGCTGGGGCGCTGGACCGGAGCAGTGCTTGAACTGCAAGAGCTTCAACTACAATGGCACCTGCATAGCCGACTGTCGCAATGTCTCCAAGTGAGTAGCAAATGCTCCTGGCCGCCTTAACTCTTTACTAACATCTCTCTCGCTCTCTCTCCTGCTCTCTCTCTCTGCAGCACCTACCAATTCGATTCCAAGACCTGCAAGAAATGCCATCCGGAGTGCCGCACCTGCTCCGGCCCAGGAGCCGAGCACTGCGACGAGTGCGTTCATGTGCGCGACGAGCAGCATTGCGTGACCGTCTGTCCGGATGACAAGTACGCGGACTTTGGCATCTGCCGCAAGTGCCACGAGACGTGCGAGGGCTGCACCGGACCCAAGAATACGATTGGACACGGCGCCTGCAATACGTGCAATCTGGCCATCATCAATGCGGACGCGACGGTGGAGCGCTGTTTGCGCAAGGACGACAAGTGCCCCGATGGCTACTACTGGGAGTACGTGCATCCGCAGGAGCAGGGCTCGCTCAAGGCTTTGGCCGGCAAGGCCATCTGTCGCAAGTGCCATCCGCGCTGCGAGCTGTGCACCAACTACGGATTCCATCTGCAGGTCTGCTCCAAGTGCGCGCGCTACAAGCGACTGGAGCAGTGCGAGGACGAATGCCCCAGCGATCACTATGCGGATGAGGAGAGGCGCGAGTGCTTCGTTTGCCATCCGGAGTGCAAGGGCTGTACGGGACCCGGCGCGGAGGACTGCTTGGCCTGTGTCAACTTCAAGGTGTTTGCCGAGGGCGAGGTCTACGACAATTCGACCATGTTCAACTGCACCTCAAAGTGCCCGGCGGAGCAGCCGCATGTCAACTATCAGTCGCACTTCATTGGACCGCACTGCGTGTCCAGTCCGCCACGCGGCTCCAAGGTGACCGCCAACCTCAATGTGAACATGATCATCATCATCTTTGTGGCCGTGTTCATACCTGTTATCTGTGTGCTCAGCGTGATCATCTACATCTGCCGGCAGAAGCAGCAGGAGAAGAAGCAGACGGACGACCTGGCCAAAGTATTCTTGAGGGGCGAAGACTCGGAGCCGTTGCAACCCTCCAACATAGGCGCCAATCTCAGCAAGTTGCGGATTGTCAAGGATGCGGAACTGCGCAAAGGCGGCGTCTTGGGCATGGGCGCGTTTGGACGTGTGTACAAGGGTGTCTGGGTGCCGGAGGGCGAGAACGTCAAGATACCTGTTGCTATCAAGGAGCTGCTTAAGACATCTGGCGCCGAGTCCAGTCAGGAATTCCTCAACGAGGCCTACGCCATGGCAACTGTGGAGCACGGCAATCTTCTCAAGCTGCTGGCCGTCTGCATGTCCTCGCAGATGATGCTGATCACTCAGCTCATGCCGCTGGGCTGCTTGCTTGACTATGTGCGCAACAATCGCGACAAGATCGGATCGAAGGCGCTGCTCAACTGGTCCACCCAGATAGCCAAGGGCATGTCCTATCTGGAGGAGCGGCGGCTGGTGCATCGCGATCTGGCCGCACGTAATGTCCTGGTGCAAACGCCATCGCTGGTGAAGATTACGGACTTTGGCCTGGCCAAGCTGCTCAGCTTGGACTCCAATGAGTACAAGGCGGCCGGTGGCAAGATGCCCATCAAGTGGCTGGCGCTCGAGTGCATCCGGCATCGCATCTTCTCCAGTAAGTCGGATGTGTGGGCATTTGGCGTGACGATTTGGGAGCTGCTGACCTTTGGCCAGCGACCACATGAGAATATACTGGCCAAGGATATACCCGATCTCATCGAGATGGGCCTGAAGCTGGAGCAGCCCGAGATCTGTTCCCTGGACATTTACTGCACCCTGCTCTCCTGCTGGCAGCTGGACGCCGATTTGCGTCCGCCGTTCAAGCAGCTGACCAACGTGTTTGCGGAGTTCGCTCGTGATCCGGGTCGATACCTGGCCATACCCGGCGACAAGTTCACCCGGCTGCCCGCCTACACTAGCCAAGACGAAAAGGATCTCATACGCAAGCTGGCGCCGACCACAGATGGGTCCGAGCCCATGGTCGAGGCCGATGACTATCTGCAGCCCAAGGCGGCGCCTGGTCCGAGCCATCGCACTGATGGCACCGACGAGATACCCAAACTCAATCGCTACTGCAAGGATCCCAGCAACAAGAATTCCAACAGTGGCGGAGGCGTTGGCGACGACGAGACCGATTCCAATGCCCGCGAAGTGGGCGTGGGCAATCTGCGACTTGATCTGCCGGTCGATGAGGATGACTATCTGATGCCCACTGGCCAGAGTAACGGCGGCAACAACAACAACAACAACAACAACAACAGCAACAATCCCAACAACAACATGGCAGCAGCAGCCACGGGCTATATCGATGTGATTGGCGTAAGTAGAGAATCGAATAAGCTTGAAGTGAGAATTGAAAATGGAATACTAATTGAGAAATATCTTGCTCTTAAACAGGTGCCAGTGAGCGTGGATAATCCAGAGTATCTGCTGAATGCACTCAGCGCTGGCGAAGCGCCAATTCCCACCCAAACAATTGGCATACCTGTGGCAGGTGTGCCCGGCAGCATGGAGGTGAAGATGCCGGGCAGCGAGTCCACCGGCTCCGATCACGAGTACTACAACGATACGCAACGGGAGCTGCAGCCGCTGCAACTGCTGCGCAGCCGCAGCACCGAGACGCGAGTGTAGCAGCCACGCACACACACACACACACACCCACACATATACATACTGCCAGAATGTAACAACCAGAAATCGGTTTTGGATATCAATCTTGCCACGTAGTACCCAAGTGCCTTGTGAAGCCATCGCCAGCTGCGAATGCTGTTGCTGCCGATCTGTGCCTTCTGAATGCTGTTATCATAGATAAAACCCCATTCATCGATAGTTGTATGAACCAAACTCTCCCCATTTTAATGTAAAGTCTCGATATTACACTGTAGCGTACTTAGCCAGACCTATATACATGCGTATATATATATATATATATATATATATCTGTATGCCCCACTCTATATCAAACATCTTTAGACACGTAGAGAACTAGTTGTGTATTTTATGTAGCGCTTGTAGATTCAATGTAATTACGAGAACAAAACACCGATAGTGCATTTCTTAGATGTCCTGCGCGGCCAGCACTTGAACTTGAATCACAATCGAATCGGATCTCACGATCTATTCGAGGAGGCTTCAGGTTTTTGGTAGTGCAAGGAACGACCCACTAAGCTAAAGTTATTTCTAGTTGGCAGTTGTCTCCAACAATATCTTATCTATATACCTATATATATATATATATATATATTCATAGGTATCTTTTAAGAGTTATAGGCTTCTAGTTTGTAGTCTTCAACTGTGATATAGTGCCTAGGCAATAGTATAGCTGTTTAAGATTTTTAAAAAACTTGTTCGATAATGAAGGCCACTGATCTGATTATAGACGTCGATCTACATTTTTTTTGGCCTCAAAAAATTTATATAAAAATGAAAAAAAAAAAAAAAATACAAAAAACACTTTAATTTCGATAAACACAAAAATAGACAAATAATCCCGAGCGTGCCATGCATCATCAAGTATGCAATTCTCCTAAAGATTTCGAATATTTGTTGGCACATTACAACTGAAATGTAATTAATCCTAAGCCTTAGTCTACTTTATATTGATCAAAGCTAAAATGTAAATAATACGTATCTGTATACATCTAACAACTATCTGCTTATACAATCGGACACATTAATCTTAATTTAATTTAATTTAATTGCAAGTAGTTTACAAGTACCTAAGCAAAAAAACAAATATATATATATAAATAAATATATATATATATTCACATATAGAAGTAAATAAAACGATTTTTAAATAAATGCGAAATATTTTTTATTTATTATATATGCGTACTTAAAAGGGATAATATGGGACAGGAACGTAAGTATGAACCCTGTCGAACGTTATTAAAACAGAGTCTTACATTCGTAGATGAGTCTATAATATTCGTGTGGGGGTAAAGTGATTGAAAAGTTTTTGCATATAGTCTTTTTTTGATTTCGTTGACCTTTCCGTTGCAAAACCGTCGCACTGGGATTTTTTTCTCCAAGTTTGAGAAGCACATGATAAATACTGGCGAGGTCTGTTAAAAATTCGCCAGTACAAAATTTCGTTGCATACCCATTAGGGTCGCCCTCTACGTAACTGAGTCAGCTCACGCGACTCCTCGCACTCAAATTCAGCTAAAGCACCAGGCGAACAGAAATGTCAGCTGGTTGACACAAAACTTACTTTTGAAAAATCCAGAGCATAAGTAAAAGGGCAAATTTAGCAGTTAAGTTTAAATGGTCCTTCAAATTAAAAGCCTAACTGCCATGCGTTGGCGCCATCTATTGTATTGCTGCTGAAACTACCTATGCTAAGAAGATGGCGCCAGCGTGAAATATATTGAAAGCTAGATGGCGCCTATGCCACTTCCAACCGTTAACAATTTAAATAAAACGATTTGATTTTCAATTGATTTTATATATATTTTTGTTTTTTTTTTCTCTTTTATTTTGAGATACGCAATTAGACAATTTAATGGAATTTGCTAAAAGTGAGCGTAAACTGTTTTAATTTTGTTATTTATTTATTCAATTCTGTTTTTTCTTTTGAGTATTTATACTTTGCACATATTGTAGAGCTTGTCGGTATTTATATGTATGTATATGTATTTGTATATGTATGTATATTGAAAAGTTAATCCATAGTTTACATTCATAAAAGTTCAATTACATCAATTATTTACTACAAAACTATTGCTGTGAGTTTAATTAATATAGTTGCTTAGTTTGATTTTGTTTTTATTCATTTCCTTTTTATTTTTAATTTTTAATTTTGTTTCACTTTTGTTTTCTCTCTTTTTGATAGCTACATATGTGTTCGTATTATAAGATATGCTTCCAGACACTTCCCGAGAGGTGTCTATCTGGCTAGTTTTTTATGCAATTAAATAACCGAAAGTATTTTTAATTATGGGAATTACTTAAAAACAACAGAAACTAGTTTAAATATGCCGAACTATGCGGAACTACTCAACTTAGGCCATAAACAAATCAGTGCTGGGGGCCCTGGGCTTCATCTTAAATGCTAACGAAATACACGAATATTGTTGTTGTGTGCCTATGGGTGTGTGTGTGTGTGTATGTGTATGTGGGTGTATTCGTGTACATGTGCGTGTGCGGGTGGCTGGTTGACTTCCGGCAAAAAACCTAATTGATATAAACATTAAATAACATTTGGATTTTAGAAATTTGCAAAAAAACAAACACCCTCCCCTGCGTACTGCCCACACCCGCAGCCTACCCTGCCCTGCCCTGCCCGCCGAAACCCCCCTGTCGAAACCCCCGAAAGCCACCCTAAGGGGAAGCAATTAGTGCGCAATGCGCACAAAGATTACGATTACACAGTGCCCAGAACGCTGAGGCAGACGTTGACCTGGACATGAAGCCTATCACATTGGAACGCGACGGACGAGCAAATACTCGGAGAACTGCTGCCCCTCGACACCGCCCCCGGTGCTGGCCTCGATGGTGAAGCCGGCGTTCAGCAGCCGCGTGAGCACCTGCACCGAATTCAGCTTGCAATAGCCGTTCAGTGGGAAGCGGATGATTTGGCGCCAGTCGCCCTGGTTCCAGGAGACGCCGCTGCGACTCGACTGCGTTGCCTGGTTGGCCTCCGGGAAGAGCTCGTCGAGCAGGGCCCGTTCAGCCGACAGCATAATGCGTTCCCCCAGATCCGGTGAGATGTGCAATGCGACCACTTCATAATTGCACTCGGGCGCATTGCTCGTCCTTGGGCTGTTCTTAATGTGACGTGCTGGCGGTGTGGGTGGCGCCACCAAGTAGTTGCCATTGCGTACGCGTTCCTTGCGCATACTCTCCAGCTGCTTAATCATAGCTGCCGACGGCCACAAAATGATATAAGGAGAGAATGAAGAGAGAGAGAGAGAGAGAGAGAATTAGCAACAGGTCATATGCGGTTAGAAGGGGTTTGCCTATACTTACGCTCCACTTCGTAGTAGCGCGCCTCCTCGAGCAGCAGCTCCAGGTCGGGAAAATCGTCGGCAATCAATAGTCTTGAGTTTCTCATAAAGTTAAGTATATGGCGAAACATGCCACCATCCCGATCGATGAAGTAGTGCTGCTTCAGCGAGTCCAGCACAATGGGAATCTGGCCATTGAAGAGCTTGGCCAGCTTCGATTCCGGATATTTGGTAAGCGTCTCCAAGGAGCTCGTGTAGATTGTGCCACCCACATCGATGTGAACCGGCGCTGTGTACCGCGATGCGGCCGCCACACAGGGTATGCCCGAGATAGGCTTGTGGTTATGCAAATAGGAACTGGCCCCGGCTGTGGCGCCACCGGGTCCGGCGCCCGCAGCAGCTGCTGCCGCAGCGGCCACAGCTGCAGCCGCCGCCGCGCCAGGCAAGCCCAGCGGCGTCACAGAGGAGCTGGCGGGCGGCGTCGGTGTGGGCGATGAGGAATTTGAGATCGTTGGCGAAACGGTGGGGGAAGCGCTGCAATTGTGCCAACAAAAAGAAACCAATGTGTAAATTGCAGGATTCGAGGCGGAATAGCGGCTAGCCTGCTCTTACCTGATTTTAATATCGCTGCGAGCATAGATGCGGCCCGTGGAGGATAAGTCGCGCGGCTCGAGGCCCTTTGCATCTCTTTCGCGCTCTCGATCCATATCGCATTTTTTGCTACAATAAAAAGGTTGAATAAGATAAATTAGTTAACAATCGAATCGAGGTGAAGGTGGCGGAGGCGGGGACGGCTGCAGAGGCAGACATGATGAGCTTATATAAGCTGGCTGGTCGCAGCATGAGAACCAATTTGGCCAAACAAAAATTGACTGCAGCTTGGATTACATGCAGCCCCAGCGGGGCAGGTCAGGCAGACAGACGACAGAGGCAGAGAGAGAGAGAGGGACAGGGAGAGGGGCGATGAGTTGGAAACGTGACATAGCAAGCGCTCAGGCAAAATGCTGTAAGCCATCGCCTGGTTAAGAGCAAAGTTTTGTATGTAAGGCAAAGTATTTCATATGATTCTGTGGGAATATTTGGCTTTTCATTGCGTTTAACTCACTTATGTGGAGGTGGACCCTAGCCGGAGCCCACACACACAACACACACAAACATACATACGATGCCTGCAGCTGCAGCTGCAGCCACGACGACGCTAAAAAAGGAGATACAGAGATAGAGGTGGTGAGATAGATAGAGAGAGAGAGAGAGAGAAGCAGCCGTGGCTCTGGCTGCACAGTCAAATTGACCGCTGGGCATGCGCCTCGATTTTCACACGAAAATCACGTTGATTTGAGCATCGTTATGGCAACAAAGTGAGTCGCAACCCAGCGCAGTCAACGAGCGCATGCAACACACAAACTGCATGCAACAAGCCGCAGCGGAAACACGCACGCTAATTATGACATGTCTAGCTGTGTCCGACATGACGTATACGCAATGTAAGCCAAGCCGTAATCCACGACTAAGCGGACAACGCGCCATGCGTAATAATCGCATCAAGTCTCTCTCTTTCTCACCTTCTTCCCGCTGCCCTGCTCCTGCCCCTGTCTCCGCCTGTTCATCATCATCAGTATGAGCTCTCTTAGCTATCGTATCATTTGCAGTCGTCATGGACAACAAATTAATAAAACTCAATCAACCTGTGCGGGGCGGGCGTAAATAATCACTGAGAGGGAGTTCAGGGGGCTTTGTTGCCCAATTAACCATTTCCCCCTCTTTGCATTTGCCATTTTCATGAATATTACAGCGCCGCTGACAAATGCTCTTTTTTTCGTATACCCTGTAGTCAATTAGAATGATGGGCATGATGGAAGTGATTGAGCTTTGTAGAAGGCATTTTTGTTACTTCTGGGAATATGCATATAATATATATATATATATATATATATATATATTATATATATATATATATATATATATATATTATATATTTCCTAAAATGTTTATATGCTATGATCAGTGTGTTTTTGTTATTAAGTAGAGCGAATATAATAATTATATATATATAATTATATATATATATATGTATATATATTATTTAATCTCACGAGGAAAGCACAATAATATATAAGGCTTAAGTCTAGTCGCATGTTTTGGCAGTGTCTTATAATAATGTAAGTTATATAATATTCTTGATTATATAAAAAATTTACCTATAGCTTATTTAATTACTCATCTGAATTAAATATCAATATTAATCCCTAAATAAACTTAATAATCTGAGCATATTTTTGCGATAATTAAAATCTAATGACAGGGCATTTATTAGTCGGTTGAATGATTCCGTCATTTTTTTACCAATTTTTTTTTTGCTGTCTGTGCTGAGCATTAGGCCACAGAGCAATTGCCAGTTGGCTGTTGCCCAGTTAATGCATGCAGTTGACTCTGCAGCCCCTTCCACCCATCTCTTTCTTTTGCTCTATCTCTCTCTTTCTCTGTCTCTTTCTATGTCTCCCTTTGCCAGTAAGCTCAGAGTATTTACTAAACAAGTTTACTTTTTAAAATGTTTTAAGCCCTAGGGCTATATGGCTCGGGTAATTACGATTTGATTAACTTTAACTACATGAGCATTCGCAGTCACATTCACATTCGCATTCGCATTCGCATTCACATTCGTAATCGTATTCGTATTCGTATTCCTATTCGAGACGAAAAAATGCCAAAGCGACGTTGGAAAAAACGCTAGGGTTAAAAAGAGAATTGCTAAAGAAAATGTCTGCGGGGCAATTCTCATACTCGGTCTATATATGTGGTAGTGTGTGTGAGTGTGTACGTGTGTATGGGTGTGTATGGGTGTGTATTGGTGTGTGTGTGTGTCGCGTTGATCTTTTTTTGCATTTTTATTAATTTACAACAATTATGAAAGCGTAAGCAGTGCGCTCAATAAAACATGGCCAATGAATGTGGCTTAAATGCCACAGCCAACAACAACAACAACACATCAGCAGCAGCAGCAACAACAACAACAACAACAACAATCGCAACATATGCAGCTTGCAGCTCGAGGTCTGTGCCACACAACAATTCAATTTCAATTGCTTTGCGGTCCACTTGAGGCAGCTTGGCACAGGTGCAGCAGGCACACACACACACATGCACATACACACCCACTGTTAACGGTATTGTATATAAGCGCACACACACTGCAGCAGCTTTGCAGTTTTGCAACCTATTCTAGTCCAATAGCGCCTTAGGCGTTATCTTTTCTATGCGGCAACACAACAGCCAGACAGAGCGAGAATAAGAGAGAGAGAGAGAGAGACATAGATATCTCTCTGCTGTGTGTGTGTGGGTGCGAGCAGGCAGACGCTGTTTGCAGCGCCTTTGGTTACACTTCAGCTTAGCATGAAATTTTGAAGCGTTGCTGTTGCCAAATGTTGTCGTTGTTGTTGCTGTTCTTGCTGCCGTTGTTGTTGGCTAAAAAGAGCTGAGACTGTGCCTGTGCCTCTGCCTCTGCCTTAGCATTTGCTTCCAGTCTATGCCTGTCAAGCTGCCGCTGCCACTGCTGCATTTGCATTTCGAGTGGGCGTTGTTGTGGCTACCATAATACGCCCCCTTTGCGTTGCGCTCGGCTCGCCTCCCTCTTAGGCCGCCCATCAGACATCATCTTCATAACTGACATCTTTGGCTTGCCTTTTAATGGCATTGCCATTAACTCGGGCCTCTGCTCGACTTGCATATTGCTTAGCATTTTGTCCATTATTGGGTTTCGTTTTACACATGCCAGGCACACAGAGATTAACAGAGAGGGAGCGAGCAGGAGACTGGGAGTGAGAGAGAGACGCAAAAAGACAGCTTATTAGTTGGCATTGTTCAGATTTTGGCCAAAACTATCGAGTTGCAGCTGCTGCTGCATTGCTTGGGGGCCAAATAATTTTGCAGAGTTCGTAGCATAGACAAAAGTGGCCGCTGGCTAAAGAGGTGGACGGCACCGGCTCACTCGACACAGCCTGCCTGCTCGGCTGCTCGGCTGCTCGGTTGCTCCTCAAGCCGCAAGCTGTTCAATCTCCATGCGACATGGCCGCCCCAGCAATTGGCTGTAGTCCTGTGGTCCTTGCCAGTGCCCCCATTCTGCTGGCAACCTTTAACGAAAACCCACACAAAAGCGATAACAAAAGCCAAGAAATGAGCTAAAGTGCACATAAACACACAGACACTCACACATACACATACACACATAGATCAGCATAGAGCTAGTGATACACACCTCAGCAGAGCAGCAGCAGCAGCAGCAGCAGCAGAGGTTGGCGACGACGACGTTGACGTTGACGTTGACGTTGACGCTGACGCTGACTATGTAACCCCTACAAAATGTCCTGCGGCCAGGCAACCTTCCGCACACAAAGGCCAGCCAGACAGTGTGTCCTGCGCTGCTCGACCTGCAACCGCACCCAGCCCCCGCCATGCAGCCCTTGCGTGTATGCAGGCTTCGCTGGGCGAAAAAGGGCAAAACGCTCGTCTTCGCCAGCGGCGATCGTTTGGAATTAGTGCGGAAATCATGGATGGATACGAAACGAAACGAAACCAAACCAAAACCAAACCAAAACCAACAGCAACAGCAACAGCAAGCCCAAGCCCAAGCCCAGGCACGAGCTAAGGCAGAGTGAGTCGAGCCAAGCAGCAGGAGCAGCGCTCATATAGAGGCAAAGGTGCTCGGAGATTGGGTTTCGTCTGCTTGGCTCCTAGGGCGGTTGTTGCTGTTGCATGTGTGTGTGTGTATGTATACGAGTGTGTGTGTGTATGCTCGTCTCCTCATTCATTTATCCTTGCAGCGCTAACGGCAACAACAACTACAACAAAAGAGCATGAAGCATTGGCTGTAACCACGACAAGGCGATTTCAGCCTCTGACTCCAACTCCAACTCCGACTCCGACTCCAACGTCGACTGCGACTCCAGCTCCAGCTCTGTTCTCTGCTTTCTGGTCTGGGTATATTGCCCCAAAACAATACACACACACACACAGAGAGAGAAAACTTTGGGTTTTGGTTAGAGGTAAGTTGGATGTCCGTTTTGGCTTATACCCACACACCCAAACACACACACACTCATATATGAGCTGCATGTGTGTGTGTCTGCATTTAAAGATATCATACCTAAGTTGCGGCTCCCTGCGGCAGCATAAAACAACGCATAAAACAGAGCTCAACAACAACAACAACAACAAAAACAGCAGAGAATAAGCAGCAGAAGAAGAAGACGAAATCAAACCCCCAAAGCCCCAAAAAACCCCAAACTCAAAACCAAATCCTGAGCCAGTTCCCAGCGCCAGCAGAAACGAACGAAAGTTTGGCGAGGCAAAACCTTATCTCAATTTTAAAATGCCGCCGGCCCAAGCAGTTTCGCTCCTCTTCTTTATGCGCGCCCCCGCCATAGCCACGCCCCTCTGCTGTTGCACTCATATGAGTGGCGGGTGGGGGGACGGAGGCAGCGACTCTTTGGGATGCCACCACAAACTTTGCATGCAACTAGCAGCAGCATCCAAAGGTGCGCATTGCTGCTGCCTGCTCCTGCTGCTGCTTCTGTTGCTGCTGCTGCTGCTGCTGCTGCAACAACTGATTGCAACACGTTGCCGCCAAAATGCGCTTCAATTAGTTGCAATAGCCAAAAACCAGCTAACTGTAATAGGCAGGGAGCTCAAATGGAGTTTTGGGGTTGCAGTAAAAGGTAGTTAAGGGCTGGCAGAGTTAGGACCATGCCTAGCTAGAAAGCGGAGGCAGGGCTGCCAGGTTTTGTGTATGTTGGCAAGACAAACACAAAGTGCTCGTATATGCTTCACTGCAAACACCCACACATACATATATATATATATATATATATATATATATATATATATATATATATATAGATATAGATATACATATATACACACACAAATGACGCAAATGGCCGCAGGACACTTTAAGAAGAATCCAATGCCTCAAGTGACGAGTGGAAACTGCGAACGGGCAACTGGGATCCAAGCTGGGGCAACTGGGGAGCTAAGGCAACTGAAGTTGGCGGCCAAAATCAAAACGCTGATGAGCAGGCAAATGAAAAAGTTTTTTTTCTCTCTCTGTATTTTCGTTTGGACGCGGGAGGCACACAAAAAGCCAAAAGCAAAAAGCCAGAGCCAAGCAGGAGGCAGCAGGCAGCAGGCAGCAGGCAGAAGGCAGCTGGCAGCAGGACGCAGTTTGTTGCACACATAGCATAGCCGGCACATGAGAAAACTTGTGCTGCTTCTTCCTCTACTTAGCCAGCAGCATGTTACAAAAGGCCACGAAAAACTGAAGCCGTTGCAGAGAGTCGCCGGCGCATATGGGAAATCAGTCGCAAGTCCTATGAAAATTTGCTAGCAAAAGTTGCAGAATGTCTGCGAGTGTGTGTGTGCATATGTGTGTGTTAGCGTGTGTGTGTGTTTGTGCCAAATTGTACAAATATATGCGCTGTATGTCTGTGTGTGTATGGCAAAAGTTGAGTTGGAGTCGAGTCGAGTGTAGCAGATATTAAAACGCTGCAAGGCTTTCAAAAATAAACTTTGAAAAATTTATTAGAAAATATTAAATAAAAACGACGATTGCGCTGCATATGCCAAAAGCTGAACGGAATGAATGAGCGTGTGGCTGGGTATATGCCACATGTGGCACATGCCACATTATATATAGATATATATATATATGGATGGATGATATATATAAATATGTATATATTGTAGATATGGGCTTAACTGGAAAGCTGGGAGCATGCGATTGCTTGGGCTACGTTGCAGAGCAAACATTACACAAAAACTCACAGACAACGCACACACACACACACTCTCATACACACACACAAGTGTTTTGATAGCTAAATCTTCAAAAATTGAATTGCAAGTCAAGCAGCTAAGGCAGCAGAAGAAGATCATGCTGCAGATAAAGTCAACAAATAAAAATTGCGCATACGCCGCATTGTGCTGAGGTAAGTCAATTATATGCAGCACAAATGAAATTGTTCACAATATGCAACTAAACTGGCTGTTTGCATTTTTTAACAAAAATTTTATGAAAAGCTTAAATTATGCCAATATAAACGAAATGGTTCAAGTATATATAAAATTACCAAATATGTATATATCACTGCTTACCTCTCAGATCTATATCTGTAAAAGTTTGTCATTTATTATTGAATAAATTAGTAGATAGAATTGAGGCGTTAAATTACTGAGGTTAGCAAATTTGAAAGCCTCCTAAAAATGAATAATACTTCCAAATGAGTAATTCAAAAAGCAATTTTTAAATAATTAAAAAAATGTAATATACATTTGACCTGTTTACAATCAATACTTAAACTTCTTGAATTATCTCTTCAGACGACCCATTCAGTTTTTTGTGAGTTAATTGTATTATCTACGCTTAACATTCAACCAGCTCAACTCACTTGGGCTGTCAATTCCAATCGAATTCGTTTCGTTTTCTTTCGAATCGCTCGGAAATTGTCTGCGTTCATTTATTCTTGTTGGCTGCGGCGTCGCTAATTCATTTATGCGTTGGGGCCTAATCAAGTGTGCATGGAAATTAACAGGAATGCATTCGGTTGAGTGCAGCTCAAACAGCATCAGTTGCAGTTGCAGTTGCAGCTTCAGTTGCATGTGCAGCCATTCAAGTGGCAAATGCTACTTGCAACGCTTGCAACTGGCAGCAGGCAATGCGCATTTCCTAATTGGCGCAATTTGTGTGTGCATATTGCAATAACAGCATTTACAACAACAACAACAACAACTACTACAGCAGCAACAACAACAACAACTCACAGCAGAAGCAACACAAAGCGAATCGACAGCAAGTGAAACAAATGCGAACGCAGGTGCAGCGACCCGCAGCAACAGCAGTAAAAGCAGCACCAGCCCCAATTGCCTTTCCACTAATACTCTTTAAGCTACGTATTTCAAAGGGTATATAGTGCGTGTCGTGTGATTTGTTGAGATTGTCTGACTGACTGCCATAGGTCCTGTTAGAATTTTTAAGTATTCTTGTGTACATTGTGTCGAAAATGTGGGCTAAAATTGATCTCCAATTTGGCGATCTATCGAATTTTATTTGATAACTCTAAGGTTAGTTTGGCAGTTGGTTAAACTTTGTCACTGCGGCTGCTTAATATTATTTATATTTAAAGAATATTTATATTTAAAGAATTTTATTTATATTTAAAGAAACCCAATTTATAACTTTATCTGCTTATTTTAATTTTTCTTATTTATAGATTATTTTAAAGTTATTTTTACCTTTGTTGGAATTGGCTTAAAAATTGTGAAAATATTTTATATTTTAATTGCAAAAGAGATAAGACTAAATATATATATTTTTTATATTTATAATATATAATATGTGTATATAAATATTGCTAATTTTATATTATCATGATTAATGCTTGATTATTATTCTCTATCTATCCGTCGATATTTTTGCGGTTTTATCTCTCTGTTTTTTGTCTCTATTCCTCTCCCCCTATAATTTTTATTTCTTTCTCTGTATCTCCCATTCTGTCTGTCCCTCTCTCTCTCTCTTTTTCTCTCTCACTCTCCCTCTCCCTGTCACTCGCTATCACCATCAATTCAGAATGAAACACACAATAACAAGTCTGTTATTCCTTTAGCTAACATCGCCAACCACATTTCTTGTTATTGTAAAGATAGGGCATCTAGTAGTCGTTCAACGCCTACAGTTGTTGGTTCAGTTGGCGTCCGCCGACTGGCAATCGCCATGTTGCCAATGTTGGCAAATGTTGTTGCTGGTAATGATGCCCAATTGCAGCTTAATTAACACACAGCGCGTTAAGCGCTTTGTGTGCAAGAGCAGCGGCAGCAGCAGCAGCAGCGGCAGCAATTTGAATGGGCATTCAAATACAGAGGCTCGGCTTGCTCCCCCTGCTGCCCTCCACCACACCCCTTTCATTACCGCCGCCAGTTGACCGGCTCCTTTGACTGTTGGCCTGCAATCGAAATCAGAAGCGAGTGCAGGCAAACTGAAAATGTATTTTAAATACAACGCATACAAATTGCCAATTGGGAGAACAACATTTTTGGTGGCTGCCACAGACGCAGCGGCGGCACGTGTGGCAAGCAGCCACAAATACAGCTGCGTTTTGTTATTGTGCCACAAAACAAACGACTTTGACTTTACTTGGCGATGCCAATGCCGCCGCCTTCGCTCACGCTTAAACCAGTTGCATGTAGAGAGAGAGATAGAAACAGTAAAGAGAGTGCAAAAGAGAGAGAGAGAGAGAGAGAGAGAAAACAATGGCTGGTAGCAGTTGTCGCCGTTGTCGCAACTGGCGAAGGTCGCACAAAGCATTGCTCGCCTCCTTCGCCCCGTTTGGGCGCCTGCCACCACTGCCACGGCTGCTGCTTTTGTACTGTTGGCCTCATTTGAATGCGATTTTGGTTTTGGCCACGCTTTGAACTTTGGAACTTTATCCAAAAAAAAAAAAGCAACAACAAATTTGTTGTTGTTTTTGTAATTCTTCTCCTGCTTGTGCTGCTGTTGCGATTGCTGTTGTGTTGTTGCATGTGGACTCTTTTTGGCTGGCGGGCATTTTGGCCATGCCCACCGCTTAGTTTTTGGCTGGCTGGCAAGCGAGCCACTACAACAGCAACAACAACAGCCGGTCAATCGCAGTCGCCTGCCTCTGCCCGTCTTGCACCTTCCCCCATCGGTTGCCTCATCAGCCAACGTATTTTATAGCCTTAAAGGTATACAAAAAATAATGTGACCTTTCCGCACCGCGCCGCGGCTCTCATTTTGTCGTCATCTTTAGCCAATGCACACTAATACACACACACACACACTCTCGCAAACACATAACTCAGCTGCGGGCGAAGTTTGTCGAAAAACGCCCGCGGCTTGGTACAATTTTTGTTGTTGTTGTTGTTGTTTTTTTTTTTTGTATTTTGTTATATTCATTTTGCTTCGATTTTTTTACTTTGTTTTGCTCTTCGTGCTTTTGTTTATTTCTCCTTTGGTGCGGGCCGAGCAGCACTTGAGGCGCATCAAATTTTTAAAACGTCTGCGTTTATGGCACACAATTTTCGGACTCAAACTCGGACTCGGACTTGGACTTGGCTGTGGATGCGGCATGTGGCATGTGGCATGTGGCATGTGCATGCCGCAGTTGTGGGAGAGACGAAAAATCAGTTAAGCCTCGAGCGCCAACAACAATAAAAGGGGGTAAACCCAAAAAAAAAAAACAAAAAATATGCTGAACGAGATTTCTCTGTGGCATGCAACACAGAGAACGGCCTTTATGTGTGCTCAAAATTCGTTTATTACAGAATCTTTTTCGAACTAATTTATTGGCTTAGATAGACAGAAAGGCAGACACTCAGGCAGAGAGATACATAGAGCGATAGTGAGAGTGAGTGATTGAGAGTTTTTGGTTTTGCTGTTTGAGAAGCGTTGGAATTCACTTACCGTTTGGGACACGAGGACTCCACCGTCAATGGTGATCGTTGATCCAATGCAACAAATGGAGTTCTAGAAACGAAATGTGAATATATGAATATTATAAGATAATGCTGGGATTAATGTTAGATTATTATAGAAGATCTTGCCTAAGCAGACAGTGAAAAATAGAGAGAGACAGAGAGACCTTACTTGAATACAAAAAAAAGTTTCCTTAAACTCATGTAAAGATCATCAGCTAAAAAGCCTCCAGGCTAGCGAAGATGGTAGCCCTTTGGGCGCCCGCATAATAAATATATTAAAAGATTTATTGTATAAACTAAAACATTTTCTTTAGAGCTGCAACTGAAGAGCTTTCTATAACAACAAAAAATGCGGAATTTGTTAACAACAATTTCATTGAGTCTGTGCATAAAAGAAAATCAAAATAAACTGTTGCATCTTAAGAACGCACAGACTTGAGCATAGAGATCAAAACAGAGGCAAGCACACATAGACAGATATACAAACCACAAACACACGCCACACACACACTCACACACTCACACACACACATACAATGCAAATGGAACTCACAAAAAAGTCGGTATATTTAGGAAATGCACTTTAACTAGTTTATATGCAACAGCGCGCGTAGACAACAAATTCAGATCGATTCTGTTTTGATTTGAAGTTTATTTTAGCTTTGTTTGACTTTGTTTATGTATTTAATTTGGCTAGCATTTAATTTCCGTTTCTAAAGTCGCTCTTAATATTAATTTAAGCGCATTGCCAATTGAAATTGAAATGGCGCCGTGTCGTAGACACACACACACACACAAAACACCAAATGCCAAACAGCACACAAAACAGAGTGTTCAAAATCACTTAAAATGTTTACTTCCGGTTTCCGGTTGTTGTCGCGCCCGCCGTTTGTTGCCTACTAATCGCTGAAGCGCCTCTCAATTGCTTTTTACCTGACTTGCATTCGCGCCGAGCGTTCGCTGTGAACTGAATTCCTGTTCGAGACCCAACTGGCTTTTACTCCATCTCAAACATGCTCGATGCTGGCCAACGCGCTTGCCCCGCAGGCTATGCAAGCAGCAAATGGGATTGGATTCGGTCTCAGGGTACGAGACGAGGAATGGTCCATGATATGATAAGTGGATTATATGCACAGAGCTGAACTGGACATGTGTGATTAAAACGAAACTCTGAGTGTAAGAACTGAGATGAGAAAAGTATTGAACTCCAATTAGTACATATACTATACTCTAATTGGAATTACATTGGACTTTCTCATCAGAAATATTTAAAAATTAAATGCTATAAATTCATTCTCTTTAATCAAATTTTATTTAAGTGCAAGCAAGGGGCCAGCCAATTAAAAACTAATTGAATTCAACTAATTTGAAAGTTGTTTACATTAGCTTATTAGAATGTTGCCGCCGTGGTGGCTTGACGTGCGTGTTGCAAGTCGTTGTTGGCTTCGAGCTGGGCTCGAGTTGCAAGTTGTGTCTGATGCTTGACGTTTGACGTCTTTAGCAAATGGCGACCTTGGAGAGAGCAGCTGCAGCAGTAGCAGCAGCAGCAGCAGTGGCAGGAGACTGCGAGTGAGAGGGAGCGAGAGAGCGCGAACACAAGTGGCTACAACAAATGATTGTTTAGTTGTTGTTGTTGCTGCTGACTTTTCCCACCATATGACTGCCAGTTGCAAGTGTTTGAGTGTATGTGTGTGTGTGTTTGAGCATGTTTATGTGTGTGTGTGTGTGTTTGCGTGTGAACGTTTAATAGTCTATTTCCGGTTTATGTGCTATTGCTGTTGCTGTTGCTGTTGCTGTTGCTGTTGCTGTTGCCATTGTTGTTGCTGCTGTTGGTGTTTGCAACTAAGCTGCTGCAATTAACTTTGTAACTGGACTTGCGTGTGGCGTGTGAAATGGCGACAGTTCTGATTGTTCAGATGGGTAATCAATGCAATGGCAATGCACACACACATACACACACACACATACACACAAATGCATATATTTATGTGCAAATATCTGGATATGTATTTGGACAAGCCATAAATCATTTCAAATTAGCAATTGCTCAAGATAATTATATTGGATTATATCGAGCGATTTATTCTCCAATGTTTAAGCAAACATGAAAACAAAGATTAATTGGAATTTCGAGAAATAATAATAGAATTTTTAAATCTATAGTTCTCAGAGACTGCAGAAGATTCGTATATTGGCTTTATTGCATTGCAAATATTTAATTCTCATACAGTTTAGAATGCCGCAAGCCCTGGAAACTTGAAGCCAGTTATACGCCTTAGGGTTTACTTCATATAACTGGTTTTCCGTCTGAATGAACTCAGATCTTGTTTAAGGAATTGGCTTGATTTGAGATTGTTAATCAACTTTTAATAAAACTGTCTAGTTTTTTAAATTTTTAACTAAGTTTAAGGTGGCTGATGATTTCATTTGTCGACTATAGTAATTTTCTTATACTTTAAAAGTAGAGTATTTTTGTCTAGCTCTTATAACTCCCATGATCATTTATATATAGCATACTTATGCACATAATTACTAATGAGCATGCATATGTGTACACACACACACTCACACGCACTGTGCTGCAAGTGTCAAAGTCAGCATCGGACTTCAACAACAGCTTCCGTTTTAGCGCTATGCAAATGCGTCTGTTTCACGCCTCTCTCTCTCTCTCTCTCTCTCTCTCTCTCTCTCTCTCTCTTGCCTTTTCTCCTTCTCATTCTCCGCGCTCGCTCTGCGTAAGTGTCTATGTGTGTGTGTTTGTGTTTGTGTTAATGACAAAGCATAGAACGCTGCTGTAGTCGCCGGAAGGCTCAAAACGAAATGAAACTTTGTGCGCATTGGCAACCGACAGCGGCGGCAGCAGCCGCAGCAGCAGCGCCAGCGTCGCGACGCGGAGACTTTGACGCGTTGGCAAAGGAAGCAGCAGCAGCATTAGCAACAGCAACAACAGCAAGAGCCACAGCAGCAGCAGCAGCAGCGCCAGCGACGGCGGCAGCAGAAACGTCGCTGGCAACAATGCCGCAGGCGAACCAGTTCCAGTTCCAGACGACGACGACGACGTCGACATCGGGCAGCTGAAATATTTCGTAGTTGCCTTAAGGCTGTGCAAAGAAAAACTTGTGATAAATACGCCGCAGGCAGAATTTCAAAACAAGGAGAGAGAGGCACGTGGAGAGAGCCAGAGCGAGTGAGCGCGACGAAGCGGATGTACAGTAGGGCATGCAGTTAGGCAGCTGTAATTAAAATGAGTGCCTCACTCCTCCCTCCATAAAAACCCCACGCACAATCCACAGTCTCACACCCACCCAAAGCCTCCGCCTCCTGCTGCCTGTCTCAACCCTTTAAGCCAACACGCATTTATGTCACATCATTTTTCATTGGCAATTGTTAACCGAGCTGCAACTGAACCGCAGGCGAAATTAATTTTGTACATACTTCATATTATTGCGCTATTTGCATACAAGTGGCCATTGTTGCAAGTTGCAACTTGCAACAACAACTGCCAGCCGCACATGTGTGTGCGTGTGTGTGCCCATATGAGCGATTCCAATGATTGCTCACTGCCCAGTGACATTTCAATTTTTCATATTTTATCAGAGCAACGGGTGCACAAGGCCTAACGCCAACTCTGACGGACCAGCAACGAGCAGGAGACGGCAGCGGAGCAGCAGCAGCAGCAGCAGCAAGTGTAGGAGGCGACGGAGCAGGATAACGTTGCCAGTGGAAATTGTTGCAATTTTATCGCTCATTTCACTCATTGTTGGCGGAGTGTAGGCAGGAAACTGGGCAAAGGACTAGTTCATTTATTGTGCTACCCTATAGCGGAGCAACGCTGCCAAAGGGTATGCTGCGTTGATTTACAAAATACTATTAATCCTTTAGAAGGGAGACAGCTCCAGAGTTGAGCAAACTTTTTGTTGTGGCCTTATTCTGGGGTATCTCAGCGTCGCGCAGCCCGCTTAACTTGCCATTTATTACTTCTTATGGCAACAGTTGCTGTTTTGGAGCAAAGCCTTACACCCACACACACACACACACACACACACAGAGCGAAACGGGGCTTTCATATTGCTACTCTCCTTTTCCGATTTGGTTTTTTTTCGCTTGCTTTTTTGGGCTGCGATGACGTCGCTTTGAGTTTTGCAATTTTAAATATTTTTTTAATCACAAGCTCACGCACACATTGCCACACAAAGAGCAAGTGAGAGGGACAGCCAGAGAGAGAGAGATGGAGAGAGCAGTGCTCATACATATGGCAATACCAATATTTCAAGCCAATTTGCTGCAGTTAGCCGCCAGCAACTGGCAACAAAATAATTCGACAAAATGTGCGCGGCGCGCTTTATGCTTTATTGTTTGCAGCGCTTCGGGCCAGTGGGAGGGGGCAATCGTGGGCGTGGCCACACACACACACACACGCACGCACGCACACGCACACAGACACAGGCAAGTCTACAAAATCAGCGTCGACAACCAGATGTATTTCTCTCACATGCTGTAGTAATAATTGTTGATGGGTTTTTAAAGTAGCCACAAACCACACGGCCACGCCCACTGACCCCAGCAGGGCAGCTGGGCGCAGAAATGCATATTTATTCAAGTATGTAGTTATTTTATTTTCGCCATGGTTTGTGCATTTTGCGTGTTAATCAATAAATAATAACAAACAGCAAATGAAACGGTGCGAGAGAAAGAGACAGATTGGGCGAGAGTGTGGGAGAGAGAGCGAGCATATGAAATGGTTCGCCTGAAAGCCTTCAAACATATGTTGCTCAGAATTTCCGCACTTTTTTACGCATCATTATTATTATTATTATTTATACACACATACACATACACACATATACACATAGCAGTGCTTGCATTTGTATGCGTATATATGTATATTTTTTGTATTATTAACGACACAAAAAAAGGCTCATAAAATTTACAATGCCTGCCCTCAGGTCTTTTACTTAATGATGCCATTTTTGCGCTGGCAACGCGGCCTGAAAAATTCGCGTTTAATTTTTAACGCACGACTGACTGCAACAACAAATATAAAAAATATATATGGATATAATATATATGTACAAAAATAATATTAACGTCGAAACAGCAAAAGGCAAAAACCCATATTTCACACATTTCATATAACATTTAAACACTATTTGCAAATATTTGTAGTCTATGGAGAATTTTAAGCCTCGCTCATTAAAATGAATCCCTATAGAATTTGTTCTATAAGAAAAGCCACAAGACTTTTCGCAGTGCTGGCTTTAGCTCCAAGGATAATATTTATACAAAAACTACATGTATTCTGCAGGATCTTTGCTTAATGAAATTCGTAAATATTTTATGTGCGAAAAGTCTTAAAATTCATTTAGAATTCAGGCAAAATGAATTTGTAGATCATATATAACTCCCTATATAAAGTAAATAATTTATAAGTTAGCTATTTTCTTTATTGTAAATTTCTCATAAGGGCAAACCATTTAATAAGAAATCTATTTATTTATATATTTGACATTCGAGATTATATAAAAACTGACATTAAGAAATCCATAGATTCTATTCGTTATTCAGCGTCCATTATACAGTTATTTCTTTATATTTGATCAGAATCTGTTCTATACACCAGATTAATCAGGCAACTTCATTGGTCAGCATCAATATTTATATTGAATAGTCTGTCTATAGGTCTTACACCAAAGTGCAAAATGGGGAACGACTCGAATTAATGAAAAATTTGACTTCATAAAAGGCCTTTGTTGTTGTTGCTATCTTTAGAACTTCACTATTTGCCAAAGACTTTCATTAAAGAGTAAAATGAGGCCATGAGACCAGACTAAGAGGTAAGCTAAAATCATTCATATTAGGCTGTTCACACATAAGGCCATAGTAATTTAATAAATATTTCATGTTTCATGCAACTCTCAGCTATTCAAAACTCACACATTCAATACATTTTCCCAAGTTCAACTCTTAATCTCTCAGCCCCACATATTTTTGACATCTGTCTAATCTATAGCACTGCGAGTGGCATCTTATGATAGCACTAGCACACGCCAAGCATAGCCAGTGGAGAGGCCAATTCCAGTCAGATGCCTAGAATCGACTCGTCATAAACTATTTGAGTCGTGCGTGACATTTGCCATTAAGCCGTATAATTCCCAACCAGTTTTCATTGTCATTGGTGACTAAAAACTTCTGGCAAAAAAGTCTTCGATTCAGCTTATGTGCGTGTGTGTGTGTGTGTGTGTGCATGTATGTGCATAATTTTTAATGATTTACAAACTAGCCCGCTGGCACTGCGAGCTCGATAACTGACAGTTGATATTCTGGGAGAGTTGCAGAGGAAGAGAGCGAGATTGAGATGAAGAATCGGAATGAGAGCTGAGGGAAATATAATGCAAAATGCTAAATTGCCGCCAGTTATGAATGGGACCAGTTTCTTTATTTGCTACAGAACTCTGAATGCTGAGCGGAAAAGGATTGCGTCGAACATGCAACTAAGAATGCCCCAAGGCAAGCAACGACAGCAGCAACAGCAACAGCAACAGCAGCAGCAGCAACAACAACAAAAAATTATATGTAGAAGTTAAAAATAAGTTAAACTTAAGTAGCTTGAGGCCGCATTTTGGCATTTTGCATATAATGAGGGTATGCAGGCAGCTTCAGGTCCGTTGAGGACTTGTCACCTGGCAGCTGCTGCTGCTGTTGCTGTTGCTGCCATTGCCACAGTCACTGGACGACAGCAGCAACATTTCGGGGACAATTATGAGCTGTGATTGTGGCACTCGTCTCTCGTATATCCAAACATAATTATAGGCCAACTCGAAGGATGTCCAGTTTTTTGTTATTTTTAAATTATGCATTATGTACATATACATACATACATATGTGCATGTGCACGTGTGTGTGTGTGTCTATATAGATATGCACTGTAATTTGGGAGACAGCTGCCGCTGCTGCTGCTGCTACTATGCAACATGTGTGTGTTGCAAGTTTTTGTCAACGTTGTCTTTGTTGCTGTTGCTGTTGCCGCCTAGTTATGCATTTGTGTCTCATTTTGGCCAATTTGCCGCCTTTGACACACGTTCAAATAACAATGTGGGCGATGCTTGTTATTGCTTGTGTTTCATTTTTTTATTCTTGCCACGCCCACCCTAACACGAGTGCAACAAGTACCAAGGCAAACAAGTGAGAGAGCGCGAGTCAAGTGTGTGCGACTAGGATACCACGTAATAGGAAGAAAGAGAGAGGGAGGAAGAGTGTGCAGCAAAAAGAGATGAATAAAGAGTAAATATAGTTGATAAGCTAATGTACACATAATAATGAAATGGAATAATTCAGTTATACCAACACATAACAACACTTAAGAGACTAAGAATTGAGGATTTCATGACTTTCCTAAAAGACTTTGATCTTTGATTATCTCAAAACCCAACCTTAGTCTAAAATTTGTATACTTCCCTCTCTTACTTAATCTTCATTTATACTACATTTACAGGGTATATCGCATAGTCTAGGCATAGAGCGTAATTGAGAATAAAATTGCTACTGCATGTTGTTCAGCTGCTTCCCGTTCGACGCTGTCACCTGAGCAAACAAAACAAAACTCAACCAACAGAAACTAAAAACACACACACACACACACACAGACCATTGCACAGCAAACAGCCAACGTGCAAGGACAATGATACTCTAAAGGACCTGAAACCAGATTGTGGTTTGCATGCTGCGGTTGCATCCAACATGTTGCAGCTCAAACATGCTACAATGCGGCCAGGCCGGAGGCAACAAACTGCTGCGACTACGCGCCATATTATCAGCCGCAACGTAAACACAACAAACGAACAACCAACAACAACAACAACATCTACTAAGCAACAGCAACAGCAATAGCTGCTATAGCGGCCAACTAAGTATCCATATCCGCAGCTTTGTTGGGCTCCAGCTCAGTTAGATAGAGATACAGATAGACGGAGAGACGACGAGACGGACAGAGGGACAGAAGCGGACGAGCGACGAGCGGACGGACAGACACGCGATGGCAACGCTCGCAAACGTTGCTGGCTGCCAGAGCCTCACCTCTCCTTGCCCCTGAGGCGTTCGCTTGTAATTATAATATTTCAACCCAAATGTTGCCGCTGGCCATGCGCCAATGATGGATTTCAACTCTCTGCCCCGCTCTCTGCTGCCTTTGCCATATAATGTGCCATACTACACACACACACACACATACACATACATTCAGCTGGTTTTGGCCTGGGTTGTGGCATCGAGGTGCGCCTTCTCTGGGGTTCCGGGGTTGCTAGCTGCTGCTGCCGCCGCTGTGCAATTTGTGGCCGCAGGGCAAAACGGATTGGCCGCCGGCCATACATGTGAATAAAATTACATTCACTATTTTATATGCCACATAGGTATAAATACATACATATATATATACACAAAAATACATATATACATTTATATATAAATATATATATTGTATGTATCACTTGTCTTTTATATACAAGTTATTGTCTCTGCCTCAGAGATATGCTTCTAAATATATATATATGTATATGTATATAGAAATTTAACGTGTCGTTATGGATAAAATAATTGAATTGAGTCTAGATTGGTTCTTCAGCGTCAAACGCCAATAACGAGATTATATCATAGTACGAATCGTACAACAACAGCACCAACAAAAACCACAAGCAATTGCGGCTAGCTCTTGACACGCCGAAGTGTATATACTCTAAGATCTACTATAGTTGTCATAATGGAGCAGGAATATGTAAATAGTATTCAGATATGGAAATCCAACTTTTAATTTTCTTTATCTCTTATCTGTTTGAATATAAAATATTCTTTATACCCAAAAAAAAAAAAAGGTCATATATATGTATATGCATTAGTTTGTCTGTTAGGGCATTCAAATAAACATATTGCCCGTTGGCCATTAGCGAGAGAAATGGGTAAAAGAGGCTGCCACTGACAAGCAAACAAGCTGTGCTCATTCTGATGGGGGCCTGAGCTCTAGCTGCTCCAACTGCTCCAGCCACTAAAGACCCTCGACTAGCCGTAGTTCTCAGCTTTCCATCTTTATATGTATGTATATTTTCAGCTTCCCAGCTCTTGACTCAACTCGTTTTCAGCCGCACATTAATCAGTCAAACAACCAAATTACTTGCGTCGACCTGGCTAATAGAGACGTCGCGACGTGGCCAGTTGTGAGTGCGTTGAATTGATACGGACTCAAATGAATAGACTGGCTAAATGACCAAACGACTGACTGACTGATGTCTTCTTTTGGACAAGATTAAGATGAGCTGAAGCTGTAAATGGAAATTTGTTAACATATTTTTTGTATCATTATTACTTTTACTTTTATGTATAGTTTTAATAGCTTTACAGCTTGGCTGGCTTGTGTGTGGGAATTGGGGCTGCCAGACACAAGAAAATCTGTTTGTTAGCTTTGCACGGAAACATGGCATAATTTCTGTACCTTCATTAGCCTAGTTTTTGTTTTTGTGGCTTAAGCTAATATTATATTTTTTGCAAATTATATTGAGATCTTGCAAAAATGTGGATGAACCAAATAGTACGCTCAGTGGAAGGTTAAGTTATTCATAATCGTATGGAGAAGTTAGTTCTATGTTTATCAAATTTAAGATATAATTTCAAACTGTATTAAAGCTAAAAATATTTCAGGCATATATAAGAAATATTATTTTGTTGTTTTAAGATTTGAAATTAGAGCAGTAAATATTATTCGAATTTAGAGCTTGGGATTAGTTATAAATTTTGTAAAGGAATTCGTTATTGCGGATTCTAAATCGCTTACTGGGCAATTTAGGATATGGTAATAAAAATTCTAATTTAAATTTAAGTATAGATTTAATTTAAGTATAGATCTATACTTAAATATAAATAAATATCTATAAATCTATACTTAAATAGATACATATGTCTAATAGATGTATTACATTTTATTATGACTGTGTTTTGGAAGACTTTCTCAGGGATCAAAACTTTACCTAATTGAGTATTAGTTGTATTGGTATGCTTATATATACATCAAATATATTTATATATTTTTAAACTAAGTAGACATTAACATAATTCTTGAAACATAAATTTTATGATTTTTACAGTTGAGGTTGAAGTTGCAGTTGTGTGTGGCCGTAAGTCCAGTATAATCCCCATACACGCACACGCACATACATATATCTATATATATATAGGTATATATACATACTCACTTATACAGTTGCATCCTTATGCGAAGCAGAGTTTTATGCGTGTGCCGATGTTGTGTGTATCGTTGTAATTAAATTGACATTAATTAAGCTGACACATCCTGCAGCTTCGCCTTGTTGTTGCTGTCGTTGTTGGCGGTGTTGCCGGTGGTTGTTGCTGCTGCGTGCACTGCTCAAGTGCTGCTCATTAAACAATTAAGGGATAATTATCAACGGCGTTGCCTTTTTGCAACTTTCATGCGCAAAGTGTTAAAATCACTTAATAGGCCGCCCAGCCGACGCACCGCCACTGCCCCTCCACCTATCCATCCATCATAGCGAGCACATGCCGCACAGACCATATGGTAATAAAGTATTTTCGCCTGCGCAGGTGTGTGTGCGTGTGTGTGTGTGTTTGTGTATGTGTTTATGTTGCACGCGGCTGTTTGTTTAATTGTAGGGTTAAACGGGCGAAACTGTAGCGGGAGAACAGCGGCAGAGGCTATAGACATATGTGCACACATATGATACGGCCAGGTAGTTGTCTACCTGTAATATTATGCCAACAACAACAACAACAGCAACAGCCGTAGCAGCACGCCCCATTGTGAACTGGTGGCCAACTCGGCGAAGCATAAGCTCACATTAATGCAGTTATATTCACACTCACACGCACACGCCCACTCACACCCGCACGCACACATACACAGCTGCACACACTCAACACTTTGGCAGACATAAACCAAACAGCAGCCAAGAGCTGCCAACAGCAGCAACACAACAACAACAGTAGCCAAAACTGTCGATTCAGTTAGCAGTCAGAGCCAGTCAGTCAGTTAGTAAAGCAATTTGCAGACATGTGCTACACACACACACACACACACACACACAACACACACCTCAAACTCGTGTGAAGTGCAAAATTCACGCGCTGGAAAATGTTGCAAATGCATTTTAGGCACCTGTCAACGGCCAACAGCAGAAAAGAAAAAAAATGGGAAAAAGCAAACGAAAAACGATACGAAAAACGCAGAAAAGAAAACCGTGTGAAAAACGTTTCGAGCTTTACAATTAAACAGTAGCCGAAGCCAACTAAAGCGTTAAGTGTGGCAAGACGAGTGGCAGCTCAGCAAAAGGCACCGCGACGAACTAAAGGCAAAAACAACTTCGCAGATTTAAGTGAAAATATGTAATTATAATATTATATTATCGTCAGGTCCACCCCAGCTATAGCTCAACTCTGAAATGGTTGGAATTTTTTAAAGAAATAATTGAATATAATGAAGAAAAAATTTATATGATATAACAGAAAACATATCCTGATAATCAAAGAATGAAAAAGACTTATCAGAGTTCGCTGATAAGAAGAATGAAATACTTTGATAACAACAAATCAAATATATTTAAAGAATATTTGAGAAAGATGAAAAGTTGATTAATGATTATTTACATGGCTATTTTGCGCAAGAAGATAATAACAGATTTCTTGAATAGTATCGGAAAACAAATTAATAGAAGAAGCATGAATCAAGGACAACTTTGATCTCCAATAAAACAAAAAGCACATTTATTTACATTCAATTTTTTTCAAAGTACTTCAAACATTACACAAACACACACATCTATACATTTAAAAAAAAATATCATAAATACTTCTTTAATGGAACACCAATATGTTAGTACTGTGGCTCATATCGGTGGCTTTAATCTGTTTGGCGGAAAGAGTCATAGGCCCACAATTAAGTCATCGGAGTTTAGCCCAAAATGAAGGTTGCACTTACAGTTGTGATGAATTTGTATCATGCATTGGAGACATCAATAAATGTGATTCATTAATTCAACACTTGAATTTATCCTCCGATGCAAATAAAGAACTACGAGAATTGTTGCTTCTCGGCCACAATGGGCTGCGCAATCGTTTAGCCACGAGGCTCAATCTCTGTGACATTATCGAAATTTCTTGGAATAATGTCCTGGCTATGATGGCCAGCCATCATCATTCGTTCTGCCATAAAACTATAATGTGTAAATCCGAATTAATCGCAAATGTAAATCAAAGGCATTCATCTCATTCGGTGTCATTGAATATATCACGAAATAGTTTCTTTTATCCCAACACTTATTCGAGGTACTTTATACCGTTAGCCCTGAGCAACTGGTATGAGGCTCACGTTGAGCTGAAGTTTCCCAAGCGGATAGAGAGGTACAGTCATCAATACTACGTATTGCTTGGCCAATCTAATAGCTTCATCAATATGGTCAATCCGGTTATCAATCTAATGGGCTGCTCCATCGCCAAGTGAGTGAAAAGCGAGAGAGACCATAATGAGTTTTCATATTCGAATCTTAACTTTTATATACTCGACAGGTTCCGAGATGGTCGCAGTCTAATTTGCTACTACTATCCATTCATGAGTCATAATTCCGAAATTTGGTTAAGAATAATGGACGACTCATATGTGTGCCCGTATAAGTTTCCTACATTTGATTCGGTATTCAACAGGATCTGTATCAAGGCATGAACCAACCACGCAATCGGGTGGATCCACTTATCCAATTAAGCAAGTGTTAAGCACTTAAAAATAGTTTTACTCAAACAGTTTGACAAATTTGTATACCCCAGCCGGGGGGAACCAGTTAAAAGAAACTACATGCCCTGATTACGTACAGGCATTCGAGCACGGGTTCGAGTTCAGCCCAACAACAACTGCAGCACACCTCGATAGGCTGGTCAGAGTTACATGACCCTTATCATATCTTGCCCTGAATAACCACATCCCAAAGCGCACACTTTCGCCTCAAAGCAAATACTATAAATTGCTTGGCACGCTAAGGGCTCGACTAAGGAATACCCTGTATGCAGCATGTCTTAAATTCTCACACTTATGTTATGAATGCAATTTGAATGCACAAATATACAGTTCAAATTAGCTGAATAATGAGTTAATACTCAGTCGTATCATAGAGAAAATATTCTATTTAAGATCGGTATACTAGTAATGGATATGTTGCAGTCGCATAGATTTCTCTTTGTGACTGGAGGCCACCTTTTGTGGTTGGCTGCTCAGATGATGCTGGTGGTGGTGCTGTGGCACCGTATCCACTCGGACTCGGACTCGGACTTGGACTCGAGCTCGAACTGGGACTGTGACTTTGGCTGTGGCAATGCCTCATAAACGGAGTGGCAGCGGCGCAACTGCCCCGAAGGTGTAAAACTTGTTGGTGTATTAATGTATTCTTGTTGTTGTTGCTGTTGCTGCTGTTGCTGCTGTTGTTTTTGTTGTTGCACACTTTTCAAAACTGCCTGTCAATGCGTGACATTTCATATTTAACTTATAATCTGCATGCATTACTTTTTGGATCGCCTGGCGACCGATACACACACACACAGCAGGCCCAGGGAGACAGCTAGTGAAAGAGAGAGGGAGAGAGAGAGAGTTGTGGAGAGCAAGGTAGCGGGGCGAAACATGTATAAATTTAATGGTATACAAAATTAACTGGAGGCTAATTTTCAATAAAACTGACAGCTATGTAAAATGAGGAAAGCTCACACACACACACACACACGGACTCACACATATGTGTGTTCTTTTGTGCTTGACATGCAGTAAATTGAAATGAAAACGAGTAAAATACAAAAACAAATATGCACGCACATATATATATATATATATATATATATATATATATATATATGTGTATATAAGCAAATGAACAAATAATATTATGTACTTATGTGTCTATAGATGTCCGTCTTATAAATTAAACAAAAACTTAATAAATAGCTAGAAGCAATTAAGTTGCAATTAATAACAGCTTATGCTAACTCCCACTCTCTTTAACTCTCTCTCTCTCGCTCTCTCTTTCTCTCTATCTCTCTAGCTGCTTGTCCTTTGTCTCGAGCCAGCCAACCAACCCACGCACAACAGTTGTACGCCATGTTTGGCTCTCTCTCTCTCTGCCTCTCGCTCGCACTCATTCGCTAACTCAAACTGCAATCGACGGCGCGTCCATCAGTTGGCATCAAACATGCTGCTCCGCACATCAAACCAGTTTCAAGTCTTATCACTGCAAACGCATCTAAATTATCACGAATGCCGGCAGCAGCAGCAGCAGCAACGGCAGCAGTCGCAGCTGGGGCAGAGCAGAGCAGAGCAGAGCGAACAGAGCGCACACATATGTAAACACAACGAAGTTGTCTCCATGCCTTCCTCTCTCTCTCTCTCTATCTCTTTCTCTCTCACTCTCTCTGCCGGGCAGCCAGCCTGCTGTGCACGAACATGTTGCGAGCAAGCGAGCCTGCGGCTATACTCAAACTGGCTGCAGCTCGATCGCTCAGCTCGGTTCGGTCTGGCCTGGTCTGATTTTGGTCTCCTGCTGCCGCTTGCCGCCTGCTGCCTGCTGCCTGGCATCTCTGCTTGCCCCTTGTTACTCCTGCTGCCGCTCCTTGGCCGCGGGCTATTCGCTTGTAATTATAATATTTCATCCCAAAAGTAGCTGCCGGGCATCAGCGTCAGTTTCGTTTGCGGCTTGTTGCAGGCTGAGGAACAGAGACCGACAGCGGCGCAGGAGGTGGTAGGAGAAGATGGAGGGCAGAGCTGTACGAAACAGAGCGAAGCCGCGCAACAATGCAACCAACAATGATGAATTTTTGAACTTGGCGTGTGGGTTACTCTCCGTACAGTAATGCCTGCCATATAAACGCCAATGCCAGAACAGAGACTTACACTGCTGCTGCTGCTATTGTCCTCAAGCGCTACCTGTACCTTGACTTCTTTCTCCATTCCTTGGCTGTTTACATAGAAATGCGGCCCAAATTAAATATGCCGCACAATAAGCCCAACTTGTTATTTATGGCCAATAAATTAGCCATCAGAAATGGCGCTCGAAGGCGGCCGCCCAAAAATGTTGCTGACACATTGCAAATGCAATTCCAAATGGCATTAGGTGCAATCCAAGCGCTTGACATGTGCTACCTGACACAACGAGCTGGCCGCAACGGGACGTTTGGCAATGCTGCAGTAGCTTCTGATAAATTGAGCCCCTCGCCGGCAGCCAAAATCATTTTCGTATAGCCAAAATATTGCTGATGCTGCAAAGGTTGCCACAGCAACTGCTGGTGCTGCTGCTCCTGCTGGTGCTGCTGCTGCTGCTTGAATGAATGTGTCTGTAGATTTCGTAGCAGCTCGAATTATCGTATCGTTAGCGGCGACATTTAATTAAAATTTTCTTTTAGGCATAACATCGTGGTGCATATCTAGTTTCGCACATTTGTTTTGTGCTTTTTGAGCTGTTGGTTTTGGCCAACTTTTGGCTCCGAACGCGTTTATCTGACGGCAATTTAGTGGCTTGAAGATAACTCGCAGTGCACTTAATACCAACTCAGGGAGATGGCCATTAAAACGACACTTAATGACCAAATGGCAATGGCATCGTGTTGGTGTTGTTGCTGCCACTGGTGTTGCCGCCTCTGCCGCTGCTGCTGCTGCTGCTGATGTTATCAGTTGTCGCTGCTCATACATAATTGCATGGCTGCATGAAAAGCAGCCAACAATAGCTGCAACAACATGTGCCCATGTCGTATTGTGCGCTGTGTGCCAATAATATTCCACATACGCCGCATTGGCAACAACAACAGCGACAACAGCAACAATAGCAGCTAGAGCAGCAGCAACAACTCCAGCGACAACCGCAACGTTTAATTTCCCGTTCGCCACATTGTTCAGCCTAACGCCGCATTGAAATGCATTTCCTGCCACGCCCCGCCCGCCCACAAACAGATAAACGGAAGCTATGCCCGCGTTTCCGTGCACCATTCTTTGCCAAGATGCTGCGCCCTAAGTTTTGACGCAACTCTAGAGCTGATCGACAGCGCGCTGCCCTGTATTTTGATACATCAAATCAGGGCGAGCTGTATGATATATTGCTGCCATGTGGTAAACTCTCTAGTCTTAGTTATTTAGAAGAGATTTGTTTTGTAACGGAGATCAATAAGGGAAAGTGCTCAGAAAAACAGTGTTAGAAAACTCTTAAAAGGACTCCTCAAGATTTCATGTCTAATCTACCCTGTTTTGATAGGGAATCGCAATGAGTTCCAAATTAGAAAAAAACCAACGGAAGCAGATATTCTGTAATAGTTTAGCGTTATGCAATACTATTTCACTTTTCTTTCATCTATACTAAATTTCACTCTAATTTTTTTTTAATTTGTAGTAAAAAACCCTTTAAGTAATAAGAAATGTTGTATAAGTTTAAATAGTTATGGAAAATTTCAAACCCCTAAGCTTGAAATATGTATATTTATTAAATTTAAACCATTATCAATCTCCAATCTCCCTTTCCAACACTGATATACCCAATATGCAAAACTGTTTCACACATATTCCGAGCTCAATGTGCTTAACTTTCGAAGAGAACTTAAGCTGATTCCGTTTGCGCCATTTCAGAGAGTCTTATTGTGGCTGCCAGTTGATACATATATACAGAGGTATGCGAAATATGAAATGCATTATCAGCTTTCTATATTCTATGCAATTATGCGCTTCATTGAACAAGCGCAGAGGCGAGCGCAAAAGCAAATGACGCGCGCACGTTTAGACACAATTTAATTAACAGTCACACACACGCGCAAAAAGAAACGAATGCTCTCGCTCTATCTCTCTCTCTCTTTCTCTCCCTCTTTCCCTATCTGTGTGTGTGTGCATTGAATTTGAAAGTGGCATTCATGCAGAAATTATGCAACTGTCAGTTGCACAACAAAATCAAATTGTTTGTTATCTCTGTGTCTGTGGGTGTGTTAAATAATTGCCTCACTCTGATTGACTATAGAGATATTTTCTCTCTATAAACATCTGTACAGAATATAAATATATCTGTGTGCGTTTAGCATTATTTTGGCAATTTTAAAGTCAATTAAAGCCAAGCGAGAAAAGACAGCAAGCGACTCAAAGTCAAAGTAGAAGTCAGTCAGCTGCAGCTCTTGTTGTTGCTGTTGTAGCCGTGTTGCCTGCGGCACGCACATTTCAGCCTCAAATAGCTACCAGCAATGGCAAAGCAATGGCTAAGCAGCAGCAGCAGCAGCAGCAGCAGCAACTAAAAAAGGAAGCAGCAACAACAACAACAAGTGCATTTAGTTGCGCCGCACGAAATGGCCGCCAGCTACAAAGAGAATAGTCGCACACACACACACATAGACACACACACACACACACACATAGACACACACACACACACACACACACACACACACACACACAAAGGCTGGCTATATACAAAGGCTTATGTATAGACTCCTGCCAGCCCACTCGTTCGCCCTTGCATGCTTGAAGGAGTTGCGGATGCTGGCAACGGGCGTTGACTGTACGGCGAAAAAGCGTCGCTGCGTGAAAAACTCGACTCGACTCGACTCGCCGGAGGGGCACAAACGGAGCAGCGATGCCGTACGCTTCGGTTTGCTAATGTTGCCCCAGGACCTTACCGCTTTGATGAGCGAGGACAGAGGACAAGTGACGGGACGGCAAGGACAATGTGGCAGGAGACGAGATCGCATAAGGCAATGTCCATAGAAGGGCATCTCTCGAGGGGTGTGCGTATGTGTGTGCGTGGGTGTGTAGGTGTATATGTGTATGTGTGTGTGAGAGCGGTTAGTGGGTACTGCAAATGGCCTGCGGTTTTGCGCCTGCGCAGCTCGAAAGGTAACAACAACAACAACAACAACGTTATAAAAAGCCAACGGCCATGTGGCAACATTTCAATCTCCGCTCAGTTATTTGCCAACTAAATCCCCAAAAGGGACCAATTGTATAATTTGTACAGTTTGGCAAGTTTAATAAATATATATAAATATTTATATTATTTAATATATATTTTTTAATAATTGTGATAACAATACTAGGCCTGCTATGTAAGCTCTGGAATCTTAATAATTTAAATGCTCCAGCAATAATATATAAACGGAAATAATGCCCATAGTACTAGTATAATATACCTTAGATAGGTCAACTTTATTAAAAGTTGAACTTAACAGACTTAACAACATTTCAAGGCCTTGGAAATATTTGTCATCCAAAATAATGTGCATTTTTTTTTTTAATTTTATTTTTGACAACAAATGCAACACATACTAATACCGCATTATTCAACAACAACAGATCTAAGAAAAAAGAAGTAAACAAAAGCTTGATCTAGTACACTTAGTTTTTAGTTGAATTCCTTTCAGTCCTTCAAAGCATTTAACCAACTCAATTCGTTTACAAAAATATACAAGTAACATTGCTTACGATCAATCAGTACATATTTTTTTTATTTGTTTATTTATATTTTATTTATATCTAATCTTGAGAAATTAGAATGTGGTCGAAGGCGCAGTGAGTATGGCCTGTAAAGGCACTAAAGTAGCCAATATATAAATTCGTTCATAGAATTCGTAACAGGCTCGCTCCCGGTTCGCCGGAAGTCATCGAGATTTACAGAAATAAGGGCTTTGAGGATACTTCGTGAGTATTAGCCAACATTGTATTGCTCGGATATAATATAATGAGTACGCAGCTTGGACACTGTACGTGCTGCTAGATCTGTGACAGTAACAACAGCTGGCCAACTGACAGAGAATGACATTGGCTTGCCAAGGGATCGTGTCATAAGAGCTGAGCTGCATCTACCTGATCTGCAGGAGCGTTGCGACAACTGCAGCAACAAACATTTGTTCAAGCTATCAAAAATGTTGGCCGACAATGAATACCATCAGAGAAGACAAATGGACGACTCGGATGTAAATCCATGGAATAGAACTGTGCACGTACCTAAAAAGTATTTCAGGGCTAACCGGACAGCTGATATGCCACGCATTGATACGGTGTCAGTGAAGCCTTTGGAAATGTCTGCTCATATGCCATCGATCATGGAGAAAAAATCCAAAAAGAGCAAGAAATCGAAGAATACTGATGATTCAGATGCTTACAGCTGCGAGGCTTGCAGAAATGAACGCAAAGCAGAGCTCAAGAAAAAGAAAGTAAAGGTAAGCACCCCTCGTATAGGCACTATTAAAAGTTTACACTATGCTGACTGTTTGTTGCAATTTAACTGCTCATGATCGGCACATCACATCGACACATCGTTAATAATTGGTTCATCACTGACCTCTACGAGGATCGTATTCATTTTTTGTAACTTTCAGAAGGGAAATAAGAATACCGCACAAAGAGTACCACAAAGATCGCCTACGGCCAATCCGACGAAATTAAAGGAGGAACAAAAGTTCGATGTCATCAATATATGGCATGATATTAATAATGTAATGAACTTTGGTGGTAAGAAGTATTTGACAAATATATCATTTTGAATTTAAATCGATATTACTCTATTGATATTACAGAAAACTGGCCCGTTTATATAGTGATCCTGTGTCTTTGCGCTATAACCTATCTCATATATGCGTTGCGTATGGATGTTTTAAATTGTAGCAACAGTGAACGGTTTTATCTGAAAAAGATGAAGGATTCTGGCTTAATGAAAGTCCTTAACTTTGTAGCTCGTTTGCAGCGAGCACCTAATAATCGCCGATACTGATCATATTTCGAATTTAGTTCTTTCGCCTTCAGCAGACCAATAAAATTTTAGTTAAACTCGACGGCTACATTCATTGTAATATATTTATAAATGTGTATTGTATGTTTTAGTATAAGTGTGCAAATCAAAATGCTCGAACGCGCTCACATGCCTCCTTCCAGCCCAGCGTGGACAATGGCCCAAGCCACCCAATCGCTGAACCGCCGCTTGGCCAAATGAAAAACAAACAATTCGCTTTTGTTGTTATTCCAAATAACACTAAAAACCTGCAGCAGCAACAGGACGCAACAGCCAACCCTAACGATAATAAAAACTAAACCGAAAATAAAGCGAAATTGTAAAGTGTTAAAAATAATAAATTATTTCTGTTATTCTAAATGGTATTAGAGAGCCGGGCCATGCATAAATTTAAACCGCACGAGTGTTAGAAAAATATTGTGGCTATCGCAATTTTGACCACCAAATTGAAATTCCAATGCCAATGCAAACAGTTGTCAAAGGGCAAACAAAATTCCAAATATCCACTTCTATGCACACAGCAAGAGAGCTTTGTCAAAGGGCCCTCATTATAAATATGCATATAAAAATTGTATTTCTATACATAAAATTCTGGTTGCAGACTTAGTTTTCCGTTTCCATAAATTTCAACTATTTTGTTAATTGGTATTTGAGATGTGTCTATGTAGTGTTACTAAACACGGTTTATATATTCTATAAGATAAGAACGTAAATGCAGCACAGTAAAGGTCATCCATCATCTATCTAGACTGTTCAGTTACCTAACAATCTTGGGCATATTTTAATTATTTGATTTTAAAAGTACTCTACTCATCAACAGGGATCTATTCAGATAATCAAGTTGGCCAGACTTTGAATTCGCATACCCTCAGTTAACTCTTTTAGTTTTTGGCCCATCGTGATTCGATATTAAATTTGATTTAGTTGTATAAATTACATTTTTGGTTTTCAGTTAATTAACAGCACTCTTTGATGTAGCAGAGTGGCATACAAATTATGCAAAATACAAGCCTCGTCGCCCGCTTTTAGCCTCAACTCGTTGGGACAGGAGCTTAGCGACAAATAGATCTATCATAGCTAGCAGCAAGCTAATCCTTTAGCCTCGAGCCTTGCACAGTTTATACCACTGTATGTGTGTATGTGTGTGTGTATGGCACAATTTATATAATTTGAACCTATTTGAGGTGATGGCCTGATGGGGTGCCATAAATCAAGGTTACTTTCACATTGGCCATAAATACTGGCAGGCCAGCGATAGGCAAGAGCCGAAGAGCAGAAGAACCCCAAAACCAAACCCGCTCGAGCCCCTCGAGACGCGCCAAACGGAGGCCAACATCGAACTTGTTCGTGCAGTTTTTGGCTTTGGCCTTAACTTCAGCACAGCTTTGACTGTGGCTAGGGCGTGCGTGTCTAAGTGTGTGTGTGTGAATGTATGAGTATGTATTGTTATCACAACAACAGCATCTAAATTATCATGGCCAAAAGGCAAACGCAGCCACAGCAGCAACAGCAACAGCAACAGCTTACAACGTAAACACAACACGACGAACAATGCGACGCGCAGACGCCAAACACGAAACATTTTTTACTAATAAATCGCCGCCAGGGAATTTCCCATTGCTCTGTTCCTCTTCGTAATACATATTTCACATGAAATGCAGCCGATGGCTAGATGAAGACTATATATAAAAAAAAATATACATATACGAAAAAAAGAGAGTATATGAGAGAATCTCACACAGAGCAATCGAAACGATACATAAGTTGATCCAAATGAAAACTCTTTGCTTCTAATTTCCTCAGCTAAAACTTTTTATGATACATTTAGCTGGAATCCATATATTTAAATATAACTTACAAAGTGTTTTTGTTTCTTTTCTTTTTTGCAGGATTTTGCCTTCATTAATCCACACTATTAATTCGAGTGAAATGCGCAAATATAAGAGATTATAAGCCTAATAGACGTATGCTTGTATGTGTGCATTCCGAAGACTGATTTCTGCATACACGCGCATTGTATAAGAGATCTCATTCACTCCCATAATACTCACGCCTTTGCTCAGCCAGAACTTGCGCCCGCCATTTAAAACTGTCGCTCACTATCTGCAAAGCTAATGGCATCAAAAACATTGTCCTCTCACACATACCATAGCAGCCACTGCTTGCAGTTTAAATATAAATCTGTCTTAGAAGCTTCATGTCAACTTACTCTTTTCTCTTTCTTTCTCTCTCTTTCTTACATTGAATAAAGCGGCAGGCTCATTAAACAAATAAATTATCAAAGAAAAATATTATAATAATGAATTATTAAATAATTATCGCACTTTTTTGATAACGGTTTTTTTTTGCAAATTCACAGTTTTGCGTTTAGCATTTTCGTATTGTTAAATATTTCCCGAGCTTCATTTCGGAGCACCTTTCCATTGACGTTAATTGGAAGTTTATCCACGAAGCAAACGCCTGCATGCAGCTGTTTATATTGCACTGAGATTCGCTTAGCTACATGATCTATGACCTGTTTTTCACTTAGTAGACTGTTTGGCTTTCGAACAATTAGAGCTCCAGCAGCATCGCCATATAAACGATCCTTGATACCAACCACACAGACCTCCTGCACATCTGGCAGCTCGATGATGATCTTTTCGATCTCGTTGGGCGTGTAATGCATTGACTGGTATTTAAGCACATCCTTTTTGCGATCCACCATGTAGAGGCGATTGTCCTTATCGAAGTAGCCCATGTCGCCCATGTGGAACCAGCCCTGGGCATCGAGTGTTTGAGCTGTTTGCACAGGATTGCCATAGTATCCATTCCACTTTTGATTCGTCTTGATCAATATTTCGCCGATTTCATTATGTGCCAGTGTAACGCCCGCGTCGTTAACGATCTGTGCATGAACGCCAGGCAGCAGAGTCCCTACCAAGTTCTCCGTTTCTGGATTAAAGCAAACCGATATTCCGTCCGTTTCCGTTGTCCCATACACATACACAAAAATGGTGGATTCGATGATGCATCGAGCTACCTGCACCACGCCCACGGATACCCAGCCCTTGCTGTACTGCACGAACTGCAGACTGGAGAGATTCTCTGCAGTGGCCAGGGGACTGCTGAAGAGCGCATTGAACTGCCAGTGGGAGACATAGAGGTAGGTCACCTGCCATTTCCTTACGATCTCCACAAGTAACTCCACGCTGAAGGGCTGGCTACAAATCACGCGATCCGCTTCATTCATTGTACTGCTGAATAGACTCTTTATGGCGGATAGCCAATCATAACTAGCTGTCGTGTAGACAACATCGTTTAAGCCGCTCACACTGGAACAGAAGTAGCCTTATAGGTATATAGGTACAGTAAATAACATTATACTCACGGCGATATTAACAATAGTTGCGAGTTGGTTATGGCCACAGCTTTGGGCAGGCCGGAAGTGCCCGAGGAACAGACAATAGCCATGGTTTGCTCGGCACCGTGCACCAATTTTGTGGGTCTATGAAATAAATGATATAGGAATACTCATATATTTCTTAAGCTAAATTGTGATCTACAATGAGCTCTATTTCAATCAGGAACTCACTCATAATTATTTTCATGCATTTCCTTAGCCAATATCTCTCTTATCCCAGTCACATTCTCTATATGCTCGCTCAGTGTTATCAACTTAGGCGCCCAGTCTTTGGTGATCAATTTCAAGAATTCGTAATCTCTGCCATCACAGAATATTATCTTTGGCTTTGTTGTCGCATATAGCGACGCTATAGCTTTCCTTTCCAGCATGGGATTGGCAGCATGAAAGGGCGTGGCATTGAATAGGCAACCAAATAGAACGTGAGCAACATGTGTACTATTTCTTGCTATAAGTCCAACTACATCCCGATACGTTAGTCCCTCAGATTTCAAATACTGCGCTATGCTCACAGCCGCTTTCAGAGCATCCGCATTGGTGAATATTTTGCCATCATCGTGGACGATCTGTAGAAGAAATTTCATAAAATCAATATGGAATTACATTGATTTTTCATGTGAATCTACCTGGAATTTATTGCTGGGCTTCTCTTTAAGCACTTCATATATAACATGGCCTATAGATATGTGGGGATCGGTGAATAATATGTTTTCCGGTCCGCTCCAAATTCTTTGCTCTTCATTGTAGAACGTTTCGATCAAAGACATTTAAATCACCTTTGTTTGCCAAAGTATGCCAAGCAACTAAATGCAAAGCGATCAAAGACCAGCTCTATATATACATATGTCGGAGTTGAGTAATCTATAAGATTAAGCTTTGCCATAGATAAGATTATTATTACGTTCTAAGTTGACTAAGCAAAACTATTTAGCTTTAGTTGCAATTATTTTAATGCGTTTGATTAAGAGCTATAATAACGTGTTTAATCGATATGTTTATATATATACATATAGAAGCCATAAAGATCATTTAGGTTCTTAACTTAATCCCAAATATTGTCTGCACCACAAAGCAGGTCAACTGTACAAAAGATTGCCTCTCTATACGCAGGCGCAGAGCGTTTTATGTGCTCGAAGGGCTCAATTGAGCCTCAGGGCATTCCCATACAAGCACACGCACACACACATACAGAGAGAGAGAGATACCAATACACCCACAAGCTGCTAAATACACACACATATGAAATGTGGGAACTTTTTGGCTCTTAATCAGTTTGCCTTCAAGACAAACCACATCGCACACAACAAACACACACATACACACACACTCGCACTTACCCACACACGCACAGTGATAAATTGAAACCTATCTTTGGTATTTTGTTTTTCTTTGAAGCAACAATGCGCCAACAATGGCCCTGCGGCTATCCTTAGTACGGACTACGACGCTCATTTATTTCACAGTCGTGGACAAGATAATCGCCAATGTCCGCTTAGAGGTAGACGACGACGACGACGTCGACGGCAATGGAGACGACGAAAATAGTTAGGCCCAATACGAAATGTTATGGGAGTATGTATATATATATGTATGTGTGTATAGTTATACATATATACATATGTATATATTGACTGCAGTCAGAGATGTAGCTCCACTCATTTGGTTTAGCTTTAGGAAATGTATTTCAATAATTTTCACACGAAGATCAGTTGAATGAAGTTATTTTTCGACATCTCGTTTTCTACTTCTCTCTCTTGGCTTGAGTCATTTATTTGTCGGCCTGTATGTGTGTCTTTTAAGTCTTAATTTGCGAAGAGGCAATCGGAAAAACGGGCCATCAGTCAGAGAACTCAACTAGCTTTGCAGTTTTCCAGCTCGGTAGCCAGCAGTGGAAGTCACATGTTGCAACTGGCTTACACACGCACGTCCCATCACATGCACTATGTTGGGTTAAAAGCGGAACTGTCACAGTTACCTCTACTCAGTCCTGCCTTGGTCTCCGTCGCCGTTGCCGTCTCCGTTACCGTCGCGGCATCCGTCTCCAGCCTCAGCCTCATTTGGGTATCAGAGTCAGCAGCGTTGGCAGCGTTGGCATGGGCAACCCACGTTGGGCGCTGCTTTGGGCACCTCTGGGGCCTGTTTCGCTTGTAATTATAATATTCCAGCCAACCCAAAATGTTGCCCCAGGCCGGCAGCAGCAGCAGCAGCAACAGCCGCACCACCACCACCACCAATGGAGACAGGAAGATGAAGCGGCGTCAGCGTCGTCGTCGACGTCGGGACGCAGCCACATGAAACTTTTGTTGTACATCTCATTGTTGTTGTTGCTGTAGAACGTAGCTGTGCCGCATGCAACACGACGTCGCCGCAGGACTTTGCGGATGACCTCGAGCGCCACAAATGCTGATTACGTAGACGCTCCCTTCTCCATTTCGGTCCAAGCAAGTGACAAACTATACGAATGTGGTATACCCTTTCGTAAAGGCTATTCAGAATTGCCATATTTAAAAAAATATGTATATGAATATGAAAGATTTTACTTTACGTTCTCACATATAATCAGTATAGAACAAAAGAAATTGACTTTGAATCTAGAAAAAAGGTATAATTATATATATGTCAATATTTATTTCTAGACTCAATGTTATATGAAATATATGTTTCTCTATGCATTATACACGAATGTCTGTGTGTATAAGTCTGTAAATGCTCATATATGTATATGTTATGTATGTCTATGTATATTTATATTAGAGTAGTAGTTCTGTTGTGGAACAAGTTGTCACAATACATATCAACTCACTCATCAGTGCTCGCCTGTGTGCTTCGCTCTCTCTCTCTCTCTCTGGCCTCGCATAACTCTTATAAAATCCAACTTCGAACAAATACTCATTGCTTCATTTTGAGTGACATGATGACAGCCATAAAAGAGAAGCTTGCAGCGCTGCTCGATCAGTTGAATTCCATCCTAGCTGCAGGGCAGTTGCAGCGCAGTGTGAAGTCTTCTTCGATTGCGTTTTATTAAATCAAGAATTCCTTTATACATTATAATATTATATATATTTATAATGTGATGTCAATAATTATAATTATGATGATGTACATATATGATGCATCGATTTACATTCAACGAACCATCAGTTATTTACTGATAGCTAGGATCTATATAATTATTCTAAGCGATTCGGTCTTTATTCCGATTTCGATTGGCTAGTTTTGGATTATGGCATAAGCAGCGTAGTCGTTGACATCGCCAGCTGTCTCTATTACAAAGCAGAACACACTGATATAATGCCCTATGGGCGCCTAGGATAGGTGTAGGAGTCGTATGGAAGGCAAGCAGAACTTTTTTGTTGTTGTTGCTGTTGCTGTGATGCCCGCAGCTGCCTTTGTTGTTGCTGTTGTTGTTGTCGTTGTCTCATTCGTATTTGCTCTGCCAATCTCTACTCATAGGTGCAAACGTGTATGTGTGTGAGAGAGAGAGAGAGAGAGAGAGAGAGTGTGCGAGAGTGTGTGTGGGGGTATTTCGGGTCGGCCTGTGCGTGTCCATGTGGCGTGGCTGCCTGGCTGACTGGCTGGTTGGCTAGCTGGATAGCTGGGTTGCCCATTTACATAGCTTGAGGTATTTCAATTTATTTCATTGTGCTTTTCATATTATTGTATTTGCAATTTTGATTGCAGTTGCCTTTTGACCACTGGCAACATAGACGAGAGCGAGAGAATCTCGATTCCATTTTCAGCCATATGCAAAAATATCGATAGTAGCGCCAGCCACGCCCCGACCGCCCTCCCCCAATCGTTTGACTGACAGCGGCTGAAGCCAAATGCAATCAGCGTTGCGATGGATTATTGCACTTTAATTGCAATTCATAGCTGTGGGTGGCTGGGATCTGTATGGAGTGGAGAGAATTAGGTGAGAATTTATGCATAGCTCGCTTAAAACAATATTTTTCTAAAGATTTTATTAAATAGCAATTGGCACTAAATAAATAAACATAAGACATGAATGTATACTCTCCCTCTCTTTCTCTCTCCCACTCCCTCTCTCTGTGGCTCTTCATTCACAGCAAATGTTGAGCCAGAGGCGAAATATGTTTTTATCTTGAGTTATCACATTTTAGTTGAGCTGCGTAATAAATTATGAGTAAGACAAGGGGCAAACAAATAAACTCAGAAAACTGACAATCAACAGTCTCAAGATTTGAGAAGAAAACTGTCAGTTAAAGGATTAATTACATTTCTTGGCCATGTTCGAAGCCAGATCTTTGATTGTGCGCTTTTAACATGAATTTCGGAAGGCCTAGAGCCAGTTCGTCAAATGGCAAACTCTCAGCATTTCCTGACTTGCATTTATTTCCAATTGAAGGGCACTTTTGGCCAATGACAGGCAGCTACGACTTTATTACGAATTGCACATGAATTGCAATGGAAATGCAATCGAGGCCCGAAACAAAACACAACAAAAGAAATACAATTCGATGCTCTGCTTCATTAGCAAACCTCAGCCAGTCCAGCATAAATGTCGTGTTCAATTTTGGCCAACAGAATTCATAATCTTTTATTTTTTTCTCTCTCTCTTAAATGCCTCTTGTCCATCAACAGCAGCAGGAGAATAAGCTGGAAATGGCCATGATTCACGGGAAATTTTCCTATGAGAAATTTGTGAGAGTTATAAAGACGAAAAATATCATAGTAAATACTAAAAATAATATAGAGTGATCTATATACAAAATTTAGAGTTTTTTTTCTTAAGGTTCAACGTCAAAACAGCAGTTGATATCAAATTATTTTTCGATATTTTGCACATTAATTTATATACATATATTTTAAATATTTTATATTTAAAATCTTGTATTATTTCTATTCTATTTTATACTGATCAAACTTTATTTATATATATATATATAAATTAATTTCATATATCTTCTGTGAGCTCTTTTGTCTATCACATCCATTTCTACCTTCATAGGGTATAGAAACAATAAGCGAAATAGTAACAATCTGTGCCTCACAATATTTTTAGACAATAGCAATTAGAACACAAAATATCGGACAAAAAAAAATTAGACAAACAAAAAAAAAACCGAAACTTTTGTAGGAATATTTTTCGTGCAGCTTTGTGAAAAATGAGAAAACTCAACTCAATTTTTGGCATAGCTAAAGTCTGAAAATATACTGGGAAATGTAGATGATTGCCCGAGTTTGCTTGCTTGGAATATGAATATTATTTTGTAGACTGATAATTTAGTGTTCTCAATGTATTAGTATTTGCATTAGTATTAGTATCTGTATTAGTATTATTATTAGTATCACAATTACTGCTATAATTATTCTAATTCTAATTCTTTTATTATGCCATTAAATGCATATGCCTAAGCAATTTATATGTCTCTGCTTTAATTTTTAAAGTGAAAGATAGCCTTCCTTGGCAATTAACTTCCTACACAATTTATTGTTCTTACAACAACTTCATATAATATTGGAAAAATACCTATATATTCCATGATACTTTTGCACTCATATCCTTTGTGTGAAACTTCGTGTGTGGCTGGAGATATGTATGTTTTTTGTAAGCTCATTTCAATATGGCAACACCCACACACACACACATACACACTCGCACACAGTGAAGCTCACACAAATGCGCTGCGATAAATCAGTTACTCAAACTTGACCAAATACAGAACAACAACAGCAACAACAATGAATATTCACTCGTATATGCGAATACGTATATTCAAGCATAAATTGCAAACAATAAATAACCGAAAAATTGTAAATAAAGTTGCTTGCAAATATTTCATAAAGTAACAATCAGCTTAGGGCCAAGGAGCAGATGTCAAAAACCAGCAACAACAACAATAGCTACAACAACAACGAGGCTTGAAGCAACGGTAAGGCACCGACACCAAGCGAGGCCAAAAGTATTTGCGACCAACTTAACACACACACACACACACACTGAATGCAGCACACCCGCTGCTGCTCTTGTTGCTGCTGCTGCTGCTGCTGCTGCTGCTGTTGCTGCCCCATACTCCGCACCTTATCCAGTGGGCTCTCGTATCGAAAAACCAAAAGTAAAAAGGCCTGCAGCAAATGTTGCAAGCAGCGCCAGATAAGCGGCCCAGCCAGCGACTGAGGTTGAAGCTGTGACGCCGACTGCGATGCTGGCAGCGACTGCGGCAACTTAACATTTTTGGTATGCAAACAAATTTTATACTTGGCCAATGTTTAAACTCTTCAATTGGCTAAAAGCGTTTTCATATTTTTCTTTCATTTTTCCCTGTTTCCATATTTTTTTTTCTTCGTTCTTTTTTTGGGGATTTTCTGTGTGCGCTATCTAAATGTGGCACGATTATTGTTATTATTGTTGCAGCCGCTGCACTGGCTGCCACGGCTGCTGCATTATTTGCATGTGCAAAGCGGAATGGCAGAGTATTAGGAACTGCAGCGTTCGCCTCAGGTGAGCCGAGCTGCAAACATTAGAGAAGAGCAGCACACATACCATTGCCAATTGTTTGGGCTTATAAATAGCAGCGAAGACTTTTTTGTCAACGCACCTCTGAAATAAACAACAATCAAGGAATGGGATAGCACGAGAGGATACGCTCTACCAATTGTACGAAATGATAAATAAAACTGGATTTTGCTCTTAACTAATTGTGTCTTAAGAAGTGATTTAATAGTATAATTTTATTTATATTTGTATATTATTAATAATTAATTTATTGCAATATTTTTAAAATGACATCGAGCATCTGAGACGAATTCTGAAGCAAATAGCTCACTTCCCAAACGGATCACATTTAAGCTTTCCTTGTTGCCTGTAGCACATAATATATGCCCCACTCTGCACTCACCTGTTTACAGGGTATTTAGCATAACAAGCGCTAGCTACAATAACTCGGCGGCGGTCATATAAGAACACCCAAGAGCTGGCCCCCAAAGAACCAGACAAAAGCAAAGCAACGACCGCTGGCAAAAATGGGCGAAATAGGGGGCCAGAAGAGAGGAGCCACGTAGAAAAGAAGAAGAAGAAGAAGAAGGAGGCTCGCCCGCGCATACAACAAGCGGGCAGCAGGCAACAACAACAAATTGGAATTTATAGCTGCTGGCCATAACGGTGTTCATAATAATGATGACGTGGCTCCACACTGAAAGGAAACATAACGATGAGGCGGCGACTGCGACTGCGACTGCGACTGCGACTGCGACTACGACTGCCACTGCCTGCTGCCTGCTGTCGCCGCTGAGGTGGAGCATGCGGCAAGGACATAGCCGCAACATAATGAAAACGAAGGGAATTTTCAGCTGCTGGTGCTGCTGCTGCTGCTACGATGCGATGCGATGCGATGCGATGTGACGCATGAGACCGCAAAATGGCCGGCGGCCACTGCAAGTTCTCAAGTGCTTCCGGCTGAGAGGTTGCCTATCCAGAAAGCGAAAGAGAGCGGGAAAGAGAGAGATAGAGAGAGAGAGAGGGTAGAAGGTAGCCAACACACCCATTCCCTGCCACAAGCTTTGGCCGCCAAGCAACCAATATTGTCATGTGGTTTTCTTTGCACTGTGCCACCGCGACTCCTGCTGCTGCTGTTGTTGCTGCCACTAACCATTCAGGAGCTGCAACTGAGGCACCGGCAACGTCATGGGACGGAAATGAGTCAAGCGTGACATTTGCTCGACGCTGGCGGTTGTCACGCTACGCTGGGCCGCTGCTTGCCCTTTATATGTATCCTTTCGTCTACATGCCACATGTGGGTGTATGTGTGTGTGGGTGGCGCCGTAAGCTATTCAAAAGGAAACTCCTCGTATAACGCAAATTAAAAAATCCAACTGCCACAGCCCCGTTCGAGGTAAAGAAAATGTCAAGTAATGGAAAACTAACGTGTAAATATGTATGTGAGTGTATAAATACCAGCTAGCATGTGTGTGAGTGTGCAGCTAAAAATATGCAATACCTTATTATGCTAGCAGAAACCAATTTTAATTAGCATGAGTCAAAATACATATTCTAGCTTTAATTAGGCGAACGAGCTCTTTAAATTAATTGATTTATTCGAGGAAGCTGACATGACCGTCAGATACCCTGTATAATTAACAGCTAATCAGCAGAGCTGTATATGTGATAGAGCTGACTAGCTCGACTATAGCTCACAATTGTAATTGAATGTTTCATTGAGCACCTGAACTGTGCTGCTCAAATATATTAGAAAAAGCTGAACAGACTAACAGATATCCTGCATGCTTGAGGGATTAGTCTTGATAGCATAAATATTTACATAAAACATCAATTATATTTGTATATATTTTTGCAGCTGTCTCTTAATGTTCTTTTGGATTTATGCCGACTATATTATACCCTGCAAACAAATTTAAATGGAATAAATAAAAGTATAAATATCAGCTACACATATGCCCCTGGGCGTTCAGAAAAAAGACCATTTATTTCAATTAAATCAGAATTGACTATAGCATACCCTGTAAAAATCTGAGCAACGTGTTAAAATTAAGCCAAACTAAAAAACTACGCATTTTTAGCTAAAATTGTCGTCTAATATTATAATTAATATGTTATAAATATTCAGAAAATATTATTATTAACTAAATATAAACATGCATACACATTAAAAACGCTTGAAAAATAGTTAAAAGCCGCGAGAGGCAAAGCACCAATTAACAATTAACAATAATAACGAACTAAGTCTTATGTGAAATCGTGCAACCTGATTCATAATTCTTCACTTGCTGGGTATTCAATATGTGGTGTATTCAATACGAACTGGCGCACGCCGCCCCGCACTTGAGGCAACTCATTCCCGTTTAGGCAACGAAATGGCCGCCAGCGGGCAACATTTCAACATCAAAACAAATGCATAACAAAAGGTGTAGCACATATCATGCATATTTCGAGAGTAGAATTGCCGCTAACGCTGCCCAGCAGCCCGCCGTGCGCCGTGCTCCGTCCGCCCACTGTCAGATCCTTGAAATGAAACTGGGAATGAATGCCGCCCCCAAATCCCCCAGACCCCCAAGCACACCCCTCTCACCATCGAACCGCAATCAACCTTTGGCAGCGGCTCGCGTTTTTGGCATGCCAACGGCCAAATATCGATGCAAAGAATTAAAAACATAGGTACACGCGCAGCTGAGGGGCTCGAGGGGGAGCTGAGCTCCTAAACTGCGAGCAGATACAATAAAACATGCAAATATGCGCCCAAGGACATTGCAACAGCAACAACAACAACAACAACAGCAACAAGCACAGCGGCAACAAAAACGACGACAACAATAGCAACAACAGACACAGCGTAAAAACACAACGCACCGAAGAACGCAGGCTGAACATCAAACACACACACACACACACAGAGAGAGAGAGAGAGAGTCACACATACACATTCGTTGTCCTCTGGTGGCGGCATGACCGCAGGTGTATGTATGTGAGTGAGCAGGAGAGATACCAAAGGGTACAAAGTTTATTTAGCTTTAGTCGAAATTAAAGGCCTTTGTATATTAAGTAACCACGCGGCACACGCTCACACACGCACACACTCACTCACCAACACACACACACACACACATAAATGCAGTGCGATAACAGAGCACACACTCACACACATATGAATACTTACAGTGTTGAAGTTGTACATAAAATATGCCGCTGGCCATTCGGGAAACCTCTAAACATACCAAAAATGAAATTTATACAAAAAAAAAAAAATTATAAAAAAAAAGCTGAAGAGAAGAAATAAAAAAATTTTTGTTTCAATGGTGGAAGTAAAGGATGCCGCAGGACACACGCTGCGTACCTCACAAACGAGCTGTAAAGTTTTGCGGGTGTGTTGCGCGTGTATGTATGTGTGTGTGTGTAAGTGAGTGACTGAGTGCCCATGCATGTTTCTGTGTGTGTGCGCGTGTCCGTGTGTCTGGCTGTGAAAACACTTCGGCCGTATTTTGATTTCATCAAAGCTTTTGTGCATATTACTGGACAGGACACATTTTTGCGACAATAAAATATATTCATGCAGAAATACATTACATACATAAATACACATATGTAGATATATATGTTTGTATATCTTGCTACCGGATGACATTAAAAATTGGGCTACGCAACCGAAGGCGAAATCGTTCATCTGCAAAACCCATAAACTGAAAATTGCCATTTGATGGTAATATTTGAAATGTTGATTTAGTGTCCTGCAAGGGGAGCTCAAGGATGCGAATCCATACGAAAAATACCATTAAGCGGAACAAGTGCAGATAAGCCTCAAATATTTTGCATATGACTCGCAGTAGCTGCAATTTAAGCAAATTCAAAACGAGATTTTAATGCATATGTTTCTTGAGCAGAAGCCTTTGAGCAGAGATCGTATTTTAATTAATTGACCCATTAGATTTGATAGTAATAATATAATTATAATTTATATTCCTTAATATATTTCTTTTATGAGGGAGTTTATGGGCATATGCATAGGCTCTGCATACTTATGCATCTTTATTATTATTTATTTATTATTATATTTGCAATCATATTCATATATGATCACATAAGCACTATAATTATATAAACAATCTTTTTCTAAAATAAATTTAAGCAAGTCCAACCAAATTATAACTAAATTCATTTAAAGTCCCTACCTTTTTTAAGAATTGATTTTTTAATATATTATTATTATTTATTTATTCGTATATATCCATTCTCCAATTCATTTGCACCAGCTAGATTACGTATCCTTCCTATTAAATTCTTAAAAAACAAAAAGATATTAAAAGAGATTTTAAAACACTCTCATATACACACTACACTTATTTGTATATATTCATACGTAGCCCCTAGTAACTTAATAGCCGCAACAAAAGCCAAGCGCAGTAATTCCTATGGGTGATTGAATAGTTGTCAATTTTTATACAAAAATATTTTTCTGTTTTCGGGGATAAAAAATTGGGAATGCAGCTGCATTATTATTAACTGCAATCGAATGCAGTTCGAGCATTCACAATTCGCAATATCCATGCAGATTCGTTGGCTGCCCGCGACTGCTGAATGTCACTGCAGGAGCATAAAAACTGATGACTTGCAACGATGTCTGATGCGTTGGCCGTGTGCCTTGTCCCAATGGGGCGATTCGATGCTTTATTTTTGGTTATTTCGTTTTATTTTATTTGCTTTCTGTTGACCCGACACAATATTTATAAAAATCCACGAAATTGCGTCCAATTGCGGGCAGCGCACATATATTTAAATGCCGTTGCACTGATTGACAGCGGGCCATATCAGTGTGCAAAATGTGGGAGATGTAACGGGCCCACATGTCGTATGAGTAATGCAACGATTACAAATGAACGACGAAGTCCACCGAATTTAATACAAACTTTAACAAAAAGCAAAGCGTAGCGATACTGAAATGGAATTATATATACAATATACAATATATGTATACATACATATATATATGATATATGGCTAAAATAATTTATTCATTGCAATGCAATATGTGTGGAAGGAAGCCATCATGGCACTGGCTAATGAATAAGCTGGCATTATAAATAATAAGTAATCAACATAATGGAAAAATCGGAAATATGTTGAGAATATGAATATGTTCAGCAAGCATTAAATTTATATGCGAGGTGTGTTCCAAAAATGTCTTGGATGCTATTTTCTTATTATTATCATTTTTTTTGTTTTAATTCTTATTTTTATTTTTGAATATTTCTTACGTTTCATGAAACACTTTAATTTTTGAAGAAGCATTATTGGTGGATTTAAGGAATAATTATGGTATACATATACCATATATATATTATAAATAGTAGCATATCACTGTAAAACTTAAAAAGATATTACTCTAAGAATAGAAATTACATTTGTTAGGCTTTATGAATGAGAATAACTTTGAGAGTATCTAAAATCAGTTAGGCAAAGATGCTATATTTTTAAAATATTTTCCATGAAGCTAAAAACACTTGTAAGTAATATATGTATATCCTACAGCTCCGATTAGCGCCAGTTAAGCGAACCGCCGATTTTAAAGCTTACCTTGACAAAAGTCATGTATATATTCATAAGTTGTTACTTGAATATTTTACACACATCCACGCCCATGCACACCACCCTCAATTGTAAACAAAACTTAGACTTTGCAACTATTGCGCTGTAAATTTGTAACCATGACACATGCGCATACATTTTTGATTAGTTGTATACAAATTTGATTTTTGATTTTATTACAAAAACTATATCTATCAATAAATAATATGTAACGCGCCAATGTGCAGCACACAAAGGGCGAGTGGGAGAGAGAGGGGGACTGGTAGTGGAGGAGGAGGGACGAGGGAGGAGGGAGGAGGGAGAGGGAACGCTTTTCACAGCTCGGTGCATGCATTTCTAATGGTGGCGCCGCTGCTGCGATTTGCATATTTTTAGGCGCTGGCAGGTCGCAGCTTCACCTCTTCGTTTGTTGATTCTGATTGTATTAAAGTGCGGCCATATAATTTTATAGCCGGCACAAACTGTGCCAGGCAGCTAATCTGCATTTAAATGAAGTTTTTAATTATTTTCGTTGCCGCCGTCCTTTGACAATCAGTGCGATTGCCTCTCCCCGCGCTGCTTTTGGGGCACAGAGCGCAGAGGCCAGGCTCGACCCAACTACAAAGTGAAACTTGTCCGCCGTCCAATAAAATGCAGTTCGATTATTTATATAAAGCTTCAGTGCGAGGGCTGCTGCTGCAGGAGTCGCAGTCGCAGTCACAGCTCTCGGCAGCCCGAAACTAAGCTCCAGTGCACTCTAAATTGCCAATCAAAAATAGTGGAGCACAGCGGCTATGTAGAGAGAGAGAGAGAGAGAGAGAGAGCGAGCGAGAGATAGAGAGAGAGAGAGAGAGAGAGGGAGAGAGAGAGAGAGTCATCAACTCTTCAGATACTCTAGCGTTGTAGTCCTTGGAATATCAAAACTCTTGATAGAAATATTATAAATTACAAGTTTAAATAGATTCTTAAGTATTTAGAGCTTTAAGCAGCATTACCATTATTAATCAGTTATTAGAGCCAGACCTTACTAAATGTATTATTTATTTAAAACTTGAAGTATATTTTCTTAAACGATATCAAAATCGAAATGGCCTAAACGAGTATTTCGCGAGTTGCTCAGTTGCTTTGGGATGATGTGGAATCAAGAAGCTGTCAGACTTTAAGTTTACCATATCATATTATTATCGTTCTATATATATATATAAATATATATACCCATATGATCATAATGTACGATAAATACCTTATTGTTAGGGTATGCAAAATTTATATATATATATATATATATGTGCACCGGCTCATATGGCTGTAGATGGGGGCTGGGGATATTTTATAGCGGGGATGCGCAGCACCTACCAATTTGCCATCATCGGCTAAGCAAATAAGAATATTAATGGTTTTTTCCAGCCATTGCGCAATATATTCCCATGCTAGCCAAGCGCCGTGGAACACCTGAGCGAGCTTTTCGATTAGAATGAGTTGCCACCCAAACCAATCAGCAGGTGTGTTTGTGGTGTGTGTATCATGCATAAAATTAAAATGGCGACATTTTATAAAATTGCATTTCATTTATGTCAGCGGAGAAAGCAATAATAATAACAACAACAACACCAACACCATGAACGGCAAGCGGAAAAAAATTGATTGTAAAGTTGTAATTAACATGTTAATTAATAGTTGGCCTCGGGGCCAGCAGCCAATAAAAATGTTGCAATATTGCATTTAGGCTGGATTGGTATATTTAATTTTTTGTATTTGTATTTCTTTATGATAAATTATTTTTGTGATATTTTAATATTAATTAATTTTGACTGCAGCAACCACAAAGTAAACATTGCATGTTGATAATTTGAGCTACATGAATTTAAATGATTTGTGACTCAAGTGGGGTAAACTGGAACACGAGCCACGACAAGCTACATCCAGGGGCAGCTTATCAGGCGGGTAATGGGCGATGGGGGCAGGGGGCAGGGGGCAGGGCGTGGTAAGAATTTTGTAATGCCCGGCGGAAGTGACTGTCACACATAGCAAGTGGGCTGCGTGTATTTGGCCAATGGGGAATTTAACGCTCGCCTTTCAATTTTCGCTATCCCGTGCTCGACTTGAGTCGACCTTTTCTTGTTTGGTTTACTGCTGAGCTGGTTCCAACATTCTTGCAGCCGAGTGGCAGGAACAGCAGGAGCAGCAGCACCGCCAACAACAACAACCTAGTCCAAATTAGCCATTGGCGTTTCCTACGAAAATTCGTTCGGCTCATGTTGTTCTTGGCAACGATGTGAACGTGAGCGTGTGGCCAAGGATGAGGCATGATGTGGGCAAGCCAACTCGAGCTGCAAGACACAGTCTATGGTTTACCTGTGGCCACTGTGGTGCCACTACTGCCACTGTTGCTGCCAACTTTTGAGCCAGCCGTGCAGCAGCAACAAGAACAACATCAACATAAAGCCATCGTCGTCGTCCTGGTCGACATCGTGGAGACGGACACACTGTCCACCCGAAGGCAATGAAAACGGAAATTAAAAAGTGGAAAAAGAAAACAGCAGAGGTACCTCTAAACCATAGCCATTTCCGCCGTAACCATAACCGTAACCAGTCCCACTCGACTTGACTGACTGACTGACTGACTGACGGAGTGACGGACTAGTGACTGTGTGACTGACTGAATGGCAACAAGATACCAGCACATTACAATGAAACCTGCGGCTACAACTCAAACAAAACTTGCAGTTGTTGCATACACACACACACACACACTCATACACGTACACACACATATATATATATATATATATGCACATGCACACACATTCACATTTAGCTGCAGACGCATATGAAAACAGGATATCATTTCTGCATTACTCTCCTGGCTGTCTGTATCAGCGTCAACTCACATTGACTCAGTGGCTCAGCTTGCGCTACGGCTGCATCAGCCATTGGGTGCCGATGGTTGGTTGGTCGGTTGGTTCGTCTGTTGAGCCTCAGCCAAGGACTTGAATGCTGTTATAATGATGCCCTCTGCAAATCGCAAAAGTCGCTGCCAACGACGACTGCAACGATGACAACGACAACGACAACGGCAACAGCAACGGCAACGGCAGCGATAACAGCCGCAACATCCTTTTGTCCTCCACACAGCTCACAGAGTCCAATCGCAAATGTCGCATGTGTCGAACGGCTGTTCGTTCAACCTGCCGCAGCTCAACCGCAAGCAAAATCCAGCCCCATCCTTAGCGAGTCCTCAATCAGGCAGCTGTTCTTCATTCACCTGCGAGTGCTTTAAAAAAAGGAGGCAGTTGTCTCACTTGTTGCTATCGATTCCATCTGAGCTGATCAAATGAAAACTGAAACTAGATTAAAATGGCAGCTAATGAACTTAATATCAACTCGTTCAGCTACTAAAAGTATACGAATATCCTGATGAGATTGAGTTACATTTCTATTCTGGTTAACTATATTGATATTCACCAGAGATTAACACAACTAAAACTTCTGAACATCGCTTCCAATATATACATATATACATATATCAGCATATAACGGAATGCATATACATTTGTAAAAGGTGTATTTCCTATTAGAGACCTGTGCTTTGGCAAATAAATGCATTTCAATATTTTAATCGCTATATAAAAGTTCCATGAAGATTGTACATCGACAAGTAAAGTTATTAAGCGATTAAGTTCCCATAGTAAGCCCACACTGCAACCTATGCGTGCTTAAGTGTGTCTGTGTGGGGATTTCGTAGTCGAGCAGTCTCGACTAGAGCTTCCTTACTTGTTGAAGTATAAGCTTATTTCTTAAGGCTCATTATATCCTGAACTCAATGAATATGGGAAGTCAGGGAATAATGTTCATTGTGGAAGGGTTTGAAGGACAATAAAACTATTTCTCAAAGAATATAACATTGTACTAAAATATTTAATTAATTATTATGTGTTAATCTATATTTTTTTTATATATGGCTTGCTGAAATTTTGAAACGCTTAAAGAAAGTGAGTATTTACAGTCGATTAATGTTACGCATTGTATGTGCCCCGCCCCGTTTAATGTTCCCTCTCCCTTTGCAATGCCAGTGAGACCAGCGTCCTGCGCGCAACACCTGGGCGCCTATGAGAGGTCCTGCAATCCATCAATTCAAAGACTGCAACCGACTGCGAAAACGGGGAAATTTGCTGTGTTTTGATGAACAAATAAATTCATTACAAAATTATTTGTCAACTGTAGACTATAGTTAACAATACTCTTACTTATATATTGTACGAATTATTCTTATATAAAATATATTTCTACTGTTGTAATAAAACACACTGTAAATATTTAAAAACAATTCATTTTGCAACTTTTATTTACTTTTATTGAAATCAGACGTTTGCCAAAGTCTTTAAGCTAGTCAATTACTAGAAGAACGGAAGATATATATATTAAGTGATATTTGTATTAAATTTCATATAACAATTAAGTCATGAAATTATTATGAATATTTCATTAATTTCATTTGTGGTGACTAAGGCTTTTTGCTTAATAAAAAAAAAAGTCTTTGCTGATGCAATAATTTTAGGTAATTTAAAAAGAGCCTTTGATATTTCGAAACGCTTAAAATTCGGTTTGCTATGCCGCTATTCCTAAAGTGAGTAGTTACGATCTATTAAGAAGTGTAGATGCACGTTTAACACGTTCGGCAAAACATTCTTGCCTCAGTTACTATTCGAACAGTTACTTGGACACTCCAACCCCTAACAGATCTCAAACTAAGGACTAAATATGTCGAAGATCATAAATATTTTGGGCTTTTGCTTGGTGGCTGCTTTGATGCTGCAATTTGCTGTCTATGTGGATGCAGATGGTAAGTGCAAATATAGCAAGTATGAATGCTTGACATACCATAGCAGGTGTGCTATCTCCTCCCTCTACTGTATTTCACCCGTAATTGTCATTGTTATGCATTGTATGTGCCCCGCCCCGTTCCATGTTCCCTTTACCGCAGTGTTGGACAGCCCAGCGCCCTGCGCGGACCACCTGGGCAGCTGTATGGAGTACTGCAATCCATCAATTCAAAAACCTGGAATCGACTGCGAAAACGGGGAAGTTTGCTGTATTTTGGTGAACAAATAAATTCATTACAAAATTATTTGTCAACTGTAGACTATAGTTAAGGCTTTTTGCTTAATAAAAAAAAAAGTCTTTGCTGATGCAATAATTTTAGGTAATTTAAAAAGAGCCTTTGATATTTCGAAACGCTTAAAATTCGGTTTGCTATGCCGCTATTCCTAAAGTGAGTAGTTACGGTCTATTAAGAAGTGTAGATGCACGTTTAACACGTTCGGCAAAACATTCTTGCCTCAGTTACTATTCGAACAGTTACTTGGACACTCCAACCCCTAACAGATCTCAAACTAAGGACTAAATATGTCGAAGATCATAAATATTTTGGGCTTTTGCTTGGTGGCTGCTTTGATGCTGCAATTTGCTGTCTATGTGGATGCAGAAGGTAAGTGCAAATATAGCAAGTATGAATGCTTGACATACCTTTAAACTCATTCGATACTTCCCCTATTAAAGTGGTACGGACCTGCAAAGACATTGGTACCTGTACGGAGAGGTGCAATTTAGCAGTACTACATCCCGTCAGCGACTGCAAACATGGAGAAGTTTGCTGTCTTCATTTTTGATTTGTAGACTAATTTTATAAATCTATATATTATATATATATATATATATATATATATATATATATATATATATATATATATATATATATATATATATATATATATATATATATATATATATATATATGTATATATGTATATATATACACCTCTTATATTTATTATTTTATTTAGAAATCAGGGTATAATGGTTCTGTTAAAATGTATGTAACAGGAGGCATGGCAGACCCTATAAAGTATATATATTCCTGATCAGGGCGACGAGCTGAGTGGATTTGGCCCTGTCTGTCTGTCCGTCTGTCTGATACGCGTCAATCTCAGAACATAGAAGAACTAGAGACTTCAATTTTTTTTAATGTCCGTATATTGAGCGCGCATATCAAGTTTATCACTAAAAACGATAACTCGTCCCGTTATTTTGCTATCGATTAATGCATTTCAATATTTTAATCACGATATAAAAGTTTCATGAAGATAGTACATCGACAAGTAAAGTTATTAAGCAATCAGCCTCGACTAGAGCTTTCTTACTTGTTTTTTGTAATTTACAAAATTAAATTAATTAAACCTGCATAAACATGAACCCCAAGGTTGCATATTAATTCAGAATTACATACAAACCTTAAATCTAAATAATTTCATATCTCTTGCAAGCCCCTCCCCACATACAGTAGACGATGGGATTTTCAAGGATTCCAGAGAGATAGAAATACATGCCCTTGAGGCATTGAAGTAACCACAAAGAAATGCATTGGTCGAGCGCATGGAGTTATGATAATGGACGATGGACGACTATCTAAAGAGGCTGGAGTACCCAGGCAGACATTCAATACGATGCCCAACCAGTCGAGCCAATATGGCTCAGTTCATATTAAGACCTATTGTAACTAAATTTTATAAACTGCATTATGTCATTGAATCCAAGACTATTTACTTCATGAGAATAGAACTGGGCGCCCCAATCACTAGAGCGCTTATATTAAAAACTACATTTTCTGCTAAGCCTAATTTTCAAAAGTTCGAATTTTAATAAAATTCATTAAATATTCACAGCTAATCCTTACATGGCTTCGCTTCTTTAGTACAGCTGCAGGGCAGCTGGAGCAAGTCATAGTTTAAGAAAGATTTATCAAAAGCTAATGCTTAAATCTCAGAAAACGAGCTAACTAAATGTCTTGCTGCTGCACAAGTTACACATATGCCATGTGCCATGCCGTTGGCTCAGTTGGCCGCTTCAGCTCGATTGCTGCATCGTTGTCCTGGGTGGTGCTGCAGTCTCTCAAGGAAAAGGAGGAAAAGCAATTACTTTTTCGTTTAAAATTTTCGTACTTCGTAAACATTTAATTTCCAATTTTAATTTGCTTGAATGCATTGGCACATACAGAAGAAACGCAATTCGACACAATGTTCAATATCATTTCGCATATCGAGGCGGGGCAGAGGTCCCACCACATGAGCCTGACTATGGCCTGGACTACGTGAGTGGCTCGTTTCTCGTTTCTCATTTACATTAAATAAATATTGTACAATTGTATTGAGTGAGTGTGCCAGAGCCAAAGGTAAAGCCATCCAAATGAGCTCCCAACTACCCAGCCAACGCGTCGGCAACTGCTGCACCAAAATGTGCCCTTTACTTTGGCGGCCGGCCCGGCCCGGCCAGCATCATCTTACAAAAGCATTCGACTTCACCTGCCACCCACATCAGCCACCCGTCCAGAGTAAATATGCCCAAAAAACAGGAGAGAGAGAGAGAAAGAGAGAGAAAAAAAACAAAAAGAAAAAAGTAAAATTGAGGAACAGCAAACGAAATTGCTTGAAAAATTGCTGTACAATGAATAAAATTGAAGCATTTGTAGCATATCCTGATGAGGCAAGCTTTATGGGAAATGCATGTTGCATGTGTTGCATGTAGTATGCAAATGTACAAACAATATCCGTATCGTTCTTATATTGAAATTTGCAAACTATCAAAATATTTCCAGCAATTGCCTCTCTACTTTGATATACCCTGTGATAGAGCTTCAAGTGAAAGCGGGTCTCGACTCTTGATTTGTTGATAAATGACAAAGCTATAGCAAAAGGGATTTCTGTCAAATCAATATTATCAAATATTATTGTATTTTGTATCTAATTTATAATTATTTCTAGTTAATCTTTTGTGACCAACTCTTTCATGTTCATGTTTTATCTCTGCAAACAAAAATTCATCTCCGACAACTCGTCAGTTTCTCCTGCTGCTCGATCATACATATACATTGAAAGCTGTTTCAGCGTTTAACTAGAAAGTAAACAATGTGATTCCATCTAGAACAAAGTATAGCCTAGTCGAGCATTATTTAACTTTGTATTCACATCTATTTTAGTGCGCTCTAATAGATTTTCTTATATATTTTTCTGCATATCAAATTTGCATAACGTTTTGTATAAAATTAATTTTTCGCAAATGTTTTTGCAGTTGAACAGACACAACTGCAGAATACGTGTATCTACGTGTGCGTGAGTGTGTGTGAGTATGTGTGGCAACGTTTTTAATGGCTCAGTGGAATCCTGTGACTTGTGACATGTTATCGTTATCCTGCCAGGCACTCGACAGACTCGCTTGGCTGTCGATCCATCTATCTATCTGTCTGTCTCTCTGTCCGTTGGTCTGTCTCTGTGTTTATAATTTACTTTACTTTCTGACAAAAGGATTTTAAAACAATTATTTTAATGTTTTTCACACACACACACATACACACACACACATACACACGCACACACGCTGAAATTGAGTTTTGTATGTTTTAAACGACTTTTGTATTTTTGACTTTTAAATGGAAATTTTTCTCTTCACTTCACATTTGGCTATATTATGGAGGGCAAAGCAGGGAAAACACGAAACACAAACAAAATTGTATTTAATAAAATGCGAATGCAAATGTAAATAAATAGACAGTTGGGCAAACAATGTGCGAATGTTTTTGTTGAATTGATATGTTGATATCAGCAAATACAACATGATATTTACAATAATTCCACACACAATTTCTATAATAATTGACAGCCCAAAAATTTTCCACATTTTTGTCGTATTTGAAGCGTTTAATAAAACTCAAATATAAATTATTATCATAGGCAATGTAAATTTGATTTAAAGTATTTGCATATCCAGCTCAATTGACAATAAATCATTGCGATTAGACATTTATTTGAGTGCTCAACATGTTAATTGATATATGTTTTTTCTCCACTTTATTTGTTGTTTGTTTGTCGTAGAATAGTGAAAAAATTTTATGATTTATTTATTTAATTTTTATAATAACAATTTATGTGCTTTTCTTTTAACTGATGACGATTAATTGTAAATAAAAATACGGAAATATTATTGAAAGTAGAGGGCTTTTGGAAGGACGGCTACAGAGAAGAGGGGAAGGATCTGTTTATATAAAATTGATAATACAAATAGTAGATTTCTATCTATCACTATATTTATCCACCGGACTCTTATATTCTGTCTCTGTCTGCTTGGATATCAGAATCTTCCTCTTTTTCAATGTAATTTATTCTCTCTATCTTTCATTCTCGTGCTGTACATGTTACTCTCTTCCCCCTGTCGCGTTATCCCTCTCAGCATCCTCTCTACCTCTCTCTCTCTCTCTTTCTTTAACTCCCACTATCTCTCTCTCTTTCTTTAACTCCCACTGTTTTTCTCTCGCACTCCCTCACTCTCTCTCACTCTCTCTCTCTCTCTCTCTCTATCTCTCTTTCTTTCTCTCTCTCTCTCCCTGTCTGGCGTAAGATCTTTCTCAAGTACTACTCAAACTTGAGCTTATCGCTAATATATGTATCTAAAAAGTAGAGTTTCTGAACTATTTGAAGACGTCTGGCGGCGCATTTGCAACAATTGAATGATAAATGATGCAGCTAATTATAGCAGAAAACTTTGGCATATCGTCTAGTCGTTTGCCTATGCTAATCAGACAACAAACAGCAAAGCAAAAGAGAAAACAGAAAGAAGCCCAATGGATGGCCAGACAACTGGCGGAGCAAGGAACAACAAGTTTATCAAGATGAACAGCAGTTGGGAATAAAGTAAGCAAAGTCATTAACATATCGCACCAATGAAAATGCAAATGCAACACAAATTATCCAGGCGAGTATCCAGTGTCCTGCTGCTGTTGCTGCTGCTGCTAGTCCGCTGGCTGACCGCATATTCTGCTGTCGGTGGGGCTCATTAAAATGCGCTGCCATCTTGCGAAAGTGAAAAATTACCCCAGCCCAGAGAGAGAGAGACCAAGTAAAGAAAGCATAACAAAAGAAAAAAGAAATAGAGAGGCCACGAATGTGGTCAGCGAGGAAAATGGAAAAACTTCTGGCAGACACACAGACAGCTGAATATGGCAAAGCGCACAGCTACCTGGAAAAGGTGTTCAGCTGCTGTTAAGTGAAGCCGCCTCCTGCTCCGTGCTGGCTTTACGCATTGTTAGCACTTCATAAAACTAAGCTCATGAATATTATGCGCTTATCTGACGGAGTCGGCGACTGTTTGAAATTTCGCAGATTTGCTGAATGCGAATTCGTTGGCATCTGGTCAAGCAGCGAATCGCGGCTCTTGCTGCGGGCTATTGCCACAACTTAAGCAGCTTCGGCAACGTATCCTTGCCACGCCATGTGCCAAGCGCCATGCGGCATGCGCCATACGCCATGTGCATGAGCGTTGGAAATTCGCGATTAAGCGTAATTACAGCCTGAAAAAAGTCAACAATGAGGCGAAAGATATAGCAGACAAGCATCCTCTCGTTCAGTCTCTCCCCCATTCTTTTCTCTCTCTCAACCTATCCTTCTGTTTGGATGATGGGGCTGCTCAACTTAATTGTCAGTAAGTGTTGCTTAATACCCATTATCTGCGGCCACGCCTCTCGCACGTCAGCCGCATTGCCGAAACTTAATTGTTAGCTTGCCAAACTTTTGGCAACAGCCAACAAAAATTCAACTCTCAAGTCAGCGAGCCTGACTCGCGCTGAAGTCGTCTCGCGTTATTAACCCCTTTACTTTTGTTGCTAATTAAAAAACTTTTACGCAGCTGAAAAAGAAAAGTGGCAAAAAACTGCCAAAGACATGGTCCCTCGCCCACATTACCCCCATCGTCCCTCGCTATCAGTCGCCATGCATCCGTCTGTCCCTGTCGCTGTTTACACAAAAGCAATCATACGCCATGTTGTACGCCGAGTTCGTCGCTTCACTGTCAACAATGCGCGTGGCGCGTTCAACAGCTTCAAAAGCATAAGATCTCTCCTGCTCATGCCACACAGCTCGTCATTGTGCTGAAGTTTCCATTAATTAGATAAAAGTTTTGACTTCCTTCCACCCACTCAACCAGCGCTCCTCCTCCTCGCACTGGATAACATTGTTAATGTTGCAACAAACGAGCTGCAAATTATTTGCACACAACAAAAGTCACAAAAAGTTGCCAAACCACACACAGAAATGAATAAGTCTCTTAGAAGAAATTTAAAACTGATTTATCTATGCGATATGGATGGATAAGTTAAGGCATTTTATCTATCAGTTCAACTACATTGCAATTAATACCAATTTGATATTTAATTAAGTACAGAGCTCGTTAACAAGCTATACAATTACCTCAGGCACTTCCGACCCAAAAAAAAGGTTGCCTCATCAAGGCAACGAAAAACATTGACCATAATTGAAATCTAACTTCAAAATTTGTATTACATTTGCAGCTTACAACACTGGCTAAGCTAAAAAAAAAAATTGCCTTTAAAAAGGGCTGCTAATTAGCAGAAAGAAAGAATTCCATAAAATACTATGAAAAGGGAATGGAATTAATGATAATTTGTGTAACAATACAAAATAAATATACATATTATATACATACATATATTGTATGTACAATTAAATTGTATTTGAATTATATTGATTACAGAAAAAATAATTTTATGTATATATAATTTTCTTTCAATCTCCCTTCAAAGTGCTATGCATCTTATGCCCGTAGCCTAAATTGAAGGCCTGATCAGTTCTGTGCCAAGAACAAATATGCCAACACACAAAATAATTAGCCCGTGTTTTCTTCTTTTTTGGGTTTTTGCTACTTTCCATTGCCACTTACCTAATCAAGCTGAAAAGGTGAGCCAGAAGAAGAAGAAAAAACCGGAAACGCCGTCAAAATGAAAAAGAAGCCGCAAAAAGTTGAAGTAGATGTGGATGAAGAGCCACGCCAATCAAATTAAAAAGGGACCAGTAGCACATCAAGTAGACATGCTTAGCATAGATAAGAACAACAACAACAACAACAACTAGCATACGAAAAAGAATGAAATATACTTATAAAAGGAAAGCAAAAAGAAGAAAATTGTTGGTGTTCATAAAACATGAGTTATCTGTGTGTAGGTCCGCAGCGGAAGATGAATTTTTAATTTGTGATGCTGCTTCCCGTTTTAATTGTTGTTGACAGACGACTGACTGACAGCGTAATTTACAATCCTTTACCCCGTCCCACGCCAGCCCAGCTCTCAGATGTGGTCTGTTTGGGGGTGAAATTTTAATTAAAGAAATTGCGGTTAATCCCGTTAGCAGAGCTTGGAATGAAAAAAAAGAGAGAATGTTACAGCATCTCAAAGAAGTTGGGGAAAGCGCCAAAGGCTGCTGTAATTTCTGTATTTTGTCGCTCCAACTCTGTGTAGTACACAACATTTTTTGCTAATTGTTAAAGCTCAACTCCAAATCTCTCTCTCGCTCTGTCTCCCTCACTCTAACTGAAAATTTAATATGAATTTTTGTGTGTCACTTCAAAAGATCCAAAATGTTAACACCTTCTTTGGCAAAAGGTGGGCACCAGAACGAATTTGCTTTCATTTGCATGTTGTTAATGGGATTTATTACCATGGCTTGAAATAGCTCGCAATGGGGGTATGGTGTTAGGTGCACACGCTTCTACTTTTCTGCATATTTGTCAAAGAAATTGAAGTAATTGCATTTTATGCCATTTGAACATCAATTTGCATACAAATTATAGCCGGTTGTATGCAGGAAATTCATTTTCAGCACATACGCACATTGTATATTAAGCGTTTATAATCAATGCTCTAAGCGAAACGTAAAAGAGTTCCAAACAAAAAGGTGTAACTAATTAGATTGACCTTAAATAAAGAAGCAATAAAAAAAATGAAAAAACAGCTCAAGCTGTATTCGTTGTTTTGTTTTTGCTTTTTAGAATATATTCAATTGAGCCCAATATATTTAAAGCCTCTTTATGCTTAGATCCTAAAGCAAACTAATTCAAATTAACAGCTCGCTGTTGTACGTTAACAGTGTTGTATAAGACAATTTTGACAGAAACAAGATCAACGCAAGCACTGCTTTAATTTGAACTGCTTGTATCGTTTTCTGGGCGCGTTTACTGCTTAAACTAATTTTGAATTTGAATTTAATGATTTAAGTAAATATGTGTATATATATTTCTTAAATAAAAATATTGAAATTATATAGTTTATGATAGTTAATTTTATTGGAATCCATAAATTGAAACGTTGAGCAGCGGTGAAATTGAAAAGTTAAAGCTTAACGGAATTGTGATTGCTGAGCCAATCAGCCATACAAAGTAAGAGCAGCATGGATGTGTGTGTATGCGTGCATGTTCTGGCCATGTTGTGGGACAACATGCTCGACACATATAAGAAATTAACTTAAAAAGTCATTTTGCTGGCAGACAGCGCCCTAAAGAGCCAGCGCGAAGGTGTTGTCGAGCTGAGCTGCAGCGGGAATGAGAAAAAAGGATTAATTGCATGAACAGCAACAGAGTGAGAGCGAGAGAGAGAGAGAGAGAGAGAGAGAGAGAGAGAGATAGGAAGGCAGATAGAACGCGAGAGCGAGACAAAGCACACGAAGTTGAAGGCATGACATCATCAGGATATCGCAATGGCAGTGGCGCTGGCAACGCGCCGAATGAAGCACTGAGCACTGAATATCCTGGCTTTTCTATAAGCCATTGACTTGCACACATCTGCGTCCACATCCGTATCCTTTTGCTTGCGCACACAGAGCACAGACACACACCCACATACAAACACGCACAGGCAGAGGCACAGACACGGCTGAAGGATGTGTGAGTCGCGCGCATGTGTGGAGTATTTTTTAATAGTGTTTCGTGTGCCTCTTGGCGTTAATTTATGCCACAAAATCATTTTCTTTTATACTCGCAACCACATGCAAAATAAAAATTAAAACTGAAATATGAAAAAGGCAAAAATATAAATAAAAAAAAAAGCAAGAAAACAAAATGCCATGAGAAAATAAAGGCAAACTACACGAGTTGCTTCGTACATGCAAATTGCGTTGCAGCGCCCGCGGCGATGAGACGCAGTTTATGTCAAGTGAAAAATGAGTGCGAACTATGACATGAAATATGAGCTCATCCCACGGCTCTCCAACACTGATGCACTCATCTATTAGAACGCTTTGAAAATTACTACAAGCATCCAAATAAAATATGACAAAAACTTAGTGGACCTGCTTACTCTCTAAAAGCACATAGCTAGCTAGCAGATAACCTCTAGGGAAAACTGAGCTGAAGAGCTTGAAGGTAATAATTTTTACAACACTGGTGTAATCATTGCTAAAGACCCATTGAGGGGAAGAGGCTTTCAATGCAGCATGACATCAATGAATATAGAAAATGACAAAAGCGTGGCAATTGTTAACTCGACTGAAAGATACGCTATCAAGAAATTTGATTCTGTTGATAATTCCATATTAATTACAAACTTTTCACATTTTACAACACTCCAGCCTGATTTGTACACTTACAATGTGTGGCTATGAAAACTAATGACAAGGGGGATTCAGTCTAAGAAACTTCTATATTTATTGGATAGAGAAACCTAAGAGTCAACCTAACAGTAAACGTGACATCGAACACCTTTCCAGGGTATTTCGCTCCAAACCAACCATGAATTCTGAAAATTGCAAATTATAGACAAAGATTAGCTCATAGCTTCAATTGAAATTCGAATCGAAACCGAAAACGTAAACAAAAACAGATTATTAACGAACTGTATGACATAAGCGAATAGTCTGATAAGAACGGCTATACAAAACAGAGAATATACAAAATATTAAAAAGAGTATTGTATATAACACTATTACGTGGTATTTTGCCTCATCCACTTTATACAATGCATGCGAAAAAGAAGGAAAAAAAACACCAATTTGCAAAAGTTCAAATCGCAATTAAAAAGTTCGCAGTTGCCCCTCTCAGCCCGTCCCCAAAAGAGACAAGTCAAAGTTACGTAATCTAAGACGCAGTTAAACGCTTTGATTCAATTGAAACAAGTCTATGTAGTAGAGATGCCATGATAATCTACACTACATAGAAAAATATATAAATAATATAAACACTATGCTGACTATACACAGAGAGAGGCTTCAATGTCCACCAGACAAGGTCGCCGTTTCATGTTCAAAGCCATTTGTCGTTTTCACTGGCATCGTAGAAGGTTGCACAAATTGAGGAATTGCACTGTAAGACGATGAGCCATGGGGGTTATAGATAGTGACAGTACTACAAATGCTCAAGTGCATGGAATGCAAATGATTTGCTCTATAATTCGGTTAATGAACACATCTTTCTCACTCTAAAATGGTTCTAGACATTTTACTTTCCCTACAAATTAGCAATTATAACAAATCGAGCGAGCAACTGTTGCAATAATGGGTCTTATTTTTATATTATTTGCCCAAAATGTAAGTCAACGTTTATGATTTGTTGAAATGGCCAATGCATCCACTGGGATAAAAATCAAATTAAAGCTTATAAACTATTCTCTATTTCTCTCTCTCTATTTCTGTTTCTTTATTACTCCCTCTCTCCCTTGCTCTCCCTCTCTCGCTCTCGCTCTCTCTCTCTCTCTCTCTCTCTCTCTCTCTGTCTCTCTCTCTCTCTCTCTCTCTCTCTCTTTCTGTCTCTCTCTCTCTATGTATATATATGTATGTATATTTACATCTTTTTATTGCTCTTTCTATGCCTTCCTCTCGCTTTGCGCTCTCACTTTTTTCTACCAATCAAATTATATATATGATTAGTACAATAATAATTATAATTATTAAAAAATAATCAATACAAATTATCCATATTGCGCATATTCCTTAGTTACCTTTCGCGATAAATTTAGCAAACGAGTGAAAGAGAATCGAGCTAGTAAATAGCCAAGCAAGGAGATGATTAAAGCTCTAATGACAGCCACATTCAGTCAACGCGTTGCCTTGGCGCGATTTATTCAACTCACAAGAGCAAAAGCTAGATATGTAGCAGCACGATTTCAATATAAAAATCGCCCACTCAAATAATACCCAGCTAAAAATAACGACACGAAATAAACACTAAACTAAAATATTATTTTGAAACGAGTACGTGCGCACAACTAAAATATTATCTAGACACGAGTGCGTGCCTCTGTTGTCGGATAAATCTTACGAGCATGAATGCTTAACAAGGACGTTTATTTTTAAAGTTAAGAAATCATATAATATATAATATGAAATATATATATATATATATATATATATATATATATATATAGAGAGAGAGAGAGAGATTGCAAATATCAGTTGGAAATCGTTTGGGGCATTAGAATATACGAGAATCAAAACTGATGTCAGCTTGAATCAGCGTTGAACTTGACATTGAAACCCAACGGTGCGATACGCTCTGAAGTATATAAAAAATAAAGTTATATATAAATATATTTATATATTCACTAACATATATAGTCAGAGATAACAATTTGGCTGATCGGAACCAAAGCTCCAGCCACACAACTGTACAGCCGTTGATATACTGACACGTGACATTGTCCGAAACGAAACACAAATATCAGCAACATCATCATCACGCTGAACATGATTGTTGTTGGAGAGATGGCTACCTTTATCCCGGAGAATGTTAAACTGATAAGAAGGCCCTGACTAACCTGCTGCTCGACCTTCTGCATCTCTTTGAAAGGCTATGATTCAGCGCTTGCAGCAATGCGAGCCCTTACATAAGTAAGTTTACTTATTAGTCATGTGCGAGATGACAGAGAGAGAGAAAGAGAGAGAGAGAGAGAGAAAGAGAGAGATGGGGTTAGGGGGAGAACAATATATGATATCAATAGAAAACACATATGATAAATATTTACAGAACATATTTAATTGCATCCTCACTATGTATGTGTTTCTCAAGAAAACTTAATCGTACGTTTATGACACACATAGTTAAGACTGTAACTAATATGATAATATACATACATATATAGATATATTATCATATGTATATACTCCATTTCAACTTTTGGAAGTAGTTCATGAATAGATCAATCTTTTGGTATTATTGATTCTTGTACAATCAAGTGTAATCGATATTGACTGATAGTTAACTCACAATCTGAGTTACGGGATATCGACAGGCTGAGAAATAGAAAAGCTGATAGTATTTCCATATTTAAATATTTGTTTTCTATGTTTCCAAGCAACATAGCGTTGCGAATCTAAGTTTCTACACCTCTAAATGGACAAAATCTGCTTTAGATATGGTTGACCGTAATATAAAATTAAATCAAAATAATTTAGAATAAATTACATGTCGCTATACTTATTTCAGTGTAGAATTGTGTATATATAAATATATATATATACATATATAAGAATATAAATATATATATATATATATTTATATTCTTGTTACAAAGCAAAATAACAGCACATTTCTCCTTTGTCATCGCATTCAGTTGGCTTCTCTAGTCGTAATGCTTCGCCGCAACTTTTCATGCATTCGCCCTCGTATTTCGCGCAGGGCTCTAGCCATTGCGATACTGCAATGGTAAAGGCAACGTCAAACGGTGTGGGGAAAGGTGAGAGACATTAGACGCAATTATTAGTGTTTGGTTATTGTTGAGGGGAAGATAATATAATAATAAATAATATATATATATATATATATATATATATATATATATATATATATATATATATAGTCCAATCCTATTATTATTTGGAAGTCATGGATGAGCTTAATACGTCACACTTACTATCCGCACAAACCAATTGCAGCATCAAAGCAGCCACCAAGCAGAAGCCCAAAATATTTATGCTCTTCGACATATTAAGTCCTTAGTTTGAGATCTGTATGTTGGTCGGACTGTTAGAGTAACGATTAACGTAACACTGATCAGTTCGACATATTTGAGTAAAAGCCGGAACAAGAATGTTTTGCCGAACGCATCGAACGTGCGTCACATACAAATCTATTTATCTACACCTCTTAATCGACCATAAATACTCAGTTCAGGAATAGCTGAATAGTAAACCGAATTTTAAGCGTTTCAAAATTTCAGCAAGCCATATCTGGCTCTAAAATATAGATTAACACATAATAATTAATAACGGGATGAGTTATCGTTTTTTAATGATAAACTTGATATGCGCGCTCAATATACGGACATTTAAAACAAGTAAGGAAGCTCTAGTCGAGGCTGCCCGACTAGGAGATACCCTGATCCCTACAAAGGGCTGATATTCACGCACGTATACACACGCGCTCTGCTAACTGCGCAGTAAGCAGCGACTGCGCTTGGGCTGCGCTGCAGTGTGGGCAATACTATGAGAATTTTGTTGCTGCATAATTTCTCTTGTAGTAGGACTATCTTCATGAAACTTTCAGAACGTGATCATATTGTGCAAATATGTATACATTCCAGCACAAGTCTCTAGTACTTAAAATACGTTTTTTGCAAATTGGGGGCGAAGGGGGCGTGGTATCCAAATCTGTAAATAACAAAATCTGCGTATTGATCAGATGTACATACACATCAAATCTGAAGCCTTCAGGTCTAAAAGTATTCAAATTACGCTGAATAAACTATATCAATTTATCAATTGTTCTCGATAGAAAGAAATCGGATGAGTTATCGAAAAAGAAAGATAAACTTGTACTGTGTATGGTATACACGAGTATGCATACAAAATTTGAAGTCTCTAGCTCTTATATCTTCTGAGATCTAGGCATTCATACGGACGGACGGGCTGACGAACGGACGGATAGACGGTCAGCGTTATATCGACTCAGCTCATCGCCCTGATCAAGAATATATATACTTTATGGCGTCTGCGATGCTTCCTTCTGCCAGTTACATACTTTTCACAAAGTGATATTTATTTTGAATAAAAAATAAAAATTAAATTATATGCTTTATGACTTGAGAGAAGTTACAAAATTCATTGATTTCAATTTATTGTACAATATATATATATACAATTAGTGTACAACACAGCAAACTTCTCCTTTTCTGCAGTTGTCGCCAACGTGTATTATTGAACCTCGACAGTCCAGCGTACATACACCATTTTCCCCGCAGGGCCATACCACTTTAATAGGGGAAGTTTCGAATGAGTTTAAAGGTATGTCAAGCATTCATACTTGCTATATTTGCACTTACCATCTGCATCCACATAGACAGCAAATTGCAGCATCAAAGCAGCCACCAAGCAAAAGCCCAAAATATTTATGATCTTCGACATATTTAGTCCTTAGTTTGAGATCTGTTAGGGGTTGGAGTGTCCAAGTAACTGTTCGAATAGTAACTGAGGCAAGAATGTTTTGCCGAACGTGTTAAACGTGCATCTACACTTCTTAATAGATCGTAACTACTCACTTTAGGAATAGCGGCATAGCAAACCGAATTTTAAGCGTTTCGAAATATCAAAGGCTCTTTTTAAATTACCTAAAATTATTGCATCAGCAAAGACTTTTTTATTTATTTTTTTTTTTATTAAGCAAAAAGCCTTAGTCACCACAAATGAAATTAATGAAATATTCATAATAATTTCATGACTTAATTGTTATATGAAATTTAATACAAATATCACTTAATGTATATATCTTCCGTTCTTCTAGTAATTGACTAGCTTAAAGACTTTGGCAAACGTCTGATTTTAATAAAAGTAAATAAAAGTTGCAAAATGAATTGTTTTTAAATATTTACAGTGTGTTTTATTACAACAGTAGAAATATATTTTATATAAGAATAATTCGTACAATATATAAGTAAGAGTATTGTTAACTATAGTCTACAGTTGACAAATAATTTTGTAATGAATTTATTTGTTCATCAAAACACAGCAAACTTCCCCGTTTTCACAGTCGGTTGCAGGTCTTTGAATTGATGGATTGCAGGACCTCATACAGGCGCCCAGGTGTTGGGCGCAGGGCGCGGGCCTCACCGGCACTGCAACGGTAGAGGGAACATGGAACGGGGCGGGGCACATACAATGCATAACAATGACAATTACGGGTGAAAGACAGTAGAGGGAGGAGGTAGCACACATCAGATATAGACGCCGATTGTTAGTATTTGATTGTTGTTGAAGGAAAGACAAAAAAAAATCACAATAGATGAGTACGTAAAGTAATACCAATTAAACTCAATAATTATTATTATTTGGAAATAATTTGTAAGCGGGAATTTGGTTAGGAATTGCTATACGCATTCGGGTAAATAACTGAGAGATGTTAAGGCGTTAGAAGCAAAGCCTATATGCATATTAACAAATTCGTCCGAAGACTACTTACACTCATAGCAACACTCAACGCCCAGGTGGGCGCTGGTGGGGCAGAGACCCTTGTTAGTGGTGGGTAGATTGCAGTCGCTGGTGTGCACACAGAGACCTCCGACCAAAACACAGTGACGATCATTGGGGTAAACACGCACACCCTGAATCACTACAAGTTGGGGATGTACAGTGAATATGGGATAGTTTTAAGGCTACGTCAAGCATTCACACTTACTATATTCGGGTGTGCTATTGTCATTCACTTCGTTTGTTTCGATATCCGCACAAACAAATTGCAGCATCAAAGCTAACACCAGGCACAGGCCCAAAATATTTATGCTGTTTGACATATTTAGTCTTATCGGTAGTATATTATTATATTATTATATATTTATATATATATGTATATCTATATATCTATATATATATATATATTTGTATGTGTATGTGTAAATATTGTATTGTCACTGCGTACGTAATCCACACGTTAGCACGGTTTGTGTAGCACTGAGCGAGTCGAAATTCGTTCCAGATGCTTTTCAACAAAAAATGTTGTCGAATAGAAACCACGAAACGTTGTTTTGCACAACACGACGAGCGAACGACAAATGAGGCAGCGGCAGAGGCTGAGGCTGAGGCTGAGGCTGAGGCAGTCAGAGAATCAGCCCGTCGATCACACAACAGACAACCAAACAACCGAGCCACCAACCCACTGGAGAGAGAAGTAGCCCAAGGGGCTGGCAGAGGGCACACCAGATAGTGCCGCATGCGGGCTCTCAGTTCAATTGAAGAGCGTGAGAGCCATTAATAATATTGACGCGATTGCAAACAACAAACAGCAGGAAAACCCAACGACGGGCGGCGCATGAAAGATCAGCCGGCACTAGTTGGCACTCAGCAGGCAATGCCAACACCAACACCAATTGAGGCAAATACCAAACCCAAACCAAAAAACAAAAACAAACCCAATGCAAATGAAAACATAATTCGTTTGAGGAACTCACGCGCTCTGAAAAGCACGCCAATAACGTAATGAATGGGCCATCAAATATTTAGACTCAAGTAGTATTTATGAGTTCTTAATGTTTATTAAACAGCAGCTACAGCAACCATTATGCTCGACTAGAAGATACTCTTGGACTCAGGCTCAAATCTTTCGGGTTTCCAAAGTCTCAGTTAATAAAGGTAACTAATTTATACATTTTATTTCTGTAGAAATTTACTAAATTCAATATTTACTAAGCAAAAAACATTCCATAATTATCACAAATATTTTTTTATATTAATTTCAATAAATTTAATCTCTTTAAATGTGAATTTTCTATCAAATCCAAGTGTAAAATTTGCAGTGTAAAATCTGCTCTCAATCCTCTCTCTGGGTTATATAATATACACAATACTATCATTATTTACAGGGTGTTTGAGCAGCCAGGCAGATGGCGCCATAGAGTATCCACAGAGTAATCAAGAAGTAAAACTTCTTTATGATTAACCGCATTTATCGAGGCGTAACGTGATTTAACTGCATTTAAAAGCAAATGATCTGGTTGCGATCTCCGTGTGTGTATGTGTGTGTGTGGGATGTGTTTGTATGCTGATGTAGAAACATCTGTAAGTGTTATCAGCTCTCATGGATTTCGGGAGCGTGCCTGTGTTGTCTGGACAAAGCTTTTTTCTTTTTAGGAATCAACAAAAATTCAATTGTAGAAAAATGTGCAAAAATAAAATATTGAAAATAAATAAATTGAAAAAGCGACTTTCATAAACTAGATCATGTGCACATCACGTGATGATATCCAAGAGTCTGATCTCTCTGAAACAAATATTAAGAGACATCATTAATGAATGAATGAAGCTCTTGGCAATTACTACGCAACATGAATACCCTGGCACACATAGAACTGTAAACTTGTCAAGCTGACAAACTGATGATGTGCTCTACTCAACATAATCCTAATCAGATGGACCATGAAATTCGTATATTATCTAGAACATTCATTGAAAATCCCCGACTATAGTCATCGTCGCAACTGATAATATTTTACTTTTAATGCTCAGCGTGTTTCGATGTGCTTGCAAAACAAATAGAGAGCAGCTTATTGATCTTTATTGACATTATTATCGAGAAAATAATAAAAAGGGGGAAATACAATTGCTTCATACAACTTGAACAGCTGTGAAGCTCGAGATGATCTACTTGAGCTGTTAATGAACAATTTAATTCGTGTCAAGGCAACGAATGGATACAGATGGCTTAGTGCAGACCTATATTTTCATTGAAATTTAAATTAGTACAATATACAATTTAAATAAAACTAAATTGTATTTAAATTATAAGAATTTATTTTAGGTGCGAAGGCCTTAAAAATAAAGTGTGCTGGTGTGTGTCTCGGCTAAAAACGGCTTGCTGGCTTGCGATGTTGAAGAGCGTGATTTGCTTAGCACATTCAACTGTACTGCTTAGCGTGAAATGCACTGCATTTCAACTGCTTGACTTTGGACTGCTTGACAGCCAGTTAGACATTCGTTTTTTTGTTTTTTTGCAAACTTCAATGTGAATCATTTTCTTGCGAAATCTGTGAGCAATTGTATGCCTATCCCAAATTAAAATTAATTAAGAATTCATCATCATTTTAAAAGACACTATATGTTTTTTATTGGGTGACCTAGGTAAAAACATTATAACAAATGGACTACTGCAAAATATGTAAGGATATTCTGTCATTCAGTCTTCTTAAACAGTTACTAATATACATTGCCTAAGGCTAAAGTTTTGCAATTGCTACAATACAATAAAGTTATTATAATACATGCTTTACACTGCACTACAAAATTGGCCGCATCGTTTATGATCGTTCACCCAAAACGAGGGCATTTTGAATGAGCACCAGGTAAATATCACAGAGAGGTTAATTGCACAGCCCCAATATGGACCGAGTGTGACTTAAAGGCAAAGGCCCTTCAATGCTGTGCCTTGGGCCGTTCATCGATTGTATAGATGCTGGCGGGAGCTGGCGTTACGGGCGTCACATTCGACTCATCATTCGCCTTATTCTCGCTGTTGAACGGTATAACGAAGATGCTCGGCTTGGCCGCATGCTGCATTTTGATAACCGTATCATAGCTGGGCGGTGCAAATTCACTGTACGACGGCGACGGCGTGGGCGGTGCCCGCTGTGCTTCATTGGGCGTGGCATTCGATTGTCGACTACGCGCATCGCGGCATCTGCGATCCGAACAGGCCATCAGCATAAAGAAAGCACCCAAAGCCAGAAATGTGGCCACATACCAAACAATGGTAATCACATCCATTGCCGTCTGAGACAGTTCGTTGCTGGAGTCGACAACTGAAAAGAGAAGATAAATAAGTCTTTAATTAAATATCAACTGCAATCAGTGAATAGTACATTGGCTAGAAAGCTGACCCAAATTGATTGACAATAGCTGAATATTCTACAAATGGACAGCTAGAATTTATTTTTATCTCACAAAGCAATTGCATTGCATTGACTCAAAATCTGATAAGCCAAGTAATATATAGTTAATACACAAAATTACAATTCGAGTCTCTCTGTTTGCCTCATGCTAAAGTTCATATTTATTTCCAAATATGTACCCAAATAATTGGCGAGCTTATGCTAAAAGTATGGCAAGCCTTAAATGTTTTTTTAAATATTATATTATATGCATTTTGTTATACTTGACTGCTAGCGAAAATTCGCAAATATATGTGATAATATGCAAATGCTAAATCTTAACTTATTTATTCGTAAAGTATTCTACTTAAAACAATACATGTTTAAGAAATCCCTTGTATTATTTAAAATGTAGTAAGAATAACACTTCACATAAATGAAAAATTACTGAAGATATATTTGTCTAATAAAACTCTAAATAGGGCAAACAGCTTATTTAATATATACATATATATATAATATCTGTCTCATTATTAGTTATTAAATGTAATAGTCAAAAATGTCGAGTAATCTTTTCATACAAAATATGTACTCAGAAATAAAAAAATGCCTGCAGTTGACTCTTACTTATATCATTATTATTATTAGTAATTTTACTTCATATTCCATAGAGCAAATATATACCCATCAGGGGGGTTTTATCATGCTGACGTCTGTAAAAAAATGAACTGTGTGTTACATACTGAATGACGCAAAAAAAAGTTAATGCATTGAAACAATCATTTGATATGAGCGCTAGTCGTGGGTCCACCTGGACTGAAAGCTGAACAGATTTTTTTTTTGTTTTTTTTTTTTTTTTGTAATTTATCATAACCTGTTTATCGACTCGTTATTAAGTTTTAATAACGGGAAAACGTTCATATATATTATTTAATGTATCTATATGGCTCTAATTCATAGGAAAACATTTGATACACATTAAATATTGAGTGTATAGAATCAATAATTTTGTATGATTTTTTAATTGGAAATTGAATCTATAAAAGTCAAAGCTTTATAATCAAATATGTTTAAACAATTTGCATTGAATATTTAAATGAATGTAAGTCAACTATACGTTCTAAGCCAATCTCTTCGCATCAATCTAAGCTTATCTTTTGGGATCACTTCACTTACTATTTTTGTAGACAAATATCCGTGTGTTGTTATCCACTTGCTCGGCAAACAGGTCCGTTCCGCTGGTGCCGTTCACACTGGTTAGATTGTATGGCAGTTGTCGCGTAAGTACGTTCTCCAAGGTTAACAGATAGGACTGACCGTGTGTACCGCTCGCATAGACGCTGAATACTGAAATGGTAACAGGAATAAATGTTTTACTACAAAATCGCAATTGTTGATATGAAAAATTATTTTTACTACGGCCGAACGCCCAGATAAGCTATCAATGGGCATGGCTTGTTCAATATATAGAAATATATTCTATATCCCTATAAAGCCCAAAACACTTGACAGTCGATAACAAAAAAATTGTCATGCTCTCTATTTATAGGCTATAATTGGCCAAATTTTGTATTTATGAACCAAACGCATCATGAGGTATAATTAGGCAATCCATTTTGGCCACATTTTGGATTACTGATAAGAGCCGCAGGCGGCGTCGGCTAGTCTGCTAGGCACTACGTTTTAGCACCTGTCGTATAAGTAGCACTCGACTTCAGGTTCAAAAATATCATAAACTTACATTAAACACATATAAAAATAAATATGGTTTATTATTTCTAAACAGGTTTATGACAATCTTTTCTTTTATATTATTATTGTTGTCTTTAAAAATATACTGACAGAACATTCGATTGAGAATTTCACCATCGATCAATCGACCTGTATCAGCGGCGTAAGATACGTCTATATTAAAAGTACAACGTCATCTAGATACCTAAAGCAAACAGCACACGGCACAACTTCAATTGCCATGACATTTGATTTTCACATATTGATCTTTTTATCAATTTCACAATGGCCGCTTGCTGCCAATGCGGCGCACACAGAAATTATTGTCCTAGGCTCACAATTTAGCAGCCGCACCAAACTTCCAAACCATCAACTTACTCATACGCCTCGTTGTCAAGTCAAGTTAAGCAACAACTACATCTGTTTCATACTTAATATTTTTGCTACGATGACACATGAGCTTATCACAAAGTTGTGGGAAAAAACATGAATATATTCATATCCCATGCTCGTAAGGGGATGCATCTGAACATGTGACTTTTAAAGGGAAACTACTCTCATATATAGAAAAACTAAGGAAAGCAAATTAAGTAAATCACATTATGAAAGAAGTTGTAATTAAGAGGCAGCGGAATAGTCTTGAAAACAGACAAATTTATATTTAAGTGATGAACATAGCCAAAGAGCGAAATTTAAGAAGCATTTGGTGCTGTGTATTCATGTTGATACGTCAAGATATAGATTTAGAATTGCCGGTAGTAAATAATTATAATTAGGATGAATAAATACTGAAGAACTTCAATGAGTAATTATAATGATAATAACTGATAATGAGAATTATCATGACTAATAATAAGAATTACAAGGATCGTAAATAATGATAATGTTGATAATCTTGAAATTGATTATGCTAATCAATTATTTAATAAATATGCTAATCAATTATTTAATACCAAATTAGGAGTTATATTAATAATATTATTTACGTTACAACAGATAACAATATTTGCAAACAAAAACTAATAATAAACTGCGCTCAGCCCGCTTATGAAGATCGATGAATGTTAAGCATTTTGTTTTGCCGCAGCAAACAAAAAAGAAAATGCAAAACAATCAGCCATATCATAAACTCATTAAACTGCGCCCAGGTCTAATAATAGAATGCAAAATGCCAGAGCTGATAAGGCAAGAGGCGAAGCCAAGTGCCATCAAATGCGCGTATTCGCAGTGTCTGGCTATACGAAGAACGAATACCTAATTTAAAAGCTGAGCAAGCAATTTGCTGTTGTCAAATGGGAACTACTATTTGTCTTGTCGGCAATTTTGTCAATTCGGAAATATGCGCAAATATACAGACATTCGCCAGGTCAGCTGTGCAAATTTCTGCCACATGCGGCAGCAGGAATTTCCTGAGTCTACACACACACATGGCAGAGGCAGAGGCCTCTCGCTCTCTTGGGTCAGTGGACGCAAATTGCAATTTAACGAATCTTTACAAACTTGAATAATATAAGAGCAATGCACATATAAAGACGGTCACGTGCCGTATACTTGATATGATATAATAAGTATACGAGGTGGGTAGCGGGTGAATTGGCTCAATTGTGAAAGTAATTTCTATAGCATTTGCGCTGATTGCACGTCGACAATCTAAACAGAACCGTGCAAAAATTAGCATAAAATAGCAGCGCCAAACGGTTAACCGTTCCAACTGATCTATATACATATATAAATATATCTTATATATCTTAAAAGAGAGGGAGAGAGAGAGAAATCGAGCGAGAGTTGCCTCAACAGTGACCAGTATCAGATAATTGAAGTGAACTTGTTGGGCTGAAACTGAGGATCTGATTTTAATTAAATTATAGTTGATGTCGTGTGGCAAATTTGCAGATCACATGCTCGCGAAGCTAGAGCTTTATCTAACGCATATAGGCATTATTAGCGTTGTTTATGGCTCCGATAAGATGTGACAATACTAAATATGTATATAAGATGCTGTCGGCTCTACAGCCAATGAAACAGACGCGCATTCTACTCTTTAGTGGTTATAAAACAGTTAGGCCTTAATGACACCGCTCATATAAGCCAAACTCTCTTGACTGGGCAAAATTCCCTTATCAGTCCATTCACAAATTTCGTCACATCGGTGTTAAGCCCTCAAATATCATTTAACGATAGGCGCCTGCCACAAAAAGTGAACAAGTTCTTTATGTATTTTAGCAACTAGCATTGATATATTATTTTGACAGCCATCAAAGAGGTCTATATAAAAGCTTTTTATTGTTGTTGTTGTTAAAGTAGCCTCTGAAACCCTTTTATTTATTTTTTTTTTTTTTTGTGCTACTGCTGCGAGCTACCATGGAAATTTCCCATGCATATTCTCTATATGAATAATTTAAATCAAGTACGAACTGCATTAACAATATCATTCATTATTAGCGTTAAATTTAAATAGTAATTATTTAAAATTATAACAATAACAATAACAACAACAATAATAATATAAAATGTGGCACCTTATTCACATGCATGTTTTGAACTTATCTTTAATCTCTAATTAAAATTTAATGCGAAGTAATTCGCACGGACGGCAAATGCTTTATCCATCAAGTATTCGTAGCTTTTATACAAATTCAAGCTATTGTAAAGATATATCTTTCAATGTAATATATATATATAATAAATCAATAATATAAATTACATTTTAAACCAATTTTCAAAACTAAAAGAAAGCTTATTATTTAAATAATGCATCTCTAATATATTAATAAGTATTTTAAGAGAAATATATCAAATTAAATTAATATTATTTATCAACGAATATTTTAAATTAAATTTCTCAATTTTAAACTTCAAGTTATAAAGTTTATCTCTGATTGCAATCAAAATCCCAATTAAAAATATCTTTGATTATTTCAAATGTCAGGCGCTGAAAAGTTAATAAATCCGAACATCTACTAATATTTAATGCACTTCTGATAAATAGCATTATTTTATTAATACACCAGCTTACATGTGATTAATAGCAGCATTGTCTGCCCTTTCCTCGTCGTCATTTCAGTTGTAGTTTTATTTTAACTCAAGTGGGTTTTACTTGATGTATTTAGCAATGTTCGTGCACAAATGTTTATTTATGTTTTACGCAAATAGTATTTGACTTTTGCGATATTCTTCGTCGTTATTTGTTGCTTGTAAAGTAAACTAACGTTTCCGCGTTCGCTTTTGCAAATAAAAATAAATAAATATTTCTCGGCAATTGACAGCGCAATCAATAATAACAATTGTTTATATCGATGTAAAATAAATCGTTTACTATCAATTGAATTTGCATTTAAGTTTAAATTTGAATTTGAATTTAAAATTGAATTTGAATTTCAACACGCGCACAATTTACGTATATATGTAGGCATTAGCATCCAGCAAGAGTTTCGATTTCCCAACAATCATCCAAGTTCAGTGGCACTCGACGCGCTCGCAGAGACCCCGCGAGTTGATCTTTCTGGTTCTGGTTTCTGTTGTCGACTGAGCGCAGCTCGCTTGCGCTGGCGGCAGTCGACTGGCTCCAGCTAGTATGGATACTCCCCTCTCCGCACGCGCACACACGCACACACACACGCCCCTCTGCGCTGGGCGTGAATCACACCAACAAAAAATCAACCGGTTGCCGCTCGATCGCGGGGCTTCTATTTTTTCTATGCAAAAAAAGTAATTTCAACAATTTGCGTATATATATTTCTGTTATTGTTGCTCTTACTTAGCGTAACTTGGCTAATTGCACTCACTGATCAACCCAAAAACAAGTGGCCAAAACCTACAACAACAACAACAACAACTCCTGCAGCAGCTGTCTCAGCCGGCAAAGGCAAAAGGCAACTGCAAAGCGATTGTCGAATACACAGCGTTCGCTTCTATACTTAACCCACGCACACACATAAACACATTTAAAATTATATATCCCACCTTACGTATGCCTCTACATATAGCCCACATATTGTATATATGCACATACATACATATATACATTTGCATACCCGCATTTACATTTCTCTTGTCGCATTTGTCGTTATTTTCGCACAATTTCTCGCATTTTGTTTAAAAATAAAATTGCATACGGTGAAAATTCAGTAGCTTTTTGATAGGATTGTAGGCGTGGCCCTTGAACATATTCGCATTCTTATTGGAACGCCAGACATGCTAATTGGTATATTGTAAAACTAACAGAAATATTTAAATTGCAAGCAACGCATTGTGAATGCCCTACAAAAAATTGTATTAAATGTGGAATATAACTAAAATAATAAATAAATAACTAAGCAACAAATTGAAAATTATTCATATAAAACTATATTATAGTTTATTTAAAAATTTATAAGGCATATAAAACAAAACGAAGTTCAGAGATTAAACAAATTATATATCCCATCTTACTTTAACAATGCGGGAAACCAGCTCCAAAACCTCAAAAGATTATACAAACATTAAATATAATAATAAACATTTATAGCTCAAATACAAAATATGTAAAAAGTTTGAGCATAACATGCATATAGCCAACACCTCAGAAACTGAATTCCTTCCTCCTTCATGAGTTTTGCAAGTTTTGACGCCTTTGTCGTCACTTGGAAACAATCAAGCGTTCTGCCGTCTGTCATTAGATAGATATATCATATTTATGGCTTGGCAGCAGGTTTCTGATTGTACTTCACCTTACTCTGCCGCAAACGATTTGATTCTCAATGTGGACATAGCTTAATTAGTGTCGGCCGGTAATTGCGTTCTAGGCGGGACAGAATTCTACTGCCTTATTTGTTACGGTACGTTATCTCGGCAGAGAATTCTTCCAGATAAAGCAAAACACAATTTACAATAATGATCTAATTACTGATTTAAACAAGTGATAATTAGTTAAAGTATATACCAATTGCCATAGCTCGAGTTGAGGTAGTTCCTCGCTAGACCTCAACTTGACCGTTCCGCTAAAGAGTCGTGCATTGACTTCCGTTGAGACATTACAAATTGAAAACAAACAAATATCTCTTTAAATTAAACATATTTGATTGATTCGCTTGGGGCTTTTCATAATTGATTCACTTCAACTGCTACCTGACGTTGAACTCTGTCAATGCCAATGTCCAGTTTCTCGACATTAACATTTGTTTGTCATTGGCATTGAATAGACTTGAGAGTATTATTATAAATGGCTTGTGCCAATTAACCATTGGATAGTTGCTAAACGCTACAGTAGTTAAGAGTTTAAGTGTTGTTCGAAAGCTCTTAAGGCAATATTTTTCATGTTTTTCAAATTGCCAAGCAGCGTGTGGAGCAGGCTACACTGGAAACAAGGCTAATATGCAAGCAAAACTTAATGAGCAGAAGACAAAATTATAAGCATAATTATAAGTATAAGTAAAGATTATATATATATATATATAATATAAAACGTTGTATTAGAATCAAAATTAGAATTAAGTAAGTCCCAGTGTCAGCATGAATTTAATAATAATGTTAAAATAAAACTTTCGCGATGCGCAATTGACCGAAATCAGAAATGCATTAAAAACAATTTGTAAGCCACTCTTGGCTTATTACAACTGGTTTTGGACATAGTCGTTTTTTCTTTTGGTCAGCACGTGGTTGAGTCATCCGGTTTGTCGCTCTGTGTCACCAGGTGATGAAACCAGCAGCAACCAGTTGTTGGTGATACAGTGTATATAGATACATATATACAATATATACATATATACAATGGTTGTTTCCCCTACAACAATGAATTCAGTTTTAAACATTTAGTTGGTTTATTTATAGTTAATACGTATATGTGAGTGTGTTGGTTTGTATGTTTTAAATTGACCGTTAGCGGTTACATATATTGAGTAAATACTGTATTTTATATAATACAATATCGCTTATAGATTTGCTTAAACAATTGACGACCAAGGCCTGCAATAACATAATTGATGTGTTTCTCCTTACATTTTCGTACAAGCGTGTTATAGGTAAACATTTATGTGTATATAATACAGGTACAACTAGATGGAATGCCGCTAATTTCTTGTATTTACCATTTGCAGCTATTACATACATACACATATAGATATATATATATCATATAGATTGAATATCATTGAATAATACTTATGTTACAATTAGTTCAATGGAATCTTCAAATTTGCGCTAACTAGTTTAGTTTGTAGTTTAGCTTACAGTTAATACAATTGCATTACTAATTGATTGAGATTTCATTAGTGTTCGAGTTACATACGATATTGGTTGCATTTGTGAAATGAAATTCTGAATTTGGTATACAACAAAAAATAAACAAAACATGAATATGCACATGAAACTATTAATATCAATAAAAACAAATATTTATATATACATATAAAATATTAAAATAATAGTACTAAAAACAAATGAATCTCATATTTTTTAATTGAGTTGCCGTTGCTGGTTGTACTTGGTTAGTATAGCTTGCTTGAACACATTTACCGAATATCTTAATTATGGCTAATTCTAATTCAGAAAACATGAAATCAGCCCTAACACTAGAACAAATGTGCATATATACATTGCAGTTATCTCTGCTAATTGCCTATGATGTGTAGTTACTTACAATTACTTCCTTGTAATTGAACAAATACCTAATTAGGAATGGAACTGTTTCAACAATTGTTCTGCAATAAATGTGAGTTCGAGTTCGGAGTTTGGCGCCAGCAACTACTGGTTCCTATCTGCCTGGCACAAAATCGGGAGTAACCAGCTTAATGCATTTTAGACAGCTCTTATCTATCGGGGAATAGTGATTCGTAGCTGGGCGGCAGATCTTTGGGCGTGGCCGGCTGTTGCTGCTGTTGATAACGGCCCTGCGACACTGGCGACATATCGTGGGTCAGCACACCATCGTACGAAGTTGCTGTGGGCAGCTCTATGGTGGGCACATCGGACTGAAGGTATTATGGTATTATTTTATATAAACGTTTGTGATTTTTTTGCAAATATCTGACTTGTACTTACCCGGTTACGTCGTTGATTGAAGCGTGCTGCAGATGCTTCGTGGGCGTGTTGCTGCACTGTAATGCAGTTCCAGTATTTCCAACAGATCCACACACAAAATCCTACGCCCACCATGGTAAAGATGAGCGATGTAATTGCCGAAAGTGCCACGTTTGTTGTGTCCATTTCTTCAGGCGGAATAGCATCGTGAAAGCAGGTACCCTCATCCCGGCATGGATACATACAGTTTGTTATATTGTCTTGAACAAAATGGCGCGATATGCAGGAATATTTATCCTTTGGATTGCACAGAATATCGCCAGCAAACTGACACTCGGAGTGTGCCGTCAAGACCATGTGTAGCTCAAGTGGCTCCGCCAATATATGCCGATCCCGATTGATAAATATATGAACATGTGCGTCACGATCACGTTGATCGAACATTAAACGGCCAGCGGGACCGTTGATGGAAATGTCGCTGCAAATTCGTTCGCTGGGCGAACGATTGCCGCTGCTAAACTGTATATAGTCGATGCATTTCTTTGTCACCGGATCACTGCGCAGCTTTAGCCGGGTGATGATTGTGAAAATGCCACGTGGTGGACGCTCATTGGTCTGAACCCGGAACTGACAATCATACTTTATTTTATTAACCGAATGCCCTCCACTGGGCAGAGTTGCATTCCAGGTTTGAGTTATAATTGCAGCGGAATCGTGGTCATCGGTTAACCGTAGCGTTGGATCGCCGCGAAAGGCCTTGGACAACGTATATATGAGCTTGTCCGAGCACAAATTATCCTGCAGACGAACTATTTTATAGCAATTAACTGCATCTGGTGCATAGAACGCAATTGCAAGCGTCAATTTGAATAGCGACCATATTGAGCATTTAATCATGTTGTTAAAATCACGACCAGCACGAGAGCGTCGGTATTATATATGTGTTTGTGCGACACGTCCTGCGTGCGTGATATATTTTAATTACTATAAGTGTAGCATGCACGTCCGTTTGTTTTATAAAGTTTTACTGCAATATTCCCCTAAACTTTTGTTTTGCATCCGTGCCAGGGCTGAATAACTACCAAGGCTACCGAGGGCTGCACGCTGTTATTGCATTAATGGATTTATCGATGCATTTTTATAGTGACAATTATTCTTCACAGAATGCATTAACAGAGAGAGAAGAATATCGATAAATAGCATGAAGCAACAGCTGTTCACAAACATGCTGAACAATTTAGTTTTTAGTGCAATTCGTTCTAATTAAATGTCGTTATGATTATATTGATTATAGTATAATAATTATTTATATATTTTAATAGATTTATTGCATTTATTATTATTATTATTATGTTTATAATAAAATTAAAAAAAAAAAAACAAGTAAGCGCTCTTGCACCATTACAGCAAATGTTAAGTTTTTAGGATGGCCACATAATTTAACATTATATTACTAACCACACACAACACGAGTGTGGAAATCTTATTTATATATATTTATTTCTAACTATTTAGACGCCGGCAACTGTTGAAGCATCATAACAAAGAATCACTGAGGATGCTCGTGCTGCGCGCCGCTGTTGTCATTACCTTGTAATATGCCTGATCGTTTGGCATGTTAACGTCTCGCGATAAATCCTGCTGAGCTATTTCTAGTCCAACAACCTCAACGCCACGGCAAAGGCGAACGCAAATTCAATGGCCACTTCGGACTTTGTACTGGGCGGCCTGGCCTCCGTGGGCGCCACCTTTTTCACGAACCCGATCGAAGTGGTCAAGACGCGCATCCAACTGCAGGGCGAGCTGGCAGCACGCGGCTCTTACGTGGAGCCCTACAAAGGAATCGTGCAGGCCTTTATCACAGTGGCCAAAAACGATGGAATTATGGGTCTGCAGAAGGGTCTTGCGCCCGCCCTCTACTTTCAATTCATAATCAACTCTTTCCGGTAAGTGAACTGACATTGATCTGTGAGATAATTTACTCCATCAATTTGCTATTTCATCCCACTAGGTTAAGCATTTACACAAACGCCATGGAGAAACATTGGATGCATAAGAAAAATGGCGAGGTTTCCTTTAGCTTGGGCCTGATGTGGGGCGCAATTGGCGGCATTGTTGGGTGCTACTTTTCTAGTCCATTTTTCATGGTGAGAGCACGTGGCTATTACATAAAGGCATGACCATATATAGGCAGACATATAGACGAAACTTATCTATGTTCTCGTTAATTGCTGCACTAATTTGAATGTCTGGACAAATAGAATGGCGAATTCCGCCTTAGATAAGGCTGACACCTAATCTTTCTTTACTTTTGACAATGTAGATCAAAACGCAATTACAATCGCAGGCAGCCAAGGAGATCGCCGTTGGCCACCAGCATGCACACAAGTCCATGAGCGGCGCCCTCAAGGAGATCTACAGCAAAGGAGGCATAGTTGGACTATGGCGTGGATCCTTGTCTGCCCTGCCCAGAGCTGCCGTCGGCTCTGGTGCACAGATCGCAACGTTTGGCAAAACCAAAGCCTTGTTGATGGAATACGATTTGGTTCACCAGCCAACGTTGAATTCCTTTTGCTCGGGCTTAATTGCCGGCTCACTGATGTCCGTGGCTATAACGCCGCCCGATGTGATTAGTACGCGTCTCTATAACCAGGGCCTTGATGCACAGGGGCGTGGCCTCTACTATAAGGGCTGGCTGGATTGCTTTGTGAAGATTTTGCGCACCGAGGGCATCTATGGTATGTATAAGGGCTTTTGGGCAAATTATCTGCGAATCGCTCCACACTCCACGTTAGTGCTGTTGTTCTTCGATGAGCTGATTGCCGTACGTGAAAAGTACAAACTTAGAGATGCTCCCTCTTCCTGATTGTGCTAGATCTTATCTTTGTGTAACGTTAAGTACAAATGTGTATAATTGTTCTGCTAGTTATTTGTTGAAAACAAAATGAAAGTGAACCGCCAAAGATCAAGTCCTCCATTCCCAGTTCCAAACTCCTGCTAAAGCTATCTATCTGTATTGCCGTAATCGTGCCTTATTGCTTGATTTTTAAAACTGAAAAATGAGATCAATTCATAGTTTTTAAAACCGTTATCCTCACACTTAGTAAGCTATTAGTAGCCTGTTAGTAAGTAGCCGTAACTGTAACTGTGCAATACTTTTATTAAATAAAGATCGTTATTTTGTTTACATTTTATGCATTTTATTTGTTTTTAAATGTTTATACATTTAAATAAAAAATTTTAAATAAATTATCTGTTATATTTTCCAATTAGAACGATTTTAAAATTTGCTCAACTTTGCGTCACCTTATGTTGGCTGCGGCTCTATGTGGCGGCCAGTCGATTGCTGCAACTCCGAAGACTGGGTGAATCGAGAAGCTGAAACATCGTTGATGAAACTAGTTGGCGACGCACATTAAATCCATTAGTTTCTGAAATTTACAATTACAAAATGAGCTCACAGGTACCCCAATTATTCGATAATTACAAGGAGAGGGTTCGGAAATCACTACGGGACCCAAGCAAGCCGTGGACCAAAGCGTTTGATATTTTGGAGGAGCGCACTTCCATCGATAGAGTGTATCTATTTTCCGGTGAGTCCTGTCTCCAGCTAAACTCAAAATCGCTCACAGTAGAACAACAGGACTTTTCCATGACGCATTGTCCCCCATACTGCGCCAAATACGTGGCTACGCAACGTGACTAAGTGGAATTTTTTTTAAATTTATAAATAGAAACCGCAACCTGTTATAATGCACTCAAGCAGTCATGCAGGCATCACATGAGGCGCCAAAATAGGCACAATTGTTATACTAGCAAAGCAGGCTGGGATTACTTAGAGAATTGCATACTTTTTACAGCTCCACACAAACGCAATCACACACTCCTCTCCTTCTCTCTCTATCTCTCATATGTGAAAGCTGCAAACGTGTATGAGTGTGTGCGTGTATATATATTTTTCCATAAACTTTGTGTATTTTTTTTGTTTACTTCACACACAGCTGGCTGCAGTAACGTAATTTCTGTCTATTGTAGCGCACATTCAACAATCGCTCTTTTGCCATAATTGAAAAACGTTTATTTTTTAATTGAGATCTAAACAAAGGTCAAGCTCAGCTTCGACTTTGACCGGGTTTTGTGCTTTCGTGGCGCTTTTGCACACGTGTATAACGACCAGGTGTACACGCATTCAGGCATACATATATGTGTATGATTGTATGGCTGTGTTTGTGTAAATATATGCATGTGTGGAATATACAAGTGCTAACGCCAATTATGCAAAAGCCCTAAATGTGGCTTTGGGATTATATTATGGAAATAAAACATCGCCAAGCAGTGCGACGAAATGTTCGCGTGCCTCTGGTCTACATTGGTTCGGGTGAGTCGCCGCCCAATGCGTAGCTAATCTGTGCCTGCCCATATATGAGTGTGTGTGCGTGAGTAAGCGACTGTGTTTGTGTGCGCCGCCTGTGCTTCGTCTGTCAACACATATTATATATTCATGAGTAGCGCAGTATAACAGTCGCGAATTTCATTAGTTAAGGCTGTGACGTCAGTAACGATAATATGTTCGATATAAAAAAGAAAAGAAAAAAATATGTTCGATATAAAAGTGCACGCACAAGAGTGTCCGCTCGACCGGGCACTGAATGCAACACTGACCGCTGGGCTTTTGGGTTCAATTCGTCTGCAGCGGCACAAAACATTTCGAATTTATAGTCGCGCAATGCGATTGTGGCTAGACATCAAGTACGAATATGACAAGAGCTGAAAGGTTAATAATAGCCACACAGATGCGAAACGCTGCAGCGAATTACGAACGAGCAAAGGGCAATTGTGTGTTTTACATCCAACACAGAGCACCGGCAGGAGACAGAGAACGGCCATAAATCATGGCTTTCGAGGCATTGGAGTCGAAACTAATTGAGATTTTCAAGGAAAATCCAGTTTTGCGGATTGGTAGACGAGCAAAGCGTTCAAAGTAATATATATTGAACGGAGAATTACATTTTGAATTACATTTTCAGGTGCTTCCATTATCTGTGCCCTTTATTTGGTATTCGGCTGCGGTGCCCAGCTCTTGTGCAACATCATTGGCGTACTATATCCGGCCTATGTGTCCATTCATGCCATCGAGTCGAGCTCCAAGCAGGACGATACCAAGTGGCTCATCTACTGGGTTACCTTTGGCATCTTAACGGTCATTGAGTTCTTCTCCCATATCCTAACTAACATTATTCCGCTCTATTGGCTGCTTAAGGTGAGTCGGAAGTCCTTGAACTAAAGTGTGATTATTTACTTAAATCTCTCTTATCTATTCCCTAGTGTGGCTTCCTCATCTGGTGCATGCTGCCCGTGGACAACAATGGTTCTGTTATCATTTACAATAAGTTGGTGCGCCCATATTTCCTGAAACATCATGCTTGTAAGTTACACACGCCTCCTGATCTCTTAGAGATGAAATATTAATGCGTGAATTCCCTTTTCCAGCGGTTGACAAAATCATCGATGATGGCATAAGGAAGGCCGGCCATGTGCTGAAGAATGAGTAGACACGCTATTACGCTTTTTTGTTCACTTCCTTAAGCATTTTCGTAGCGCCCGCCTTCAGGAAGGGCCTGTCACGTCAGTTTACATCATATTGACCGCGATGATTGTCTGCACATTTAAATTTGTACTTGATTGTTGTTTTGGGCGCATGCCACTTGGTTTTGAAAACCCCTCATTTGATGATTCGCATTAGATGTGTTTGTAGTGAAATCTCGGCTTGTTAAACATAAATTTCAAAAAGAAGATAAACAACTATTTATTATGAAGTTTAATGTATATCTAAATAATGCACAACTATGCTGTCTCGGCGGGCTTAAGGGCTTCGGCTGCAGCCGCTTCTGCTGCTGCTCTACGATTGCGCCAGGCATTCATATAGGTGCGCGGATGGACGGGGAGTAGACCGGCGATTCCCAACAGCTCGGCCGCAGGGTCGGACAAGTGAGCACCTTTGCCTAGCCAGTAGCGTATGCGTTCTGTATTTAGGGCCACCAGGCGTTCGTTTGTCGCATTTGGCAGTGGATCATAGGAGCCCACTTGCTCAATGACAGGCTGGTGTTGATTCTTACGACGCTGTAAAATAGCTTTCATCAGATTCAATGGAATATATTGTTAAAATTTGATCTCAGACCTCCATGACAACTATGTGAAAGAATGGACGATTCGTACAGCCGTGGCGCACAAACCGTATTATCTTGGCCGAATGCTTGTAAAAACGACCAATGCCACTAGCAGGTGATAAGGACATTTTCAACTTTATTCAAAACTTCACTAGACAAAAAATGTGTTATGAAAACAGTATATAAGTATGCCACTTCGATTTCGATTTATCGGTTATCGGAATATCTAATATGGACAAAATTGAATAGACTACTTTAAAATCAATCATCGATTGTGGACAGTATAACTTCTGACAGGACTAAACTCGAAGGACCAAAACGATGTGCTAAAAAACGACATCGTTCAATTTTAGACACACTTTACTCATGCAACTCTGTGTGCTGACCAATTTGTGTACACACTGGTCGCTCGTACAAAATGGCGTCAGCAGTCGAACACGAACACGAACACTAAGGAATTTTTCAGTGGTGTCTGTGTCTGTGAATTAATATTGGGGGTAAAAAAAACTGTGTGCGTTTATTTTGTTTATAAATTTAATTGCAAATACGGCACATAAATACACAGCGCGTACACACACCTACACATACAAATTCAAAAGTGCGCTTATCAATGAATTGAATTGAATTTGAGGCAGCAGCAGCAGCAAGAAGCACGCCAACGCCAACGAAGTGAATTTTTCGAGGGAACGGAAAAAAATGGCGCCCGCCTCAGCCACAGAAGCAAGTTGACTTTCTTTTCGGTGTGTGTAGTTCGTCGCCGTACTCGTTGTTCGTTTTCGTCGCATATTTGTCGCGATCAAAAATAGTGAAAAAAGAGAGAAATATTGCAAATTGCATTCAAAACGCGACGTTGACGTACAGCAGGAGGCTAGTATTTTGTACGTGATTTTGTATAACTACATACATATACATATAATACAAATACAAGCAACAGAAAAGTGCAATTACATTTGCGTTTGGAAATTTTGCGCTTTTTTCTCTTTCGCCTCCCCCTTTTTCTGCTTTGCTTCATTTATAATGTGCGCTGCACAGAGCAATCCACCGCCCTTCGGCTACACTTGGGGTTTTGCAGACAACGGCAACCGTGCCGCAGAATCAGTTTTGGAGATATCGCCAAATATTAACTACACTGTCAGTGGGGAATCGGTAAGTGAAGTCTCAATTTGTATGTATACTTCGAATTCCCTTCGTTGCATATTATCAAATATGTTTCTATAATTTTGTTCATTGTTTTTTTTTTTTTTTTTTTTTAATATCGAATGCGAGTGCTTTTGCAAATGCAAACTGCTAAATAACCAATCGACCCAACGAGCTAGCTAGCCAACAACCCCCCGCCACCCACGTAATAAATGTTTCTGTTGCTTTCCCACAGCGAATCGTGTTGTGTCTTCTCCCCTTACCCCCCTTTGTACGTTCCTGTTGCCCCAACAACAGCGCCACATACACACAAACATATTGTCTACAGATGGCCTTAAAGTTTTGTCTCCAACACGAATAACACGAACAAGTTGAACTCTGACTTATCTGTAGTATAATTTAACTAAAACCAGCTCGAATATCAAATATATTATTATAAAATATGCTTCTTGATTTCAGCTTTACATATATATATATATATATATATATATATCTGTTTAATTTAATAAAATAATTGAAATAGTTTTCAAGTGATACAGCCTAATCGGCATTTGTCTGACAAGTTTATATATCACGCTCACATCCCCAATACAGATACAGCTACGTCGTCCGCTCGCTCGCTCACTCGTTGGTTTTGGACTCTGTATGTATAAGTGCATCAGCTATATATACGTGTATATGCGTATGCTGGGTTGTGCGCGTGTATGTATACACGTACGATATACATACATACGTGGAGGCTCAAATACAAGAAAAAAACCAGCTACATATACTTTTATGTAACTGCGTTGGTCATGCGAATGCGAGCGAGTGTGTTAGAATTCTTTTACCATACATTTATACGAAATTTTTTCGTTTCCATTTCATTCGTAAACATTCATAATTTGGTATTTGTAAAAAGTATGCGTAAGTATGTACATACATACATAACATACGTATGCATGTAGATTTTGTGTGTATGCAAACAAACAATACGCACGTTGCGCTGCACACGAGGTGGCAGCTGATTGCAATACATTTCCCACTCTCCCATGATATTAGGAATTTAATTAAACATGTGGCTTAATTATTTAACGTGTGGTGGGCCAAGCCCAGAGTAGTATGGCGTTCGCAAAAGCAATCGAATATAATCGATATTTTATATATAAATACAATTTTCTATTCATCTTATTTAAAATAAGTTTTGTCGCATATTGGTTTTTAATCATGAATTTTATTTGTTGCGTTTCTGTTCATTTTGTGCGTTCATTTTGTTTTTGTACAACGATTTTCTTATACAATTGGCAGTACCTTTTTTTCTTTGGCATGAGAGTGCAACCCTATTTCGCTGCGTTTCTGCCTGCCTCTTTTGCGCACGTTTGTGAATACACACACACACTCGCAGATAGTGTTTCGTTGTGTCTGAATTCGCCGCGTTGTGCTGTGCTGGCGACCATTTTGTGTGCATGTGTGCGGCAGTCGTCAATTCGCCGTTCGTTGAATATTCAACACTAACACATACTCAGCGCACGCATACCAAAAACGACGCTCTCTCACGTACGCATACACACCCATTTCGGCACATGAGTGTGCGTGCGGTGCGTGCGTGTGTTTTGATTACACTTGCTTACGTTTTGGCGCTCAACAAACTGTCAAAAGTCCAATTGCACACACACTCACACTCGCACACACACACCGACACATACATATAGCTCGAGCGCAGTGGAAAAAGCGCGCGCTTTGCTGTCGCTGTTTGTCTGCTCCTCTTCTTGTTCTTCTGCTGCCGCTGCTGCCTTCGCCGACGCCGCTGTCGCCGCCGCCACCGCTGCTTGCTTTCCTTTCATTTGGTATTGTGTTATTTTTTTTATCAACTGTTGCCGCGCCGTGCCGTAGCGTAGCGCTGCGCAGGTGTAGCGTGTTATTAAGACAAAATGAACAACAAAACAACAAAGCGCAACAATAAATACAAAATACTACCATGAATCAATCGCAGTGGCAACTGTACCTTGTACTAATCATTAGCATAGAATTAGATTAATTAACCTAACCCAAAATCTATGTATATTGGATTATTGAATGTGTTATGCAACGACCAAGCGACCAGTGTTGAGCAACGCTGAAAGCACTTGCACTTGCATTTCCTGTAATCTGTTCGGTTTTTGGGGACAAATCAATCAATCAATCAAAGCAAACAAACAAACTAACAACAGACATGAACAACAAACAATAAAAATACCAAAATCAAATCGAATCAACTTAAATGCTATAGAAACAAACAAAATAACATCATCCATCATCCGTTATGTGGAGAGTTGTTGGTGCATCCATAAATCCACAAATCCACAAATAGCCAGCTGTCGCCAGTTATACTGACAAAAACAATGTGTACACACCCATTTTAGATGCCCTATCTGTTATCCACGGATGGATCATTGGCCGTACAAAAGGATGTTAAAGGTGCACTCACCAGCAATAAGGGCAATGTCGTTCGTCGCATGTTCGTGGTGAACGATTCCTCGTTTGCGCCCGGAACACAAAGGTGCGTTTTCAAAGACAAACAAAACAATAAATGTGATATAAAAGAGATCATAAAAAAAAACAAAATCAAAAATTTAAAAGATACAAATTATCTCTAGAACAAGATAAAAAGCCTTTACTAAGCCTCGTTTTTCTCGGCTGCTTCGATGCGCTCTCTTTCTCTCTTCCCACTCTCTCTCTCTCTCTATTTCTATCTCTATCCATCCACAGAGTAATTACCACAGGCGCCGCATCGACGGTGGTCAAAAAACAGGACTCTGGTCAACAGGTGTTGAGCATAAATTCGCTCGATAAGAACTGTAAGTGGCTGTCGTTAAAAATCAGTATAAGAATCTGTTTGAGAAATCAAATAAATTAGTGTTGCACGCGTTGTTGATGTGTTGTAATCGATTTGTATATATCGATGATTGTTAGGGGGTTTCGCTAATCGATTGTTCTCTCTCTCTCTCTCTCTCTCTCTATTTGTATACTTCTCTTTGCTACTTTCCGCTCGCTCGCTGTAACCCACTTCCACCGAATGTAATATCCACTTTCTCGATCTCTGTCTGTCTCTCTCTTTCTCTCTGTTGTCGCTGTGTTTGCTCTCGTATTGCTGTCACGCACTACCTACACCAACACCAACACCCAATCCACCCACTCATGCTCCCCACACCACCCACTTCTCCCACATACTCTGTCATTCACTTACTCTCACTCATCATAAAAATACACATGGCGGCGGCGGCGGGCGGCGGGCTGTGGCGTATTAGATCTTTTGGTCGATCAGGCAACAGCGGCAGCAGCTGCGGCTGCGGCAGCAGGTGGAGGTGATCCGGCGAATGCTGCGCACCATCATGCATTGACAAATGGCAGCATTGTTGACACAAAAACTGGACAAACGGTATTAACCACATCGAGTGCCGCCGCTGCGGCCAAGTCGCATTTTGGCTCAATTGGAGCATTGCATCTCACCCAAGAGGAGTGCAATGAGATCCTAATCAAGCGCGCCATTGCAGCCGGCCACGGCCACCACCAGACGCACACACTCACCGCTGGCGACGGAGCCCACCACCATCATCATTCGACGGCGCCGGGCGCTACACCAAGTAAGCATCTCAAATCTGTGTTGTGTTCGACTATCTCCTCCTTCTCCTCCAAAACGCTCCTACTGCTACAACATTCTCTGTCTGACTCTCTCTGGCACTGGTACTGGTATTCGGTATTCTCGTTGCTTACTACCTGTTGCGTTGTTACGTCGTACGTTACGCAACGTGACGTCACGTTGCGCTGCGTTACGTTGCGTTGCGTCGCATTGCATTGCATTGCTGCTTACCGTAATTGTTAGCGGTTGAAAATTCGAATAATTGTTATTAGATTTCGGTTTTATGTTTTTCATTTTTCTAAAAATATATACAAATATTTTTATTTAAATTTCTTGAGTTCTATTTTTTGTTTTTCTTTTCTTTCTTTTTTTTTTTTTTTTTTTTTTCTTTGTTTTGTTCTGTTGAGTTTGTGTTTGGTTCGCACTTTTGATTTTCTTTCTTTGTTTTCTTCTCTTTTATTTTTGATATATCTTCCTTTGAATTCCATTTGGTTATTGTTCCGTTGGCGGTGCAACAACACTCTTAGGTGACATACTTCCTGGTATTTCAGTTCAAGTACAGAAAGTAATACAAGGACTCGAAGAGAACGAGGACTCGCAGGGCGACGCACCCAACTTAAAGTTGGAGCCAGGCACATTAGAATTGTCCCCAAAGACCGAACTACAGGAATCAATGCATTTCAGCGAAGTAAGCCCAACATTTATGTTACACTCACTTACACACACACACACACTTAAACACGTAAAACTAAAACAAAAAACAAAAAATGAAAATATAGAAATGTATATGATCTATTTATAGAAATCCCCCAGATTCGCATAGTAATCAACGTCTTTTTCTCTCTTCTTCGTGGTCTCTCTTTATTCTTTTTTAGACCGACGCCACCATCAAAAAGGAGCGCCCGTACAGTTGTGACGAGTGCGGTAAATCCTTTCTGCTCAAACATCATTTGACAACACACGCACGCGTGCACACAGGTGGTTGTTCTTGTTCCTAGCACATACCTATGAAATTACGAGCAGGTCTAACCCCAAACTCTCGATCTGCCCCCTTTCTCTTTCTGTTCTTTTGCTACGTTTCCACTCTTTAGGCGAACGACCACATATTTGCACTCATTGCGGAAAAAGCTTTGCGCACAAACATTGTCTAAACACGCATCTGCTGCTTCACTCAACTGATCGGCCATATCAGTGTCAGGAGTGCAAGAAGAGCTTCACACTTAAGCATCATCTACTGACGCATTCGCGCGTCCACAGCCGGGAACGGCCATTTGTTTGCCAGGAGTGCGGACGTGCATTTCCCCTCAAACGTCATCTGGTGACGCACAGTAAATTTCACGCCGGCGAACGTCCCTACGTCTGCGAAGAATGCGGTGAGAGTTTCGCACAGGAGAATCACCTGATTATGCACTCGCGGTAAGCAGCTGAACAACCTCGTTTAATTCTCAAAACTAATGTCCGATTATTTGTATTGCTATGCAGCTTTCATGGTTCATTGAATCCATTTGTTTGCGCTGATTGCGGAGCTTCATTTCCACGAAAGTTTCAATTGGTTAATCACGGTCGCATCCACGGCAAAATACCACACTCCTGCACAGTTTGTGGCAAAGAATTTCTACAGAAGCGCACACTAGTTTCCCACATGAGGTGAGTCAATTTAAGTTGTATTCAAATTAAATATCAGCTAATCGCATTTATTTATTGCTTTTCAGGCGCGTACATACCGGCGAGCAGGCGCACCCCTGCGTTAGCTGCGGCGAAGGTTTCCTCACCAAAGCAGAGCTGCATCAGCATGTGCGTGCAGCGCACAATGGCGTTAATCCTAATACGAGCAGTGCTACCATAATAGCCAATCAACAGGTTTGCATGAATATACTTCAATATACATGACTCTAGTAAATTTACGGTTTATTTGTAATTGATTCGAAATTCAAGCAGCTCCAACAGCCGCATCATCATCCCGGACATCCACAGACGATCACCGTTGTCAGCAATCCAGCTAATTCAACGCTGCTTACCGTCTCCACAACCGATGCTAATGGTGTCACGCGTCCACAGTTCGTTTGCCGGTAGGTGTTTGCTGCTTTCAACAGAGCATGAGGATTAACTAATGAAAACTTCTCGATTTGCAGTGAATGTGGCAGCGCGTTTAATAGCCGTGAGGCGCTCGCCTTGCACTTGCGACTGCATACAGGCGATAAGAGCTTGATGACCGATCTGTGCGCCTTGACAGCAGCGCTGCCTGGTCACTTCTTGAGCACGGCCAGCCTTAATCCTGGCACTGTGGTCACGGCCAATCCGAACCTGGTGGGACAGAGTCCGGTGCCGGTGCAAATCATATCATCAACCGGTCAGGTGATGTCACAGACCACGCTGGTGCAGGCCGCCAATTCGACCCATCCGCAAGCCGTTGTCACAGCCGTGCCCACAATGCCCGTCCATGGGCAACAGCATCTGCAGCACGTCCAGCAACAGCAGCAGCAGCATGTGGTCACCGTTTCGCCGGCCAACAAGCCTAAATCGCATTTCTGTGCCAGCTGCGGCAAGGGATTCGCTGCCAAGCACGGCCTAATGCAGCACAATCGACGACATCCCAACGGCGGCTGCACGGTGCGCACCCATGTTTGTGAATGTGGAAAGGCGTTCTTCCAAAAGAATCATCTGATGCTGCATCAGCGCCAGCATTTGGAAACAAAGCCAGCCATATCGCAGCAACAGGTATGCTAAGTGCCCAGCCCCCCAAACCCCCCACCCACAGCCTGACCCCATATACAACAGATATTGGTCAATTATTTCAATTGTTTTTTAAATTGCTTTGATTTATTCGAAAATAATGAGAAAAAAAAAAGAAAATATATATTTTGGCATAGATTATAATTAATTTAGTTTATATAAATATTATATATTGTGGGAGCAGTTAGTTTAGCCCCTAAGCTATGCAATTTAATTTAATTAATAACTAACTAAGCCATTGTTACCGAGTATCAACAATAAAACGTCAAAAACATATGCTTCTTAAAGTCGGGGGAACTTCTCGGCGAAGGCTTTTGTGTCGGTCTGTAAGAGAAATTGCTACCATTTCAGGGTGTATCCCTACTTTAGTTAAAGAAAATCAATAAAGCTGCAAAACAAAAACAAGTACTACAGAATAGCCTACTCCGGATAATTAAATGTTTTCAGTTAGTTTAATAATTCTATCAAAAATAAAAATAAATATAATTTTTTCCGCTTTCAATTTTCTTTGGTTGAGTTTTTTAAATATATATAAAAAATTCGAGGAATATATCACAAAATGTAAAATAAAGCTTAAAGCTAGGTGTCTACAGACTAGGAATGCATTTAATATACATTTCGATTCTCCTGTTTTGCACTGTTTTGTTTTGTTTTTGTCTTATCTTCCCTCTATAAAAATCACATAAAAACACAAGAACAATTTAAATGATTTCACGATATGATAAATGCATTATCTTTTTTCAACTTCGAATACTTGCAGCTTGTTGTACCAACTACTTCTTACTAAATAATCAATAAAGAAATAGATCAACAGATCAACTGAACAATAATAAAAAGCTAAAGAAAGCTACATACACTCACCCACACACACACACACTTAAAGGCACGCCTGCACACACACACTCACACACACGCAGCTGATTGTTTCGTAAATACCAAAGCAAATTCTATTTGTATAAAGTTTTATCTGTGTGCGTGTGTGTGTGTGTGTGTGTCTTCTGTACTTGTGTGTGCGTGTGCGTGTTTGCAAACTCTCTTTGAGAACTAAAGGAAAAAAAAAAAACAAAAAAAAAAATAAATAAATAAATCCAAAATAATACATAGATCAAATACTACAGTAAATACAATCGTTACAATCTTTTGTAATACGTGTACGCAAAAAAGGCTTCACTGTGCGCGTTTTAGGTGTGTATACAAACAAACAACAATATATTCCAAATTATCAAGATAATAATATTGTTCCATAAACAACAACTATATATAACTTATTGTATTATTGTCCTGTGTATAATTTCTTAATTATTTGCCTGTTTGTCGCTTTGTGTATGTGTTTTAATTACTATTATTTAAATCCTTTTTATCGTGCATTTTCTTAGATTTCTCCCTAGTTAAACAAAACGAAATTTCATGTCAAAAATCAATGGAAATAAATAAATAAAATAATTTATCTTTAAATTTTAGTTACGTTTTTTGATAGCCCCTTTTGTATATTTTGCTTGAGCTTAATTTTAGTTTAGTTTTTATTTATATATACACATTTACTTTGGTATTTAGAGAGCGAATACTTAGTTTCTTATTTTGCGAATGATTTGCTAAAATTTTGCAACCTTTTGCAGGAGGCCGAGGTGCAACAGCAACAGCAGCAACAAGCACAAGCTGCAGCTGCAGCCGCCGCCGCTGCGGGTCAACAGCCTGCTCAGGTGGAGGTGCAAATCGTATCCAGTGGCCATGGCCATGGCAAGGTCATCAAATACGAGATCTGCCGCAACGTGCTGCAGGAGGAGCAGCAACAACAGCAGCAGCAGCAGCAACAGCAGAACTCCATGCACACAGAGTAAACACAGGGATAGATCGAAAGAGGAAGAGCGAATATAACGGGCGGGGCAGCACGCGAGTGGAAGAGAGCGAGAGTTAATTACACTATGATAAGCATTTCTGTTGTAACTATTTGTAAATATACAAAGGCAATTTGTGCAATTGCGATTGCGAGGCAAACACGAGACGAAGACGAAGACAAAGCCGAAGACTTGCTCCCGCCCTCAAAATAAACACACTCACACACACACATATATATGCATATGTACACCCACCCACGCACACCAGCAAACATATATTATATATAAATATAAAAACAATATATATAGAACATATAATATATGAACAGGGCAGCTTTGCAAGCCTCACACACACATACACACGCAACAGCTAAAAGTGAAAATAAAAGAGGAGAGCCTTGTGCGTATATAAGAGTTAAGCGATTCCCTTAGTTGTACTAATTTAGTTATCAATTAGCTATTCATTAAATAGACAACTAGCTTATATATATATATATATATATATATATATATATATATATATATATATTTACAGACACACACATACAATTCTAACTGTAATTAGTAACTATACTGTTATAATTTCTTTGTGATGCATTGGTCGCATCTAAAACAAGAACCTCGTCTAAGTTGCAAAAGTTTTTACCTAATTACATTTTAATTGAAACACTTTAAAAACATACACCAACACAAAACACACATATGTATGCACACATATGTATATAGAAATATATATATATATATATATATATATATATATATATATATACATGTATGGGTGTATAACATATGCATTAAGATATATCGCCTAAATGTAAACTGTGTATACATATTAAAAAGAAAGAAGAAGAAAGCAAACAAAAAATAAATGTTAAGCAAACAAACAAAACAAAAACTACAACTAAATTTAGACTTAGACGTGAAAAATTAAAACAAAACCAATTATTTTAACAATAATTATAATTTTAATGTAATACGTAAATTAGCTAACAGCACTCTGGCGTCTTGATCATGTTCGTTGTGGGCGTGGTCGTGAGCGTTTGTCCAACACAAAAACAACAATTTGCAAAGCTTGTAAATAAAAGAGAGAAATACAGAAAATGGAATGGAATAATGAGAATAACATGCAACTAGACTTAAGTAAATGCAAAACAGGTCTAAAACAGAATTAAATAAAAAGTATGATGAAATTATTGAAAGTGTTGGCGATGGTGCCAGGCACAATAACTAAAGAATACTAGTATCTATAACTGATATACATACAAGAGAGCAACATAAAAGTAGCTTACAAATAAAGAGTAACATAACGGAAGAAGAATAATATTAACAAAAAGGAAAATATGAGTACATAAATATAGCTATAAGTAAAATATTAGTTGTATAACAAATTTATAGACAACACACACACACATGCAATTAACGCAAAAATGAAAAGAAAAAAATAAATTAGTACATAGACACACACACAAACTCACCTTCGCTGTTGCAGATTCCATCAATCAATGCACGCTTTTTGTGACAAAATCAAACAAACAAATTTACTATCAAACTGTAAAAATATATACAAAAAACAAAAAAAAAACGAAAATAATAAAATCAGAAACACAGCAAACAAACAAACATATACCTTATAAAATTACAAAAAAAAAAAAAAAATAAATAAAAAAACTAGGAATGCGTTGAATGAGAATGCAACAAGTAAATCGATAACATAATCCAATAAATAAATAGATGAACCTAATCTTAAGCATATATTTTAATATGTAAGCCTTAAAGAAAATACGACTATGAATAATAAAAAACAAAAAAGAATGTGTAACTGTACTTGTTAACTAAAATGTTTTTTTTTTTTTTACTAAATATACAAACTGGTGAAAGGACAGGTGCAAACCTGTGAAGCTCACATATTTGTAAAGTTGTAGGTGTTTACCTGTTAGCAGAACCTTTAGTATTTTGGCGCAATGGAGGCGATTGACTTGAAATTTGGAATCTGTGCTCCACTTGGCGCATTGCAATTCAATTTTATATTCGGTACTATTAAATCTATATTTCTTAGAGTAAAAATGTTAAAGGAAATAAAAATGTGAGTGGAAAATACGAACACTTTGTCTTAGGGCTTAGTAGATATTTCAATAGGTTTTCTTTTTAGCCTCATTGCAGACTGCCACAATTTCGCATCACATGCCACCTATAATCTATGAACAGATATATTTATAAACAATATAATCCACACATAAATTTCGTTATCATTGATACTTTAACTTGAATTCTTATCAGAAGCTAAACTCGTTGTTTACTGATTTGATTTAAAGCTTGTATTTCTGTAGCTTGTTTAGCCATTGCATGCTTCGGCTATAACTGGATTCCTTTGCTATAAACCAAATGCATAATTATCTTGGCTTCTTCCGCTTCAGATATTGTTTGTTGTACATGTTCATGTCAGACAAGCAAGCAAAAACAAAATGCGATTAGACAGATAAGTGCTATCCGATAACAAATAACTGAAACCAAGGCCGCACTTTCTACCATACAAATTATTGCCAAAAATGTTGGCCAATGTTTCTAGCTTGCAAATGTTTTCATAATTTAATTATAGATCCGCTGATTAAACAGACACAAACAAGCGAAATAAATAATTGTGACTCAATGGGACTGCGTTGTGAATCAGTCAACGCATAGCACTTGATCAATGTACTATATACTACTTAAAGCCCAAAAAGGGGAAGCTATTTGAAATATTTTAACTCCTAGGTAAACCAAACAGGTTTTCCTCACTCTTATTATAGAGAAGTAACTAAAGGTATATAGTATATATAAATCTATATATATATATATATATATATATATATATATATATATATATATATATATATATAAATGTATTTCTTATATGTATAACATTCTCAAGAGTTTTAGACTAATACACTACTAGTTAGATAAGATACATGAAGGTATATATATATGTATGAGGTAGTTCAACTTGTGCAGGTAAACTAAAATGTTTAGCACTCTTACCCTTACTTATGGGTCTGAACGGGGTATACAACAGCGGTACATATAACAAATATTATACAGAATATAAAATTTTGTATATATAATGTAGAATTTATACAAAATTTAAAAATATTATATTGAAATTAATTACAATCCAGCAAATCTTGAGGAGTGTTGGAAAATTAGGGTTAGAGTTCGGCTTAGATTCCTAAATGTGAATCAAAATCGTTCTTATGTATATAAATATCTATGATATCCACTCAAAATTGATATCTAAATACGATAAGATAAATTATTGAATTGAAATCATGTATGTTTTGGCTGTTCTGAAGGTTGGCTCTAACACACCCAAGGTTTTTGGATATTGGGTCAAATCATTTTTATTGGAGTAATGATATAGATATATCTTTTAACACTGCAGGCATGATAAACCTACAGTTAAAAGCTCTTATATAAATATTTATTTGTTGTGCAAATACCCTGTTAAGGACAAAGTTGAGTTCTCATTATATTTGTATCTCAGTTTTCAATGTAAATCTGTTTGGTTTGTCTTTTACAGGGTATTTCCACAACGAATTCTTGTTTTCGAGCTAACTGAGTAATCACTTTGACTTAATATGAAAAATAATTAGCGTTGTTTTTACATGAAGTCACGAAACTACTGGCCGAAAAGAAAAGGTTTTGGCCATATGGTCACTATCTGAACAATTAAGGCACGTAGCAAACATTTAACATTTAGCATTCATGGCGCTCAATATCCGACAGAAGTCGTCACAACTTGTTCATAATTTAAATAGTTTCATTTTGCTTTAAATGATTTAGTGCCATAATATAAACACGGAGCGTGATTACATCAGTGAATCAGCAGTCTTTATACGTCTTGACTCCATATATGTATATATGTATATACATATATATATGTACATACATACATGTATTATGCATGCAAGTGCATTGTCTGACAAGAAGTTAAAGCCCAAAACATTTTTGGCATGCGCCCATATAAGGGTGCGACATGGACACATCTGTACCTTAATATAGGCTTTTTATTATTATTTTTATTTTTTCACTTGTTTATTCTCTTAGGCATTAAATTAAAATTAATTGTGCTTGAACAAGTGGCGTATAAATTTTCGTTTCTTGCTTGCCTTCAATGTTTTTTCTTTCCATTTCAATTTCAATTCCAAGGAAAAATCCATGACATGCAAAGATGTCATCATCTTGGCGAGCGAGTGTAGCGTAAGTCCAATTGGAATATTCTGAATTGGCATATTGCATAAAATTCCAGTTACAGTTCCAATTGCTGCATGCCATGTACTACATACAGTCAATTTTGGCGAATTCGGGTCGCAGCGAATTCAGCGTGCTTTGAATTTCAAATGATTTTTTTGTTTTGGTTATTTTTTTATTTTTTGTACCCACAGTGCGACTTTTGTTTGCCACTTAATTGTTGTTTTTATATTTGCTCTTTTTAATATCTATTTTGGTTTCTGTGTGTGTGCATGTGTGTGTGTGTGTGTGTGTGTGTGTCGACAAACAAGTTTTGATTGCTCCGCAAGCTTTGCATGAACATGAGTCTTGGCAGGTGACGTCATGAGCTAACAGTCGCTGCAAATTAAGTAACAATTGAATTTAAGTTTTCTCGTTTAGATTTGACTTTTGTCTACGATGCATTTTGGAGGTCGAATTACTTAAACTTCAACCTGGGCTCTCTCTCTCTCTCTCTGCTAGAGAAATATAGAAATATAGCATATATACATCTATATGTATAGGTATTAATAGTCTATAAGCTGGAATTCTCTTTTTATGGGCACAACAAGTTGTAGCATAATTACGAGTTACACCCACCTAAGGCCGTTATAAATCAATTGAGTAATAAAATTCAGCATCAATTCTAGCGAATGCATATTATACGTACAAAATATTGTCAGTCTGGTGTGCTGCTATTGAGCTCAATCTCAATTTATAGGCACGGATGCGCCCACGTATCTACAAAGCCAGACATTTAAAGTAAATGCAAAGCTGACTAATCAACAGCTCAATACATACATCTATCCAATATACAATAATATACATATACATATGTATATACATATTTTTTAATTGTGCATCCGTCTGACAGACACGACAACTGTTAACCCGGCCAATTTTGGTCTGTGCGCTAATTTTGTTTTGGCCCGTTCTGGAAAACAGTTGAAGCCCTCATAGAGATGCCCAGCCCGAGCCGGCGTGCGAATGAGATGGCCATAACTATCCATAGATGTGTTAGCTGTAATAAAAAACTAAAAAGAGTAAAAACATCAAGTGAGAAACGCCGCTGGCGCTCATCAAGCAGCTGTTTGTGTTGGTTCGCTTTGCGACCACTTTCGAATTGAGAAAATTTTGTTGTTTTCGTATTGTTTTTATTGGCTTATTGAACTCATTGCGTGGCAGCAAATAAAGAAGGTGCCGTCTCAACTTTGGATAGCCTACGCATTTTACTCTCTAACCGCAGAGACACACACAGACACACATCTGTCTGTCTGTACACATACATTGCTGGAATGGCCAACCTACGCTCCGATCTGGCCTGGCTTTTTGCGAAGGCGAAGCGTAGCGCCGTTTGCCTCTCGCTCGCTCGCACGCAGGCGTGCGAAGCTTCCAACGCGATGGAGCAAAGCCCACAGACCGCTGCTGCTCTGCCGCTTTTTGGCCGGGCAGAGCGTAGCAGATACGGCCGAAAGCGGTTCCAGACAACCGCAGCGCCGATCAGTACGTTTTGAGTTGTGCTTCGCGACGGTTGTTGATCTTTCTGAAGTGCTCCCACGAATACGAAATATGCACACGAATCTGCCCAATTGAGCATCAAGCGAATAAAACGTCTCTATCTCTACAATTTCTAAGCATTTCTGTTTGACTGTGTGTGCGTGTGTTTCTAAGTGTGCGTTTGTGTGTGATTCTCTGTGTGTGTGCGTGTTAAGCTTTTACGCTCCCGCTACCTCGGCGCTTGCGATCACACATTCAACTGTCGCCCGTACGTTGCGCCCTCTCTCTCTACCTTGTGATTGTGTGTGTCGTGTGTGTGTGCGTGTATGTGTGTGTGCGTGCGCCAGTGCCACCGTTTGTCATTTTCAACTTGAACTGTGGCTCTCGCTGTCTGTGTGTGTGTGTATCTGTGTTTGTCGTGAATAATAAACACATTATTTAAAAATAAGTATTTCGACATTCCCCGTGGAAATTAAACGACAATACACATACCCATTAATACTAATTTTATATTTCTATTAGTGCCAAAAGAAGCGATAATTGTGATTAATAACAACAACGAAATACAAACGAACAACAATCTAATATACTAAGTTAAGCCACTAAATAAGTAAGGCAAGTGCAAGAGTGCAAGGTGCAACAGAATATTCATTCCACATAGTCAGTGATTACCTCATCTGTGTGTAAATCAAGCCAGCAGAATGGTATCAAAAAGTAATAAAAAGAAACAAGTGTCGCAGCCGTCGTCGCAGTCGACGTCGCAGCCGCCAGCCACATCAAGCACAACCACATCGGCGTCGGCCTCGGCGACCAAATTAACCAAAAAACTGGGACCGAATGCGACGGCAACGCTAACGACCAACACCAGCTCGTCGTCAATGGAGCATGAATCTGTCTCGTATGGTGCGACGCCGCCTGCCGCCACCGGCCGCACCTCCGGCAGCAACACCTTGCAGAAGGAAGGTGAAAGTCTGCTGGCAGCTGGTGGCACCAGCTACAGTTCCAGCTCGTACACAGCGAAAAAAACTCAATTGCAATCTCAGTCACAGACACAGCAATCGGAGCTGTTTAGCAGCAGCAGCAGCAGTTCCAAAATCTTTAAGGATTTCTCGGACGAAAAGATCATTGCGTCAATTGATCTGCTGGAGAGCGAGAAGAAGGAACCGGTATTCTCGGTACCCATTGAGGTGGTGGAAATCACAACTCCTGCTGGCCTCATTAGCTCTGCCAGCAGTGGCAGCATATCGAAAATGTATGCGTCCACATCAAAAGTGTCCAGTAGCCGACAGCAGGCGAGCAGCTCCAGTTACTTTGAGTCGTCCACAACCAGTTCCAGCCAGCAGCAGCAGCAGCAGCAGCAGCAACGGATCGATGCTAGCGAAACGCTCATTGCAAGCGAGAGAGCGGCTACCGGTATGACATCATCCACATTGTCGAACAGCAAATTTGTTGATGTGGCCGAACAGGTTGTCAGCGATAGCAGCAACACGAACACGAGCACGAACACCAATACCAACATCAACATCAACACCAACGTCAACACCAACACCACTACGAACATCAACACCAACACTAGCGAATCTCAGAGCGTGCCAAAGTCGGTGCTTGAAACAGCTGCTGTGGGTGTCTCTGCTGATTCGTCATCAACAACTACAACATCGAAAACGATGACGTCGCAGCGCAAACCGGTTTCGACCACAACAAGAAATGCGACGTCATCGACGTTGAATGAGCTGGCTAGTAGCAGCAGTCGCACCAACAACAACAACGACACCTCCTCAATATCAACAACAACAGCTGTTAACTTTGATGTGGAGAAGGCAACGTCATCGAAGACCAAACTGAGCAGCACTAAGGAGGTCAATAGACGTGAAAGCACAATAAATCAAAGCAGCACAAAACAATCAACGGCCTCGTCCAAGAAAGAGGTGTACGATGTGAAAACAAAGACCTGGACAGAGTATACCGAGGGCAGCCCAACACATGGCAGCAACAAGAAGGTGCCCACATTTGAGCGTTACGTGAGCAAAGACACCGATGGCACCACCAAAATCACATATAAGAAGAAGATATACGACAGGCGCAACAACCGGTGGCGCGTGGTGGACGAGCGCACAGTGGATAGCAGCAATGATGTCGGCTACCCAGAAATAGTTGATGATGTCATCAATACAACGACCACAACATACACCACCAAGGTGTACGACACCAAGCTGGGCAAGTGGACAGTCGTGGACGAGAAATCGTATACGGATTCGAAAGCTTTTGTGCCGAATGACATTGCTCGTGAAATCGAAAAAGATAACACCGATGTTGCGAACATAACGACAACAACAGAGGTGACAAAGGTAAGCGCCACAGATATACTTATGTGTATTTATACATATATAGTGTGTATTTTCTAGCTAGAGTGATTTGGGGTGCTTCTGTTTGCTTTTTAGTGGTGTTTTCTATTCGCTCTATTAATTATGCTTCATTATATTTCAGATATTCGATGCTAGCATTAATGACTGGCGCGTCCTCGATGAGAAGGTGCATACGGATGTCATCGAGAAAATTGTGGAGGCTCCCAAGAAAACAATCTATGTGGATGAGTTTGTAGAAATTGAGAAGAATACATCCATATCGGAGAACAGTGAAAATATAACATTGAATCTGAACGAGACATCGAAACACAAAAATATTACGGAGAATATTTATGATGAAATCGATTATGTGCGCACTGACAAGAAACGTCTAAACGATTCAAGAACTGTAAGTATATTTAATTCTAATACCTAATCCTATCATTTATTAATTAAATACTCAATTCAGCGTGGAGTCGACAAGGATAGAACAACAACACACAGTGAAAAATGCATCTGTGAAATATGCACCTGCGGGTAAGATAGCTTTATTATCTGTCTCTAAAATTATACTTATGTTTACTCTGTGTTCAGCCGTCATCATTGCACCACCAGCACCACAAAGTCAACAGAAATTGTTGAAATAGATGGTAAGTTCCTTAACATTGTATTTCTGACAAGTTTGATGAATATTCCCTTTTATAGATAATGTTGACGAAACTTATACACGGATACGTACTAACACTTGGTCCAAGAAAGATGATAACATTCCTAAGAAACCTGAAGACATATTTGTAGATTATATTGTGATAAAGAAACCCGAAGACAATCTTAAGACCGAGGGGGAGTTTATAGTTCCAGAAAAAGAGCCCTACAAGCCAGCCGAAAAACGTGAAAAAATTATACACACTGATAATCTGCGTATGGACGGAGAAATGACATTTGTCGAAAAAGAGGAATATCAATATGTCGTTCGCCCTGGATATGTTAAGCCTCCAGATAATCTGAAGACTGAAGGAGAATTCTTCAGTCCTCAAAAACCTAAATATCAGCCAGGCGATCGCCCGACTCAAGTACGACACGCAGACAATTTAAAGCCGGAAGGTGACTTTTATGCTCCAGAAAAAATTGAATTCCGCCCAGCTGAGCGTCCATCGCAAGTCAGGCCGGAAGATAACTTGAGACCTGAAGGCGAATTTTATACTCCAGATAAGCCTAGTTATAGACCCGGAGAGCGCCCTACTCCAAAGAAACCTGTTGACAATCTCAAGCCCGAAGGTGAATTTGTCGCACCGGAAAAACCAACGTACCGGCCAGCAGATAAAACAGAACGAATCATCAGACACGATAATCTGCGAACTGAAGGTGAAATGACTTTTGTGGAAAGAGAGGAATATCAATATGTGGTTCGCCCTGAACAGGTGAAGCCGACTGATAATCTAAAGCCCGAAGGTGAATTTTATAGTCCTGAAAAGCCGAAGTATCGTCCAGGTGAACGTCCATCTCAAGTGCGACCGGAGGATAATTTGAAACCTGAAGGCGACTTCTACACTCCAGATAAGCCAGGATATAAACCTGCCGATCGTCCAATACAAAAGATCCCACAAGACAATTTGCGCCCTGAAGGTGATTTTTACACTCCTGAAAAGCCAAAGTATCAACCAGGTGAAAGGCCTTCTCAAGTACGACCTGGAGATAATTTAAAGCCAGAGGGGGAATTCTACTCTCCAGATAAACCAGGATATAGGCCAGCTGAGCGTCCAGAACAAGTAAAGCCAACGGATAATCTGAAGCCCGAAGGCGAATTCTATAGTCCTGAAAAACCGAAGTACCGACCTGGCGAGCGTCCATCACAAGTTCGACCGGAGGATAACTTACGCCCAGAGGGTGAGTTCTATACTCCAGAAAAACCTGGGTATAGACCAGCAGAACGTCCAGTCCAAAAGAAACCAGTTGATAATCTGAAGCCCGAAGGCGAATTTGTTGCACCTGAGAAGCAAGTTTTCCGACCAGCTGAAAAGACCGAAAGAATCATCAGAAAGGATAATTTGCGTACTGAAGGCGAAATGACATTTGTAGAAAGAGAGGAATATCAATATGTTGTTCGTCCTGAACAGGTGAAACCAACGGATAATCTTAAGCCCGAGGGCGAATTCTATAGTCCTGAAAAACCGAAGTACCGACCTGGCGAACGTCCATCTCAAGTTCGACCGGAGGATAACTTACGGCCAGAGGGTGAATTTTACACTCCTGATAAGCCAGGATATAGGCCAACAGAGCGTCCAGAACAAGTAAAGCCAACGGATAATCTGAAGCCCGAAGGCGAATTCTATAGTCCTGAAAAACCGAAGTACCGACCTGGCGAGCGTCCATCACAAGTTCGACCGGAGGATAACTTACGCCCAGAGGGTGAGTTCTATACTCCAGAAAAACCTGGGTATAGACCAGCAGAACGTCCAGTCCAAAAGAAACCAGTTGATAATCTGAAGCCCGAAGGCGAATTTGATGCACCTGAGAAGCAAGTTTTCCGACCAGCTGAAAAGACCGAAAGAATCATCAGAAAGGATAATTTGCGTACTGAAGGCGAAATGACATTTGTAGAAAGAGAGGAATATCAATATGTTGTTCGTCCTGAACAGGTGAAACCAACGGATAATCTTAAGCCCGAGGGCGAATTCTATAGTCCTGAAAAACCGAAGTACCGACCTGGCGAACGTCCATCTCAAGTTCGACCGGAGGATAACTTACGGCCAGAGGGTGAATTTTACACTCCTGATAAGCCAGGATATAGGCCAGCAGAGCGTCCAGAACAAGTAAAGCCAACGGATAATCTGAAGCCTGAAGGCGAATTCTACAAACCTGAAAGCCCGAAGTACCGACCTGGCGAACGTCCATCTCAAGTTCGACCGGAGGATAACTTACGGCCAGAGGGTGAATTCTATACTCCTGATAGACCTGGATACAGACCCGCTGAGCGTCCGGAACAAGTAAAGCCAACGGATAATCTGAAGCCTGAAGGCGAATTCTATAGTCCTGAAAAACCGAAGTACCGACCTGGCGAGCGTCCATCACAAGTTCGACCGGAGGATAACTTACGCCCAGAGGGTGAGTTCTATACTCCAGAAAAACCTGGGTATAGACCAGCAGAACGTCCAGTCCAAAAGAAACCAGTTGATAATCTGAAGCCCGAAGGCGAATTTGTTGCACCTGAGAAGCAAGTTTTCCGACCAGCTGAAAAGACCGAGAGAATCATCAGAAAGGATAATTTGCGTACTGAAGGCGAAATGACATTTGTAGAAAGAGAGGAATATCAATATGTTGTTCGTCCTGAACAGGTGAAACCAACGGATAATCTTAAGCCCGAGGGCGAATTCTATAGTCCTGAAAAACCGAAGTACCGATCTGGCGAACGTCCATCTCAAGTTCGACCGGAGGATAACTTACGGCCAGAGGGTGAATTTTACACTCCTGATAAGCCAGGATATAGGCCAGCAGAGCGTCCAGAACAAGTAAAGCCAACGGATAATCTGAAGCCCGAAGGCGAATTCTATAGTCCTGAAAAAACGAAGTACCAACCTGGCGAACGTCCATCTCAAGTTCGACCGGAGGATAACTTACGGCCAGAGGGTGAATTCTACACTCCTGATAGACCTGGATACAGACCCGCTGAGCGTCCGGAACAAGTAAAGCCAACGGATAATCTGAAGCCTGAAGGCGAATTCTATAGTCCTGAAAAACCGAAGTACCGACCTGGCGAGCGTCCATCACAAGTTCGACCGGAGGATAACTTACGCCCAGAGGGTGAGTTCTATACTCCAGAAAAACCTGGGTATAGACCAGCAGAACGTCCAGTCCAAAAGAAACCAGTTGATAATCTGAAGCCCGAAGGCGAATTTGTTGCACCTGAGAAGCAAGTTTTCCGACCAGCTGAAAAGACCGAAAGAATCATCAGAAAGGATAATTTGCGTACTGAAGGCGAAATGACATTTGTAGAAAGAGAGGAATATCAATATGCTGTTCGTCCTGAACAGGTGAAACCAACGGATAATCTTAAGCCCGAGGGCGAATTCTATAGTCCTGAAAAACCGAAGTACCGACCTGGCGAACGTCCATCTCAAGTTCGACCGGAGGATAACTTACGGCCAGAGGGTGAATTTTACACTCCTGATAAGCCAGGATATAGGCCAGCAGAGCGTCCAGAACAAGTAAAGCCAACGGATAATCTGAAGCCCGAAGGCGAATTCTATAGTCCTGAAAAAACGAAGTACCGACCTGGCGAGCGTCCATCACAAGTTCGACCGGAGGATAACTTACGCCCAGAGGGTGAGTTCTATACTCCAGATAAACCAGGATATAGACCAGCTGAGCGTCCAGAACAAGTAAAGCCAACGGATAATCTGAAGCCTGAAGGCGAATTCTACAAACCTGAAAAACCGAAGTACCGACCTGGCGAACGTCCATCTCAAGTTCGACCGGAGGATAACTTACGGCCAGAGGGTGAATTCTATACTCCTGATAGACCTGGATACAGACCCGCTGAGCGTCCGGAACAAGTTAAGCCAACGGATAATCTGAAGCCTGAAGGCGAATTCTATAGTCCTGAAAAACCGAAGTACCGACCTGGCGAGCGTCCATCACAAGTTCGACCGGAGGATAACTTACGCCCAGAGGGTGAGTTCTATACTCCAGAAAAACCGGGGTATAGACCAGCAGAACGTCCAGTCCAAAAGAAACCAGTTGATAATCTGAAGCCCGAAGGCGAATTTGATGCACCTGAGAAGCAAGTTTTCCGACCAGCTGAAAAGACCGAAAGAATCATCAGAAAGGATAATTTGCGTACTGAAGGCGAAATGACATTTGTAGAAAGAGAGGAATATCAATATGTTGTTCGTCCTGAACAGGTGAAACCAACGGATAATCTTAAGCCCGAGGGCGAATTCTATAGTCCTGAAAAACCGAAGTACCGACCTGGCGAACGTCCATCTCAAGTTCGACCGGAGGATAACTTACGGCCAGAGGGTGAATTTTACATTCCTGATAAGCCAGGATATTGGCCAGCAGAGCGTCCAGAACAAGTAAAGCCAACAGATAATCTGAAGCCCGAAGGCGAATTCTATAGTCCTGAAAAAACGAAGTACCGACCTGGCGAACGTCCATCTCAAGTTCGACCGGAGGATAACTTGAGACCAGAAGGTGAATTCTATACTCCTGATAAACCTGGATACAAACCCGCTGAGCGTCCAGAACAAGTAAAGCCAACAGATAATCTGAAGCCCGAAGGCGAATTCTACAAACCTGAAAAACCGAAGTACCGACCTGGCGAACGTCCATCTCAAGTTCGACCGGAGGATAACTTACGGCCAGAGGGTGAATTCTATACTCCTGATAGACCTGGATACAGACCCGCTGAGCGTCCGGAACAAGTTAAGCCAACGGATAATCTGAAGCCTGAAGGCGAATTCTATAGTCCTGAAAAACCGAAGTACCGACCTGGCGAGCGTCCATCACAAGTTCGACCGGAGGATAACTTACGCCCAGAGGGTGAGTTCTATACTCCAGAAAAACCTGGGTATAGACCAGCAGAACGTCCAGTCCAAAAGAAACCAGTTGATAATCTGAAGCCCGAAGGCGAATTTGTTGCACCTGAGAAGCAAGTTTTCCGACCAGCTGAAAAGACCGAAAGAATCATCAGAAAGGATAATTTGCGTACTGAAGGCGAAATGACATTTGTAGAAAGAGAGGAATATCAATATGTTGTTCGTCCTGAACAGGTGAAACCAACGGATAATCTTAAGCCCGAGGGCGAATTCTATAGTCCTGAAAAACCGAAGTACCGACCTGGCGAACGTCCATCTCAAGTTCGACCGGAGGATAACTTACGGTCAGAGGGTGAATTTTACACTCCTGATAAGCCAGGATATAGGCCAGCAGAGCGTCCAGAACAAGTAAAGCCAACGGATAATCTGAAGCCCGAAGGCGAATTCTATAGTCCTGAAAAAACGAAGTACCGACCTGGCGAACGTCCATCTCAAGTTCGACCGGAGGATAACTTGAGACCAGAAGGTGAATTCTATACTCCTGATAAACCTGGATACAAACCCGCTGAGCGTCCAGAACAAGTAAAGCCAACAGATAATCTGAAGCCCGAAGGCGAATTCTATAGTCCTGAAAAACCGAAGTACCGACCTGGCGAGCGTCCATCACAAGTTCGACCGGAGGATAACTTACGCCCAGAGGGTGAGTTCTATACTCCAGATAAACCAGGATATAGACCAGCTGAACGTCCAGAACAAGTAAAGCCAACGGATAATCTGAAGCCTGAAGGCGAATTCTACAAACCTGAAAAACCGAAGTACCGTCCTGGTGAGCGTCCTTCTCAAGTCAGACCGGAGGATAACTTGAAACCGGAAGGCGAGTTCTATACTCCTGATAAACCTGGATATAGACCAGCAGAACGTCCAGTTCAAAAGAAACCAGTTGATAATCTGAAGCCCGAAGGCGAATTTGTTGCACCTGAGAAGCAAGTTTTCAGACCAGCTGAAAAGACCGAAAGAATCATCAGAAAGGATAATTTGCGTACCGAAGGCGAAATGACGTTTGTAGAAAGAGAGGAATATCAATATGTTGTTCGTCCTGAACAGGTGAAACCAACAGATAATCTTAAGCCCGAAGGTGAATTTTATAGTCCAGAAAAACCGAAGTACCGACCTGGCGAACGTCCATCTCAAGTTCGACCGGAGGATAACTTGAGACCAGAGGGTGAATTCTATACTCCAGAAAAACCTGGGTATAGACCAGCAGAGCGTCCAGAACAAGTAAAGCCAACGGATAATCTGAAGCCTGAAGGCGAATTTTACAGTCCTGAAAAACCGAAGTACAGTCCTGGTGATCGTCCTTCCCAAGTCAGACCAGAGGATAACTTAAGACCAGAGGGTGAATTCTATACTCCAGAAAAACCTGGGTATAGACCAGCAGAGCGTCCAGAACAAGTGAAGCCAACGGATAATCTGAAGCCTGAAGGTGAATTCTATAGTCCTGAAAAACCGAAGTACCGACCTGGCGAGCGTCCATCACAAGTTCGACCGGAGGATAATTTGAAACCTGAAGGTGATTTCTACACTCCTGATAAGCCAGGATACAGGCCAGCAGAGCGTCCAGAGCAAGTAAAGCCAACGGATAATCTGAAGCCCGAAGGCGAATTCTATAGTCCTGAAAAACCGAAGTACCGACCTGGCGAGCGTCCATCACAAGTTCGACCGGAGGATAACTTACGCCCAGAGGGTGAGTTCTATACTCCAGAAAAACCTGGGTATAGACCAGCAGAACGTCCAGTTCAAAAGAAACCAGTTGATAATCTGAAGCCCGAAGGCGAATTTGTAGCACCTGAGAAGCAAGTTTTCAGACCAGCTGAAAAGGCCGAAAGAATCATCAGAAAGGATAATTTACATACTGAAGGCGAAATGACTTTTGTAGAAAGAGAGGAATATCAATATGTTGTTCGTCCTGAACAGGTGAAGCCAACAGATAATCTTAAGCCTGAAGGTGAATTTTATAGTCCTGAAAAGCCGAAGTATCGTCCAGGTGAACGTCCATCTCAAGTGCGACCGGAGGATAATTTGAAACCTGAAGGTGATTTCTACACTCCTGATAAGCCAGGATACAGGCCAGCAGAGCGTCCAGAGCAAGTAAAGCCAACGGATAATCTGAAGCCCGAAGGCGAATTCTATAGTCCTGAAAAACCGAAGTACCGACCTGGCGAGCGTCCATCACAAGTTCGACCGGAGGATAACTTACGCCCAGAGGGTGAGTTCTATACTCCAGAAAAACCTGGGTATAGACCAGCAGATCGTCCAGTTCAAAAGAAACCAGTTGATAATCTGAAGCCCGAAGGCGAATTTGTAGCACCTGAGAAGCAAGTTTTCAGACCAGCTGAAAAGACCGAAAGAATCATCAGAAAGGATAATTTACATACTGAAGGCGAAATGACTTTTGTAGAAAGAGAGGAATATCAATATGTTGTTCGTCCTGAACAGGTGAAACCAACAGATAATCTTAAGCCCGAAGGCGAATTCTATAGCCCTGAAAAGCCCAAGTACCGTCCTGGCGAACGTCCATCTCAAGTTCGACCGGAGGATAACTTACGGCCAGAGGGTGAATTCTATACTCCAGATAAACCTGGATACCGACCCGCTGAGCGTCCAGAACAAGTAAAGCCAACGGATAATCTGAAGCCTGAAGGTGAATTCTATAGTCCTGAAAAACCGAAGTACAGTCCTGGTGAGCGTCCTTCCCAAGTCAGACCAGAGGATAACTTGAGACCAGAGGGTGAATTCTATACTCCAGAAAAACCTGGATATAGACCAGCAGAACGTCCAGTCCAAAAGAAACCAGTGGATAATCTGAAGCCCGAAGGCGAATTCGTTGCACCTGAGAGGCAAGTTTTCAGACCAGCTGAAAAGACCGAAAGAATCATCAGAAAGGATAATTTACATACTGAAGGCGAAATGACTTTTGTAGAAAGAAAAGAATATCAATATGTTGTTCGTCCTGAACAGGTTAAACCAACGGATAATCTTAAGCCCGAGGGCGAATTCTATAGCCCTGAAAAGCCCAAGTATCGCCCTGGTGAGCGTCCATCTCAAGTTCGACCAGAGGATAATTTGAAACCTGAAGGTGTTTTCTATACTCCAGAAAAGCCAAAGTTTACGCCTGTAGAAAGACCTAAACAGAAGAAACCGCAGGATAATCTGAAGCCGCTTGATGGGGTTATGTATACACCGGAAAAAATGAAATATCAGCCTGCTGATCGACCTGAGCCGAAGAAATATGTTGACAACTTAAAGCCTGAAGGTCAAATGTATATTCCAGAAAAGGACACATTTAAGCCTGCTGCAAAAGTTAAGACAATTATAAGAAACGACAACCTAAAAACCGAGGGTTCAATGACATTTACTAAAAAAGAAGAGTATCATCATGTCAGAAGACCCGAACAGGTGAAACCCACGGATAACTTAAAACCTGAAGGCGAATTTTACACTCCAGAAAAATCACTATTTAAACCCGCAGAACGACCAGTCCAAAAGAAACCCAAGGATAACTTGAAGACAGAAGGTGAATTTTATAAACGTACAGATAGAACTGAAACTGACAGCACAACGGTGCTAGAGAGTGTTAAAAGAGAACCCGCAAAGCGGCCGGTGGATAATCTGAAGCTAGAAGGACCTATGACTGTGACAAGAAAAGATGATTTCAAAACCACAACTAATAAAATCAATGTCGACCGAGTTCAGCGTACACAGAAGTACAAGCACAACAGTTCGACCATCACGTTAGGTAATGATACTTCCATTCTGAAGACAACCAACCAGATGAACTTTGTTTCTGGCAAGGATGCAGTGAAGCAAGTGGATATCAACAGCCAAACCCCAGTGGATGGTCTTATTATTGTTTCTACGAAGAAGGTCACAACGGTAGTTGGTGGCCGTGGGAAAAAGGAACCGGAAACTGAGTATGTGAAGCGACCAGCTAAGATAAACGTTATTGAGAATGTATCCAAAAACACGACCACAACAAATATTGAGAACACGCAGAACGTACACAAGGAAACGACATCGATGCAACGAAATGTCAATGTATTAGAAAACACAGCTGTAAAAACTGAGCAAATACGTGGAACAACGGATGATACAAGGGCTCTTCAAACTTCAACAACGACAAGGCGATCTAACCAGGCTGACCGAGATGTGACTCACACGGGAGGCTTAACGTCACATACAGTCTCAGGTAGGACAGTTGCCAACAATGTCAGCGAAACTGGAGGTTCAACATCTCGTATAGTCACAGGCAGGAGAGTGACCAATAATGTGACAGAAACCGGAGGCTCCACAACCCATACAGTTTCCGGAAAAGTTGTAACGAAGAACGTAGGCGAAACGAAGAATGTGGCTGACACAGATAAACTAGTGACCAGGAACGTGGGAGATACTGGAACTTCCCACATCGTCTCGAGCAGCACAACTAGTAAGAATGTAAATGAGACTAGAGGTTCAACCACTCGCATTGTCTCTGGTAAATTAGTGACAACCAACGTTGGTGAAACGCGAAGCACTCATAATGTGACTGAGACTGGAGGCACAACAACCCGTATAATAGGCGGTAAACTAGTCACAAGGAACGTCAATGAAACAGTGGGTTCCACTTCTCACACAATCTCGGGAAGTCCAGCTTCAAATAATATTAACGGAGGATCTTCATCTCGTGTGGTTGACAACAGTTCCGTGACTAACAATGTGAGTGGCAGCTCGTCGAAGCACTTCCATCACAGGAAGAGTGAGTTCTCCTCGGAAGCGGATGTTTCCAACTCAATCTTCCATCGAAAGAACATATCAACCGAGTCAAATCCACTCAGCAGCAGTCTGACCTCTAATGGCAAAATGCAGCGCAAGAGTATTCTGAATCTACACGAGCAATCGCCGAGCTGCAGCGCCCATTCACCTGATCGCCAGAGCTACAGTAGCATCCACCGCCAGAACAGGGAATCGGATTTGAGTACTAGCTACTCCACGGATCGTCGCAGTTGCAGCGTGCATAAGGAAAACAAGGAGCATCAAGTGAAAACATCTACGTCTTCCTCCTCCATGTCACGTATTATATCTGGCGGCGATACAAATCGATCGAACTTGGAAAGATCGACGCTCACACGAACAAATGCGTCGGGCGGAGTTGATTTTCCGTCCCAATCCCAGTCGCAGACTCATGTTACGCGTCATCGCAACGGTGCTAACCAACACTTGTCCAGTGGCATCGATTTTGCCTCCTCGTCCTCTTCAGCCTACAATGTGCATGGCCAGAGCGAACGTATTGTGACCACAAGACGCAGTAATCAGTCATCGATTAGTCTGGGCAGCGACAAGTTCACTGGCTCGAGTCTCTATAAGAGCGAATATATAACTGCCCCAGCAACACCCTGTGCTGTTCATAAGATTAAACAAGGTGCATTCCAGCCTAGCAGAAGTACGCACGATCATAAATTTTACAAAACCTCCAACTAACTGATAATTAATACACAAAATCGTGCTCGTACGTCTTGTCTTGTCAAGTCTTGTCTTCATATCATATCACATAGTGCCTAAGATTCCATGACAATATTTTTTTATACAATATATCTACTTACCTGAAAAAATTGAATTGTAAGATTAACAACAAATAAAGCATATCATTTTTGAAAAATATTATAAAGACATTTCATTACATTAGAAATCGCTTGGAATCGGGATATTTGTTCAACGTGAGATGATGGTTTTTATTGATAATTTTTAAAAGATGCTAGTGTCGTTTTTAAAGGCTATTATCGTATGTATAAGTACAGTAACTGTATAATTAATATCGTTTAAAAAAACGCTTTTCAACTATATGTATATATATACTATATGTTGGTATATAAATAATCAATGAGTTCTATCTATTTGGGAATAATAGATTTACATACATTTCAATTTTGTATAATGTGTTCGTTTTTTAAGTTTGTTATATTATTTCATTTTCCTCTATATACGCGTTCATACAATAATATTATATCCATAATCTCTTCAAATACTCGTTACTTAAATTAGCTTAGGATTTTCTTTGTATATATGTATATATATATATATATTGTTTATATATATATATCATGTTTGGAAGACATTTTATTCGCATTTGTTTTGGAAGACTTGAGTTTCATATCTTATAGACTAAGTTTCTTGTTATCCGTCATGGACTGCATTTGACAAATTTATTTCATTTGGAAGACATGCCAAGCATGCAGCCCAGACAAAACCAACAAATATATATCTGTATATATATAGAGATATATATGTACTTTGTTAATCGTAGTTTGATTAGAGCTTTCGTTAACTAAACTATAAATTTGTTTTCGTTTTCGTTTCAAAACGATTGTTTTAAAATGGAAGACCAATTTCGAATGCATTGATTAGAGCATTGCCCGAATCATAGATGCCTATAACACCAAAGAGCACGCCCAGAGCAATGATGACGTAGTCCTTCGCAATCTCCTTTTGATCTAGCAAATGCCCCTTGATCTTGATGTGGAAGTAACAGGGCCAAATAAAACTCAACATGGTGCCCGTGAAGCTGCCAATGAAGCCCATCAGTATCGAAAAGTGTGGTATAAATATGGCCATAAGTATGGTGGACACAATGACGCCCACTCGGAAGCCCAGGCCCCACACTTTCAGTTCGCCATCCAGATTCCAGATGGTCGGAAATTTGGTCTTTGGCGGGCCGCGGAAGAAGTTGCGCTCCAGCAGCTCGCAGGCAGCATAGTATGGCAATGGATAGCTGAGGATGGCCTTGATGACCAGAAAGAAGTTGACCATGCCCTTAAAGCCTTGCGAGTGCAGATTGTTGGTTATCACTTGCTGCGTGTCATTCTGGAAGGTGAGAAAGCAGATGTAACCGAAGCCAGCCTTGAATATCGCAGCGGCTATGTGGGACCAGTCAAGCATCCAGTTGAACTTGGAGCGATCAATCATGTTGCCCTCGAGCGTGGGCAAGAATATCTGAGAGGTGTACGAGAAGACAATGACGCCCAGTGAAATGGGAAAGTTTTCCATGTCAATGCTCCAGCGGACCTTTGACCAGCCCCAATCGCCAATCTGCAGCAGGCAATAGCCCAGAATGACGGCGTTTATCACAATATGTGACATGGTGCACCAGAAGGAGAGTGTCGACACCATTTTGAGGGACTTGAGAAAGCCCATGGGCAGCAGGAAAATGCCCACGAAGAGCATCCAGGAGCGCGAATCGAACGAGCCCTGAGGATACGTGCCAGCCAGCAGATCACCACACACGACCACATACAAGATGCAGGTCATCAACAGCTCGATTAGCTGGGCAATGCTGACGGCTCGTGCGCCCAGCTTGGGACCGAAGCATACCTTGGCTATGGCTACATAGCTATCCCGTACGCGCACCAGCTGACCCGTGCTGGGATCCGGCTCGTAGAGGCACTGCACAAGCACCTTACCCGTGTAGCAACAGATGTGCGCAATGCCCACCATAGCGATGATGGCCCAATAGCCGCCATGGAGCACTGCAAATGGCAGCGATACGATGAACATGCCCTGAATGGCGTTTGTCACATTCCAGGCCGCTTGGAACTCGTCGATCTTGGAGCCGCCGCCACCCTCACCCTCGCACACAAACGAGCTGCCCTCCGAGGCGATGCTCCCCTGCCTGCAAAAGGGATTTGAATCTGAGGAACTGCCTCATAGAGCCATAAATCTCTGCTACACACCTGAATCCATCTGTCTGCTGATACCTGCCATCGTAATCATTGCCCACAAACGATGTGCTCTGGTATTCGTTCTTGTAGTCCCCTTCGCCATCCTCGTTTGACCAGCTGCCGGCATTGCGAAAGGGATTCGAGCTCATCTCTGTAGGCTGATCGCTGCCATCGCCATTGGCATCACCTGGCGCAAACATGCCGTGACCTTGACCCTGCTGCTGCTGCTGTTGCAGATGTGGATTGCTGCCGCTTGAGCCGGGTGGCTGCTGGTAATCCTTGCGCTCTGGAATTTGCTGTCTGGCCGTTTGGATGGCCACATTGAGTATGTTCTTCAATGGTGGCAATGGAGTCGCCTTCAATTTGGTAATGAATGACATGATTGCGACAAATACTATTATATCAGGTGGGGTGGCTTATGCGAATGTTGGTGGTGGTGGTGGTGCTGTTGGTGGTGGGTGGTTGATTAGTTGCCTGCTGGCTGGGTGACGGCGGCCCCCCTGCTGTGGCTATCAAATAGTGCGGATGCTGATGCTGATGCTGAAGCTTATCGATTTTGCTGAATTCTCAAATGTTGTCGAATTGCGGCCGTTGGGCAACTGATTATGCACTTAACTTAAGACACATTTAAACAAATATTTCTATATACATAATAAAAGTGAAACAGAATTTTCGTTAGCAAATTTTGTTGATTTGGAATTTTTTCTTGAACACAATTTTCTTAAGCAGCGCACAAATGGCGCTCTATGCTTATGCTTTTATCTGAATTTTACACATCTTTGGCTCACTTAGCTTAACTCGAACACGATCTCGAACTAGTGCAGTGCATCCTCGTAATAGCTCGACCTGAATTATGCGGAATTCTTTGAAAAAACAAATCAGAAATTATTATGGAAATTTTATGTAACGTTTAAACGGCAATCCTTTAGCCCTTCAGCAGCGCACAGCAAGAAAAGAAAAATTCTTTGCCTCTTTGGCCCCCCAGCAAACTGCTCACAGGAGACACTGCGCAGTCGTCAGCCTCACTGGCAGATGCTGTGTATATTGGTGTCACAAGAGTCAGGTGGCCACTTGGATAACATTCGATACGTAGCAAATATTTACTGCAATGGGAAATGTACCTTTTTTGTTGCTCGCTTGAATTTTGAAGCTCTACTCAATTGTTAAATAATTTAACAAAATTTTAATTCTGATTGAATGGTTTTAATTTAAATTCCAAATAATTTAAAACATTTTTTAAATATATATAAAACAAAGTTTAAGTTGGTATTAAATGCTTTAAAAATCTATTTTAATTTTTTTTTTTAAGTTGATGTACATCATGTTTATTTCTTTTCTTATATGAATAAATATAACAATTTTTCGTCAAAATTTTGTTTACTGCATAAAAATCACAAAAATATTTATATATGTTCGTTAAACTCGCTTTTTATTTACAGTCAATGTAAATCATCGTCATTTATCAAAGACACGAACCCTAGCGTGCAAAAAGTGTACCAACTAGTTCATAAGAGAACCAGTACCAACGTGAGTGGAACTTAATTTAAATATGTGAAATATTGTTTCAATTTAGATATTTCATTTAGGTTGTTTAATGAAACATAATACTCATGTAATTATATATGTATGCTATAGTTTTATGGAGACACAAATACTTATCTTTTCTGGTGCAAGGACAACACATACACACACATATATATGTATATGTATATATCCGCTTGAGCATTAAAACGCGATATATTTTCATAGCGAATTTGATTTTATTTCAATGCAAACTAACTTAAGTATAACATATCTCATAGGATAGATTAATAATAGAAAAACTCTAAATATAGTACATTTTGTAAAGAAGGAAATTGGTTCAGGGCAGGGGTAAGGGCAGGGGCAGGGGGAGCAATACTTATGCGTACCGTTAACCAAGCACTAAACTCTACATTCAAATATAACAAATTTCAGAGCAGGCGGATGCTGTGAGTTCCGCCGTTAATTACTGTAGCAGGTTTTGCGCACACCCGCCAGGATATTGCTAATCTCATCGTCCTTGCGCGGATGCAGCTGTTGCTGCTGTTGATGCTGCTGGTGTTGCTGCTGTTGTTGCTGTTGTTGCTGTTGTTGCTGTTGCTGCTGCTGTTGCTGTTGCTGCTGTTGTTGCTGCTGCTGTTGCTGTTGCTGCTGCTGATGCTCAAAGAGCATTTCGCCAACACCCACCATGCCAGGAGATGAGCTGCCGCCGTTGGCCGCAAAGTGATGATGCGGATGATGATGATGGGCATGGGGATGCTGGTGATGCTGCTGCATAGCCGCGCCTGGCGGCGTTACTGCTGGCGCCTGCTGCGGCAGCAGTTGAGCACCGGCTCCATTGGCCTCATAGTAGTTGCCATAGTGCAGGTAGCTGCTCTGCATCGGCTGTGCGTAGGCAGCTGCGCCGCCAGCAGCCGATGTCTGCTGGAAGGGCACCGCCAGCTGAAGGGGAAAAGCGGTGCAGGCGCTGCTGGCCAGCGAATAGGGCAACTGTGTGTAGTAGCTGGCGGTGGTGGATCCACTGGGCGGTGCCCCCGGCGCCGTTAGCAACATGGCATTGTTATAGGCCTCCGCCTCGTAATCGTCATAGTTGTGATTGGTGTCCGGATACTTGGCGCACTTCTGTGCCCCATTGTCGGACGTCGTCGGTGTTGTCGCTGCTGTCGTCTCCTTCAGCTGGTCGTAGTCCAGCTCGTTGGTCTGGTAGCGCAGAAAGTCCTCGTACTGCATGCCATAAGCATTGGCATTCACACTGGACAGGTAATCATTGGACACGGCGCTCAGATCGTTCATGCTAAGTCGCAGGCTGCCGACGCTGGCGCCGCCGCCACTGCTGCAGTTGCTCTCGGCCATGGCCACCGTGTAGCTGTTGAGCTCATTGGCACTGGCGCTGGATATGGTGGTGCACAGACTGGAGCTGGTGTTGCAGTGCGGCTGGCGCATGGTAGTGATGCTGTTGCCAGCATTATCGTCAGCGCTAGACACGGGCGGATAGAATGTGCCCTTCACCGAGTGCCCATGGTCCAGGAGACCTCGATTGTTGCACGTCACGTACATGCCACGCGCCGCCACCACGGCCACGGAGCTGCTCAGCGGATAGGAGGCGTACAGGCTGGTCTGCTGCTGCTGCTGCTGTTGCTGCTGTTGCTTGGACTTGTCGTCCAGCTTCGCTTGTTTCTCGCTGCGTTGCTTGGGCGCTCGACTGGACGACGCCGGCGACGGCTTCGTTAGCTTCTTGAGCAGCAGAGAGCTGTCATAGCTGGAGACATTGGCGACATTGCCGACTGGGGAGGATTCATTGCAGCTGGCATTCAGAGACTCGATTTGCTCCGTGCTATCGGCATTGCTGTAGCAGTCCACGGAGCTGGGCGAATAGCTCGGCTTCAATGGCTGCTCGTACAGCCCGCCCACATTTTGAGGCGTGGAGTTGCGGCTGTCGTCGGTGGGCGTGTTGTAGCTGCCGCTAGTGGCTGTCGCCAACGGTGGCGATGATAGCTTGGGCGTGTTCTTAGCTCCGCCCGCTGCCGTCTGCACGGCAGTCTCTCCCTGCTGCTCCTTGCCCGGCTGCAGGGTGCGCAGCTTCGATTGCTTCCGCCGCCTGGGCCGATATTTGTAGTTCGGGTGCTCGGTCATGTGAATGACGCGCAAACGTTCCGCCTCCTCCACATACGGTCGACGATCCTGAGGCGTCAGGGAGCGCCACTTTTTGCCTGCCGAAAAGCAGATATTAGACCTTCTAGCTGAAAGATGTGCGAGCCCACTTACCCAACATCTTGCTGAGATCGGCATTATGCAGATCGGGATTCTCGTCGGCCAGCTTCTTGCGCTCGATCTTGGCCCAGACCATGAACGCGTTCATTGGCCGGCGTATGCGCGACTCTTTGGCACTTTTTGACTGATTGCCGCCCGGCCTGTACTTCAGATCGCTGGCCAACGCCTTGTGTCGATCCAGATAGCCACAATTGGAGGCACATATGTCGCCCTTGTAGTCGTAGCTCCACATGGACGCCGGCTCCAGTGGTGCTGCGCCGCATTCATCCATTCCGGCATGCGGATGCGACAAGAACTTGTTCAGCACCGAGGTTCCACCGCCACCCAACAGCGGTATGTTGCTGTTGATCAATGAGGAAGTGGCTCCTCCGCCAGCACCGCCCCCACCGCCCACACTATATGCACTGGACACCATTGGCGAATGACTGTGACTGTGCACCGAGAGCGCCGCCTCGTTCATCGAGTGCTCGTTGTCGTAGCCGGTGCTCTGTATGGCTGGAGAGTGTAAGCTGGGCGAGGAGTGCTCGCTGCCCTGCCTTACATGGTAGATGCTATCGCTGGGACTCTCGTGCAGCAGTCGCCCGTCGGACAAGTAGACACCATGCTCCGGGTAGTCGCTGCCCACGGTCGAGTGGCTATACTCCGGCGTTCGGGACACGTGAGGATACTTTTTAGCACTGCAATTGGAAGAGATGATGAAGAGATTATTATTTATTAATATTATTCAAAACAATAAAATATATAATGTATATGATTTTTGTTGAAATTAAATATTAGTAATTCTAGATTATACAATTGCACATATTTTGCATTTATTATCCAAAAGTTGTCATTAATTGTGTTAGAATTGATAAAGAATATAGCTTAAAAATTTTAATTATACTTAATCACCACGAATAATTCAAGCCAAACCTAAAATTTCAATGCTTTTCTATTTCAAAATATGATTTAAATAAATGTATAATAAATATAAATATATATAATAATAAATTCATATGTATTTAAATAGGTATTTATTGTTGTAATTAATATATATATATATATATATATAATACAAATTATATTTTTCTCTGCGTATGCATATAATATTATGAATTATTTTTAAATCATGTATATGCATATATTGTAGACGTATGAATGTATTTTACGTATATATATTATTACATACATACAGATATAGGGTTGTTCAGTTAATTATGTATATACGATTGAAAGAAATGTCAATCTTGAAAAATTATCTTTTCCTAAATTCGCAAGAATTTAGGTAAGTTAAGCAGATTTTCATAATTTATTTTGATTGTGTTATTATTGGGTATTATAATTTAATGTTGCCAGATGCATAAGTGTATAAATGTATATACATATGTATATATAATCAAAGCTTCAGGACTTCACTCATATCTTATGTACGTCAAATGGAATGTATTCGCATTAAGTTGATAATTCTGCAACTGAGCCATACACGAGCGCACTTCACTGTTTCTTCAGTCGGCTTCCCTCCAATGTCACTCAATACATTGTGAGCATTTTGCATTCGAATTGATTTTATGTTTGCCACTCTTACAGCCATCTAATAAACATGGAGTCGAGTTAGGAGATTAAGGCAATTCGAGTACTCCAAGAGTGAGCAGGAGGAGCAGAACCTTAGTTCTTAGAGAAATGAGCTGAAGGTGGAAGAATAGATTACCGGCCTATATATTACCCACATTTTCAGCCTGAAGAATAAAATAACAGTGAAAGAGATCAGAATAATATGAATTAAATAAATCTCTTCAATGCCACTCTATATATGACAGCTGAGCACTAATTAAATAATAATAATAAGTATATATTTATTTCTTTTCATTAAATACATTACATATTTACATAACTGAAAATGTTCACAAACGTAATAAGGCACACAAGTATCTGAGCAGAAGAGAAGTTTCTGCTTAACATATATATATATATATATATATATATATATATATATATATATATATATATGTACGTACATTCGGCATCTCTTCCGAAAGGTGCTACCTGCACAGGTATCAGACTGCCTAATTAGGATGGAATCGCTTAAGCATGTTTCTCTTTGTGTTTATGAGCTACTGTTGAAAATTACGTAGGACAGTTGAAAAAATGTCGCCAGAGTCCGCCTTATAATGATATTTAAAATCGCTGCTAAATACGTTGACAATTTTCACGGTACGCAAAAGAAAAAAAAAATAAATAAATAAATAAAAATAAAATAAAATGAGACGAAGCAGAGGGAAACAAAGGTATAAACTTTGCGTTTATATCAGACACCAACGAGAATCGAAGAATGGCGAATGCAGATTGCGGGAGGGGCTCAAGGGTAGGGTGGCGGCAGAAAGGCAGGGAGGGTAGGGCTGAAAACTGGACCAGGTTCCCGGCTCGATGGCTGGCCTGCAACGTTTTGCGCTCCTTAATGTCAGTGGACATAAATGTAAATTGGGCGCGTGCAGCTATTGTATTATCAAAGGAGGCCGCACCGCCGAAGCAACCGATCCACCGAGCCAGCGAACCAGCGAACCACCGAGCCGCCGAGCCATCGAGCCACCGTCGCCAGGCAGTAGAGTAAGCAAAGAAGCTGTAGCTGTAGCGAGAGCAGGAGCTGTATACTATGGCTCGGGGGCCCCAGACCTTTATGCATAACTTTTAAAAGTTGCGACATATCGACACATTTCAAAGTAATTCGGCTTCCAGGAATTCAAGTAGAACCAAAGCAAAAGCAGCAGCAGCAGCAGCAGCAGGAGCAGCCAAACGAGACAAGTTTAAATATTGCCAAAGCTTAGCTCCAGGCTCGCTCCCTAAGGGAGAACCCGCTCGATCTACTGCCTCTCGACAGCGACTTTGGCTCTGTGTGTGCGTGTTGTCTTGGCCCCTCGGTTCGATTTGTTACCGTTTGAATTTATTGCTGCCCACTACACTTTTGGTCTATTGTCTCTCGGTGGCGGTGGCCGTCTGGATGTCTGCCGTCTGCTCTTTTGCCTACCAACAAGAGCTCGGCCTAATTGTTAGGCTCCATAGGCCACGACAGCCCAGGCCAGAAGTCCAGGCTACCTTGGCCCCAACTAGGCGCTCTAGTTTTAGCTCTCTTTTGGCCCAAAAGGCAATGCCGACAGAAAACCTCAAGAGCTAAGGCCCCAGCCCAGCCCAGGCTGAGCCCCTGGCTTAGCTTCAGCTACAGCTTCAGTTGGATAATTTATTGAGGGTTCCTGGTGACATCGTTACGTTTTTGATATTCGGTTGCGGTTGCCGCTGTTGCTGCTGCTGCTGCTGCTGCTGCTGCTGCTGCTAAATACTTTATCCAGCTACACAAAATTATACCGTCCTGGTCTGTACGCCTGTCCAACTGGTCTTTGGCTTTTGCTTTTGGTCTGCTTTTGGCCTAAGCGCGCGCTCACGATCCACGCCGATGCGGTTTAGCTTTGGCTTTGGCTTTGGCTTAGCCCCTGTGCTCTGTGCTCAACCGGGCAGCGTCTTAGCCATGGCCCTGATTTTAAAATAGGACACATACAGTGGCCGGTAAGTTGGCATTTTTATGCGCGCAAAATGTCAACATCTTTGCAAAATGCCACATATTCCACATTGCGGTCCTCTGTCCAACGCTGCTGTCTCCCTCTCTCTCTTTCTCTCTCTCACTCCGTGTGTCCACCGTATGTCGCCCTGTCCACAGTCTGTCTCTTTGTCTCTCTGTCTCTCCGTCCACTGTCCACTGTCTGCTGTCTGCTGTCTGTGCTGTCCAAGTACTGAACGTCCGCGGTGACTGCGGACCGTGGAGCGCGGAGCGTGCAACGTTTTGTTTACGACAACCGCAACGGGGGACTCTGCTGGTGGCTTCAACTGCGCCGGTTGCAGCAGCAGCAGCCACAGCAGCAGCAGCAACTCGGACAACTCGAACAGCTTGAACAACTCGGACAACTTGGCAACTTGGCGGCTGCCGCAAAGTAGGCAACTTTGGCTCTGGCCTTAACAAGCCCACAGCAAACCAAAGAAGAGACAAAAAAAAAAAAAAAAAAAAAATCAAAAAACAAAAACTTCATTCAGAAGCCGCATTGATCGGGAGAGAGTGTCAGCCCTTTAGCATATTGTGATTCATGTGTCGCCGTGTCGCGAAGACAGCCTTTTAACTTTGTTGCAACAGCCTCCCCTTTCGAGGCACGCAGCAGACAATCGAAAAGGCGACGGCGTTTGGCATATGCGACATTTTAATATACTATGCTAATTATGCTATATATATATAATATATATATAATCTTAACTGAGAGGATTAATGAGCTACTGCATGCATATATAAAATCTATAGTCTACCTATTAGTTTTGCATATTCAGCAACGATATATTATAATTTACAGTCTTGGCAGAGACCCAGCGAAAGTGAGGCCTCCTCTATAAGCCTCTGCTCCATACTCAATTTACTCTCTCGCATGCTGATCGTCTATTCACACGTTCCAAATAGCTACGAAGCATTTGCTTTCTAGTCTAATATGAGGCAGGTGAAAATTCTAAATATTTTTAATGGCATACTCTTCGAATTAAGCATATGTATTTTGCCGGATATCTGGCACGTGGGAATCTGTGGGCCTCCATATCATATGCTTAAGCATATTAGCCCAACGACTACATAGAAAGTACATTTTCCCTTACTTACATACTGTAATACTACAACTGCTTATAGTATATATAAAATATATTTAAATATAATGCTTTTTAATCATTATATTTTTCCACTTAAATTTATTATATATACAGTGAAAAAAAGAACACAGGAAATAAAATGTTACTTTTAATTTGTTTTTGAGTAAAAATTATAAACAAAACTATCAGATGATAATTTTAAAATAAAATATAAATAAAATTTAGTTGCTTTCCTCTTGAAAAAACTTTAATCTAAAATATTTATACAAATTTTAATTATATATTTTGTTAGTCAGTTTAATTTTCAAAACTTTAGTCTTAAGCCGAATTGCACTGTAAATTTAAATATTAAGCATCCGAATTATAGTCTTAGTCATTATTTTCAGAATGGATTTCCCATTAGCTATAATTGTTATAGTATTTTTATTATATTATATATTATTTTTTATCATTAAATATTTTTAATATAAAAATTCATCACACTGATTAAACATCTTTTCTATATATCTGTGAAGTGAACTGTAGTGAACTGCAAGAGATTATATCCATACATAAGATTTATTGGTATCATAGCCTTAACTTATTTTATTAATTCATTTATCTTAGGACCGTTAGGGTTTTGTTGTTAAGATTAAGCCGAAAATCTTAACTATTTGTAAATCAGATATGATTTGCATTGAAATGTATAAAATAATAAACATGTTAAATATATGTACCGCTGATTTTTGTCTTATAATCTATTCCCCATTATAACTTAAGCACTTTGGATAGGGTTCGTCTAAAATCTGAGAATAAATAATTTAAAACTGAGAGTCTGGTTCAAGATCTATAACCTGCTTTTAACACTAATAATAAATATAAAAAATAATGCTAGTTATTATAATAATTAAAGTAATACTGAGATATCAATAATAATATATTCTGTGAATTAAGAATAATAAGTGCTACTAGAAATCCCCAAATGGGAAACCATGAATTCATCTCATCATAATAATAATAATGCCAATGATAATAAAATATCAAAGCTCAAAATATATTTATCTATCTAACATCCCTACACGTATTCGCTTCTATGCCCATTACCATTCCCGTTGACTTTCTCATCTCTTATCAGATTCTCGACTACATTAATTAAGAGCCATTTTATGAATGCTGCCGGCCATATGCAACTGGCACGCAGTTTTGTAAAGTTTGTGGTAATAAAAGCCATTTTGGTTTCTCTGCGGGCCACAGTGGGTGTGGCCTGTGGAAGATGCAGCATCTGCTCTGCTCCATTTGCAGTCTATTGGCTGGTGGTGCGAGGCGCCTCAAAAGTCGCATACATTTGTTTTCCAACTCATTTTGCCTGAACACAACAACAGCAAACAGCAAAAACCAGTCCAGACCGGGCCAAGATCTCAAGACAGAAGAAGAGGCAAGAGCGAAGAGCTGGCCCTCAGTGGCTGTTGCTGTTGTTGTTGGCTTGACTGTGGTGGTGCCAAGGCGACTGCGGCCCAGGTGTGATGTACTGGAATAACTTAACGACGCAGTCGCTACGCATACATATGCATGAGCATGCGTGTGCTCTCTCTCTCTCTGTGTGTGTATGTAGATGCTTGTTGTTGACCAATAAGCATAAACAGCCACAGCATCCGGCTTGGGCGACCGCCATCTTAGCGCGTTTAGCCCGCTGCTTTAATGAACCAGCAACAACAACATCAAGAGCAACCACTGGCAAAGGTAAACGCAGCTACCTGTGGCAATCGGTCGCCTCGACTTGTCTCATTGCGAACGAATGGGAGGCCACCAGAGAGATTCGAGAGATGCGAGAGCTGCGTTCAGTGCCAGATCCGGCCGGAGACGTAAGACTTGCTCCTCAGCTCAAACTCATACTAAGATTCGCATATGAGTCTTTGTGGTATGCATATAAAGATTCCTGCTCTCGCACATAATTAAACTAATGAAGCAAGGCGTCATTGGTGGTGCGGCTGGTGGTGGTGGTGGTGGTGTTGGTGCTGTGGCTGCTCTCTGCTGGGCCCGAGAGCATCCAAGCCGAAGCCGAAACGCGTCTGCGAATGAGTTCGGCTAATGAGGTTTACAGCCGTCGCCAAAGAAACAACGCGAGACCCAGTTCTCACACACAAAAGCCATTTAAAGAGAATGAAAAAACTCTATATATATAAATATATATATAAAGTGAGACCCATGAAAAATGTACTGAAATGTAATGGATTTTATCACGCACATAACAAACTCCCTCGCAGCGCTTGGCTGGTTGAGAATTAGCTATATGAATAGGTATATATACAAATATACACATAAATGTCGATATGTAGAGCAGTTTTAAATATGGTACTTGGAAAATTTAAGATCGTTTGTACTGGAAAGGCGCAAACATTGAACTGAAAAGTTACTTATGAAAATTGAAATCTGAATAAAGCATAAGTCAAAAAATAAAATTAAATGAAAGAATATTATTGCACATTAAAAATAATATTTAAAAAAATCTAAAATAGTAATTAATATGAAATAATGTAAACAAATATTTATAGAAGCAAATAGTAGTAAGAAAACAGAAAACAATTTAAAATAAAATTAATATAAGTATATAAATTTACAGATGAGAATTATATATGTTGCTTAATCTATTGGGCGAATCGAGTTTTTGTCTATATACATATATATATTTATTTATTATTTATGATTCAAGTTTTGAATAAGTAGTCATATAAAAACAGCTAATAATCATTTTTTTATGATTTATATATAATTATTTATTCATTTATTATTCTTTTTTAAATCTATATAAATTTGATATACATTTTGTATTTATTTATAACCGTTTTATTTTATTTTTTTAATTTCTTAGCACTTTATGCATTTATTTATGTAATTAATAATTATTTATATAAGTATATTTATTACTCATTTACAATTTTTAATTTCTCATACGCATTTTCCATTCAGTCTGATTGTTTCTCATTATAATTTATTATTCATTTGTGAAAGTGAAATATATAAAGAGTGCTGTTAACGCAGAATTTATTATATATATTATAGTATAGCTATTAGCTATTAGCTACAATTGATACAGAAATAATTATATGGGGGAAGTGTGCATAAACTAATTAATTAACTAGTTGGCTAGTGAGTTGGCTGAAACTATTAAGTTGTCGACGCTTGATTTATATGCCTATTAACGGATAATTATTATTATGATTTTTTCCCCCGTTTTAAAGGAAAAATAAATCTTTTAGCACCCAATTTGCTCAACAACTAATCTTGGACAGGGATAATAAAATTATTTATCCGAAACGAAACGAAACGGAACTGCTTTATAGATAGTTAAAATTAGTTAGAGGTAATAAAATGGAATTGAATAGTTTTTTGTTTTGTTTCTTTCAGAAAATGCAAATCAATTAAATTGAAAAAGTTGATGAAATTGATGTGTCTACCTAAAAGGTAGATTGATTTATAGAGCACAGATCAAAGACGAACAAAAACCCATCAAAATCCCCTAAAAAAAAAGCAAGAAAATGTGACAAAATATGTGACAGAGCAGCGCAAAATATTTGTGATTTCTAAAGAAGTTTTCAAATGTTTTTTTTTTTTTCAAATATATAAAGCATAATATATATATAACGAAATCTGAACCGGATGCTTGGTAAGGTTAGTCAAATGTTTGCAGCCTAATGCTATGTTAATATCATGCATAGCTATCAGAGAGTTTAGATCAAAACTAAATCATTTTAATGAGCGAAACCGCAAGTTGACCTCTCCACGAGACTTCAAAACTACAAAAAAAAATTTTTTTTTTATATTTCTATCATATATATACATATATATTTTTGTGTGTGTTTTCTTTAAGGTTTATTCTCATACTTTCTTGCTGACCAGCTAGCTGTGAGGCGCTGCTGTTGCTCTCTTGGTTTACTTTCCACTTGACCAACTCCGAGGCGGCGGGGTTCTATTCTAACTAACTAACTAACTAACTATTTACATATTCACACAGAACTCACACAGTGAAACGGAGCAGCGGACATACGCATACAAGTGCAAGTGACTGTCTCAGGGGCTATCTTTAAAAGTCTAAAAAAAAAATTGGTAAGAAAAAACAAACTAAAATCAAATCTAAGCAAAGTTATGTTGTATACAACTATATAAGGTATATATAGCTCCTATATAACCCCTCTGTCGCTCTCTTGCGCCAGATGTCGTGCTTCTGAGTAAGATTTGAACTCCCCCCCTCTATATACACATATAGTATATATATTTGGGAGAGCCACAACGGACTGAGAGTAGACATATCTAGAGAATTTCTTCACAACTACCAGCGCATTTTTCCATTTTTCATTATGGTTATTATCTTGAAAGATATGTATCTTCGCTACGGTTGGATATAATTAAACAGCGAGAAAAAATGTATGTATGTACATATATATATATGTATATATATATATGTATGTGTGCAGTTGTAGTTGCTGTAGTGGTTGTTGTTTTTATAGCATGGGAAAAATGTAAATATTACTTGTAATTTGTTAGCAGATGATGTGGATGTTCGTGATCATATGAGGGTTCCATTTTAGACGGCAACAGCAACGGCTACGTTTCGTGGTAACGGTGACTGCGATGACGACGACGACGACGACGACGACGACGACGGCGACGACTGCGACGACGGCGATGGTTGCAGGTTGTTGTTGTTGTTGTTGTTCTGATTGTTGTTGCTGTAGTTGTTGGTGGTTTGGGCTTTGCTTTAGCTTTAGCAGGGCCAGCAGCATTTTGCTTAATGTTGCATTATTCCGTTAGTTTGTTTCTTTCCCTAAGCGACTGCTGGCCGTGGTAACCCAACAACCAACCATAAATTTGCGCATTCGTTGTTGTTGTTGTTGTTGTTGGCATGTGTGAATTTGTGTCTATTTGTTGTGCGGGTGTATATGTGTTGTGTGTGTGTTATGTGTATTGCTTTAATTTGTGCTAGTTTAGGCCCTAACCCACATTAAGCACTCCACACACTTGAGAATTTTGCAATCGGATTTTACTTTTTTTGCTTCTTAGCTTTTAATCTAGCTCTTTTATAGCCAGATTGTACACTTTTTTGGCCACTTTTTAGCACTTTGCATATATTGTGAGCTTACACTAAAACTTTATCTGGATTTCTTGTATATATTTTTGTATATTTTGCGAACTGTTTTTACCGCTGGCTTGTATTGGCCGCTTTAGCCAAGATCAAGAGGTTGGCTTACAAACGCGTTTACGATCACGAAATGTCTTGCGACGACTAATGAACGTATCTGGTGCTTAAAATCAAGGGCTTCAACATTTCACAAAAAAACAAATACGAAACTGAGAGCAAGTTGTTGTTGTTGCCGCTGTTGCTGTTGCTGTTGTTGTTGTTGTTGTTGTGGAGCACAAGTTTACAATACACTTGGGAAAAATGCACAGCACAAACGCATTTGGCATATAACCGGGCCTATATATACTATTATAACTTATATATACAGATACAGATACACGCCGCTCTATGTAGATATATATACACATATATATGTATATGTATGTATATTTATGATTATAAGCGAAACGCAGCTGCTGCCGGAGTCTACGTAGCGAGCCCAAAAGTCAGAGTCAGAGATACATGAACCACGCCGATGACGAACCGCTAGCCAACTGCCAACTGCCAAGTTCCAACTGGCAACCAGGCACAAGCTGGCGAAACTTTGGCTTGAACCCCGCTTACTCACTCTCTTTCTCTCTCTCTCTCTCTCTCTCTCTCACACACACAGAGACACTCTCTGTGAACGGAACTGAGATCTCGAGGCGAGTCGCAGTCGAATGCATAAGGCCAAAAAGCGCACGAGCAAAACCTTTTGCGCAGTCTTGGCCCAGCTTGAAGCTGAGCAGCTTCGACCCCAGAGAGCAACAGCGGCAGCAGCAGGCAGCGACTGCGGCACTGGCAGTGGCACTGTCAGCTGCCCAGCTAAGCGGAACGAAGCGAACGACGCAGTCTCATTCTGGGGCAAGTGTGCCTCAGCTTCAGCCGCAGCCTCAGCCGCAGCCCGAGCCCGAGCTCGAGCTCGAACTCAGGCCGAGCAGCAGGCGTGCGGCAAGTTCTTTTGAATCAAATGAAACAGACTTATTTAATATTCCTGCTCGTCGCTTTGCGAGTATTTTAAAACGTCTCCGAGCAGAGAGCTTCCTCTCCCGCTCAGCCTAGCCCTCTCTCTCTCTCCCTCTTCCTCTCCCTTTTCAGCTACGATCGTTTGTCAGAGCTCTGGGCAGTTTGTCGCATACAACGACAGCGCGAAAACCTGTTCTCGGCATTTAATGTGTTGTGGGAGAGACGACTTTGCATTTGGTTTGTTTCAATTGGTGGAGGCCCCCAAACGGCCGACGTTGTGTGTATGTGTGTGTATATTGGTGTGTATACCAGCCCCATACGCACACATGCTCGTAAAGACACACACACAGACACTCATAGAGCAGCGAATGCAAATATTGTAAAGTGCGGCTGCTTTGTAGCCAAGCTGAATTTATATGAAGTTATCAGCGGATCTAAGAATTTTAAAACATTTGATAAAAGCTTTGAGAGTTTTATTTTATTAATAGATAACACAAATTTAATATTAAAAATATTAGTATTTGTGTAATATAATTTTTTATAATTGAGTTAATATTTGTTTTTATAAAATTTATATATTATAGTTAACAAATCATTTTTAATATATTTTTAAAATATTTATTTAAAAAAAAAAAAACAAAACATATATTTTGGATCTATTTATATTTTTATAAATTAAAAAATAAGTTAATTTTTTTATTTTTATTTTTAATTAATTTTAATTGTAATTGAAAAACATTCGAATATTTTTTATGTTATTATAAGCAACAAAATATATACCAAATTTAATTTTTTTTTTTTTGTATTTATATCGCAGTAAACATATGTTATTCTTAATTGGTAACACGTTGAATTGAAAAGACTACAAAAATAAACAGTGAATGAATAAAATAAGTTTGTATAATATATTAAATTAAGAAACGACATTGCAAGTCTATGAAAGAAGTGAATAAAGTCAAAGCACAATTTCGCCTTTATATTTTAATCATCTTATAATATCTTACAATCTTTCTTTGGATATGTTTATATACATCAAGCTTTCATGCAAAATGAGTGATCTTCAGGTACAATATCTTTCAATCATATCTCAAGCCGACAGTAAAAAGAAGAAACAACAAACCAAACACAAAACAGATCAACTAAATTTGGTTTGGCTGAATATGAAATACTCTTCAGAAATATTACATATTACTTAATTATAAAGATTTCTATATATTTTTTCATAAATATAAAAATTTAGCTGTACTGACAATAATTTCATTGACAAGAAGATCATGTCTCCAATATCCATACTAAATAGTTTCTATAGAATCTATGTGTCTATGATACATAAAATGTAGAATGAATGAATGTATTCAATTTGAAATCTGTGGTAGAGAAACCCCTTTTCTTAAAATTTTGACTTTAAGATAACTGTTTTTTCTCTTCTTATTATGTTTCATTTAGGTATATCAAGGGATTTTCTATATTATAATATATATTATATTTTCTAAACTATAATTTTAGATATTACTCTGACTTTTTCGACTTTCATTAAGTGTCACACAATTTATATCAATTTCAAAATACCTTCATTTAATGCGCATACAAATTATTAATATTTAAATAGAGCCATATTTAATTTTTATTTCATTTCTCCACCCACTTTGCATGCAGTCAAAATGCCGACTGATTGGTATCCAAAGTGCGATAAGCTTCTAAATTGCATATTGCAATAACTTGGGCCAAGCCCTGGCCAAACGGCAACAGCAACAACAACAACCAGCAGTTGCTTACCAACCTGGTAAAAGTGCATTCACGCATAAACATTTAAGCACACATATTCAGAAAAAAATATATAAAAAGAAGAAAAAAACTCGGCAGAGTTCATAATTAAGCGCCAGAATACCAGAAATAATGCTGCCTCAGTCGGCGACGTGGGTTAGATGCAAAAATATTTGTTTATCATATCGCGATAATTGCCGCCGGCGCTCGCTGGCCCAAGCTCGAGCCCGAGCCCAAACCAGAGCCAAAACCAAAGCTAAAGCCCTGGCCAAGACAGTCCATGAAGAGGACAGACTGGGCAGAGCAAAGAGTAGAAAGAAAGAAAAAATATAAACAACAGAGCTAACGTGTGCCGATCGCCTTTGAGTTGGGAGTTCAAGTCGGCAACAGAGACGACTGTGGATGAGGATCAAAGCGTGCCTCGGTGGTGGGTACAAGTTTATTGGCGTGGCGCATGTGCAAATGGTTGCATGGGCAGGCCGCAGCAGTCGGGTCCAGGCAATGGCAACGGCAACGGCAACCTCTGGCCCGCTGCTCCAAAAATGTGGGCGTGTGACACTTGAGCTGCTATCGCTAGCGAATCTCTGCCTAAATGCTGCAGCAAAAAAAAAAAGGAAAACAAATTATTGATAAGCAGATCGCCTGTTCGTTGCACTGCAAGAAATTGTGATGGCCACACAGTCAGACAATTGATTACAGGCCATACGATTTCGCTCAGTGTACGCTGATCGCAAAGAAGTATCGCTGTAGGTGCAGTTGCTCCTTATCAGAGATGAAGCGCGGCACACGTTGGTCCAGACGCTGCCACAGCCTCTGCCGCTGAGGCCTGTGCCTCTGGTCCTGTCTTTGTCTCTGTTGAATGAAGAGCTGAAGCACAGACATTGATGCTGATTGCTGTCTGTTAGCTTTGGCTCAACGTTTCGGGTTATGTAAGCCAATATGACGAGGTCGTTGTGTGCAATACCTGCCTTGGTAAAATAACCGCTGCGGTAGGTATGAGACAGGTAAGTAGAGTCTTGAATAACGACAAATATGTGGCCAAACAGCAATCAAAATGAAAATAAAATATATATATTACATATGAAAACGTTCTTCAGCATACTTTAATTTATATTTTAAATCTTTAAATTGCGCGTGTAACAGTGCTGCAAACTTTACACCGTTCACTTTCCAGCACTAAAATATCGATATATCGTTATATCAATTCACTGTATTGTCTATTTAATTCTGCTATCGATACGTCTGTGCATCAATATCTGCGTTCAGTACGTCGGTAAGTCGGTATGGTGAAGGACGTGAGGACGCTCGCTAATTTTTCTCTGAGAAAGTTTATAAAGTTTAAACTGAGTAAAATATTAATTAAAAAGTTCTGAAGATTTGCATTACAACACAAAACAATATGGACTTCGATGGCACACAGTCGTTGAGCAGTATTTTACAGCCGGAGGAGTTGCAACTAATTCCAGACACCATTCAAGTAAAACTGACGGCATTTGTTGAAAAATTTTCAGATGAATATTGTAAAGAGCGAGCTGCTGCTAATCGTCTAGGTAAGTACCAGTGTAACATTTTTATAAGCTTGACAATTGCTTTTGAATTTTACTTACGCTGAGAAAAGCCGGCACATATAAAAGTAGGAAAAGCGCAAAGTAGAAAACTGTAAATGACAATTAATAGGGACACACTGTTATTAGTGAAGAGAGCTATGGTTCATTTTAATATCTACCCGCAACACGTGTACTGAGTTTTATTTATTAAATGTCTTTTAGAAATTTGTTTGATTAGAGATAAGAAAATTTCGTCAATTTTTTATCAATGGTATACTTTATTTAACAGAAAACGTACTAATATTTCGTTTGATTAAAGAACGCGGAACTAGTCCGTTTGTTTATTTAGTGACAAGTTCATTTAGATGACGGAACTTCAACTAATATGTACACACTTGCCAGATATATTGCAATTTTCGCTCGTACGTCGCGTCAAAAATTGTGCAAAATTGTTTTTTGTGCCGAAAATTGATAAAATAGACAAATAAAATATTGCATTGAAAAAATAAAAGCATTCCAATAATGGATCTCAGTGGTCCGCAATCGCTGGAACAGATTTTAGCGCCAGAAGAGTTGGAGCAGCTACCAACCGGCGTGCAGCAAAAACTTAAATCGTATATAGATGGATTTTTTGATGAATATTGTAAAGAGCGAGCTGCTGCGCATCGTCTCAGTGAGTAAAGTGGTCTTAACTACATTTTATTAAAGGAAAATATATGCGTATACATATTTGATGTTACTTTTCTACTGTCACAAAAATATCTAAGATGTCTGTCTGTCTTCTTCCTCTTCCTGTCAACAGCTGAAACAGAACAAAAGAATGAGGAGCTGCAAAGCCAACTACTCGATAACCAGGTGAAGTTTACTAACTTTGAGCAAAATGTAGCTGAGTTGCGCAATCAGCTTGATCAAGTGTCTGCCGAGCGTGATCAGCTGCTGGAATCGGTCAAAAACTACGATCAAAATTTGAGCACATTGCGCAAGGAGAAGGTCTCCTTTATCGATGAGCGTGACTCACTGCTGAAGGTGATCGAGCGGCAGAATGGCGAGCTGGAGCGCTTGAAGCAGGATCTGCAGACTTATCAGCATCAGCTAAGGGCTGCCATCACAGCCAAGTGTGAGGCTATCGCTCGTTTAGATGAGGTGCAGAGCAAAGAGGTATCGCTGGATATCAAAGAGCGGCGCCTGGAGAGCGAGCGTGCCATGTTGCAGAATGAGATTCAAGTGCTCAGCAGCGATCTGAATCGCAACAATGCAGAGTTACAGAATCTACGCCGTGACCATGCTATGAACACCATGCACCTGGAGGTGCGGCTCAAGGAGAAGTGCGATGAGCTGCAAATAGTCCAGAACCAGAATGCACAGTACTCCAAGACCATTGAAGACATGAATAAGAAAATTGAGGATCTCAATGAGACCATGTTCCAGCACAATATGGCAACCGAAAAGTTTGTGGACAAGCTGAAGAAGGAACTCGACACGAAAGAGAAGCTGGTGGAGATCTATAAGAGTACAGAAACTGAGAATGTCGCTGAACGCAACGAACTGCTCAAGGGCATCTCGGATCTCAAGCGCATGTTGAGCGATACCACGGATCAGTATGGCGAGCTAGAGGCAGAGTTCCAGCTCGCAAAGCAGACACATGCCGAAGAGCTGAATGAAAAGAATGCAACTATTGAGTCTCTGAGGACGGAGATTGCTCATGCGAACGATCTGCTGAAAGAGGCACAAGAGCAGAGTTTGGAGAGCGCCATTTGCAAATTGGCGCCAACGGCTGCCGTTGCCAGTCGTCTGATGCGCTCTGACATGTCGCTCACCGAGCTGTACTCGCTGTACGCTAAGAACTCGGAGGAGCTGGAAGCAAAGAATCGCGAGAATGCTCAGCTTAAGCTGCAGATCAAATCGATTGTGGATGAAATCAATGAACGTGCGCCTGTCTTCAAGAAGCAGGACGAGGACTACAGCAAACTGACCGAGGAGCATCAACTACTGCTGCAACAACGGGACGATCTGGTGGATAAGAAGCTGGCACTCGAACAGGCGCTGGAGCAGGCACACTTCGATGTTACGCGCCACGTCAAGGAGAACAAAAAGCTGAAACAATCGCAAGTCGATTTGAGCCGCCAGGTTTGCCTGCTGCTGGATGAGCTCAACTGTCTGCGTGCTGGCGTAAGTCGATCCCGCAGCCAGACACCACAGGGCGCCATACACAATTCCAGTGATGCTATTAGTCGAGATCTGGTCACATTCGAGTCCATTGTCGAGCTGCAAGAGCAGAATGTAAAGTTGCTGTCGCTAATCCGCGAATTGACTTCCGAACTGGAGGCCAATGAGCAGAAGAACGATGAACTACAGCTAAAGGCATACGAGGAGAAATTCGACAAGGCCACCAAGCGTTTGGTCGAAATGGAGGAGTCTCTTAACCAGAAGAACAACACAATTTCTACCTTGATTGCCAAGTGTGAGCGCTACAAGAAATTCTATTTCGATGCCCAGAAGAAGTTGGGCAGCCAGATCATCGATTTGGACGACTCCACCGTGCTTATCGACGAGTCCCAATCGGAACAAGCAAAGACAGTGGAGAAAACGCAACAGCTGGAGGCAGAAGCCAAGTTGGAACGACGTATACGCAGCTTGGAGCAGCAGCTGGACGATGAGGCGAAGAAGTATGCAGCTCTTAAGGAGAACTACGACTACTATACAAGCGAGAAGCGCAAGAATGATGCACTTGTTCAGGATCAATTTGATTCGATGCGCAAGGAGGTCCGAGAGCTCACCTCCATTAACTGCAAACTGATGAACGCCTCCGAGTTCCAAAAGGAACAAATGGATCTGCTGCACAAAGGTATAGCCACATACAAGCAACAAATAGCGGCACTGGAGGATCGCACCAAGAACTACGAGAAGACGATCATTAAGCACGAGCAGACCGTGCACATGCTCAAGGACGAGGTGATGTCAGCCCACCGCAAACAGGTCGCATCCGAGACGGAGGCACACAGCTTGCGCCACGAGAATCGCGTACTCAAGGAGACAACTGCTCGTCTGCAGGCCGAGAAGGAAGGCTTCAATCGTGAGCATCAGAGCCAAGCGCTTCTACTTAACAACTTGGAGTTCATCAAAGCTAATCTGGAGCGTTCTGAGACCGAGGGACGCTTACGGCTTGAGCAGCGCCTCGATGATACAGTGCGTGAGCTGTCTGCTCAGCGTCGTCATTTCCAAGAGGAGGAGGAGAAATTCCGCGAAACTGTGAACGAATTCAAGCGGCAAGCGGAAACGGCCAACAAGCTGAAGGAGGAGGAGCGTCTGCAGGCCGAGAAGTGGCACCAAGAGCTTCTTGGTGTTCGCGAGGAGCTCGCTGCAAAGGTCAACCAGGTGAATGAGCTGAGCAAGAAGTTGCAGGAGAGCCTCACCCCATCCAAGGACGAGAATCCCATTACGGCGGCCAACAAAAAGGCACGTGAATTCGAGCTGCGTTACGAACAGGCCAGAATCGAAATTGAATCGCTCTCCAAGGAGTTAGCCAAGGCTCGCGAGCATGGCGACCAGTTCTACAAGATGTCCCAAACCGCAGAGAGCGAAATCAAACGATTGCATGAAATGCACGCCGAGAGCGTGGCCAAGTACGATGCGGAAATCAAGAAATTGAAGAGCTCTGAGGCGGAGCTGCAGACACGAGTCACTGATCTGGAGGCTGAGCTACTGCTCGCCAATGTTACTGAACAGAGCAAGTCCACCAATCAATCGGATCAGCTGAAGGCCACTCAGGAGGAGCTCAAGACCGTGCTAGAAAAGCTGACAGAATCGGGTCGCACCATTCGCAACCTGCGCACTGAGAACTCAACGCTGGCCGAGTCCCTCAATTCCGTCGAAGTCAAGTATGCAAATGAGATGATTCTACACTCCGCTGATATTCAGGAGCTGACCAAATTCAAGGCGGACTTCTTGAAGGTATGTTAAAGGTCGAGGATCAGATATTGGCTTTACTGAATAATAAATATTTGCTTCTAGGTGCAAGACGAACTCAATCAACTGAAGTGCGGACGTGAAGCCCTGCAAGCGGCCCATGATGAACTTAAAAAGGCAAACTCCGAGGCTCAGGGTCTGCTCCAGAAAGAGAAAGACGAGTCAGAGAAACGTGTCGCTGACTTAAACGCGCTCAATTCAAGTCTGCACGATCAGATTGAGGCACTGACCACGAAGCTAGCTGCGCTCGCCAAGTCGGCGTCCAATCAAAATGCAACCCTCTCACTCAACGATTCGCTACTCGACAGCTCTTCCACCTTGGATCTCAATAGCTCGTCGGCTCTGGATGATGTGAAGAACAGCGAGCAGCTTCTGAAGATTATCAAGTTCTTACGCAAGGAGAAGGATCTGTATGCGGCTAAGCTGGATATTCTAAAAGCAGAGAATGCACGGCTCGTCTCAGAGCATACGATTCTGCAGAAGAAGGTGGACGAGCTGAATGGTTATCTGAAGCAGGAGCGCTCCAAGAGCGAAACCGATGTTGTCTCAGCTGCCAAGCATGAGGCAGTGCTTCGGAAAATCGAAACCCTCAATGCCATCACCGATAGCAATCGCATTCTGCGCGAGGAGCGCAACACGTTGACCAAGCGTGTGAGCGAGCTGACGGAGCGCATTAGCAGCTTGGAGAAAGAGCTGTTACCGCTGCAGTGCAGCAACAAGGAGCTAACATCCAAGATTGAGGAGCTGAACGGGGAGAACAGCTCGCTGCGCACCGAGGCCATGAAGTGGCGCCAACGTGCCAATGCTCTGGTCGAGAAGAGCAACAGGAACCCGGAGGAATTCAAGCGCTTGCAAGGCGAACGCGAGCATCTGGCCAAGCTGCTGACTGCCGAAAAGGAAACGAGCAAGAAACAGTCGGATGAACTGGCTGCCCTTAAGGCACGCTTGGACAACGAGCTGCCAGCGCTGAACAAACTTTTGCAGCTGCAGGATGAGGCGCGCAAGAAACAGGTGGAGGAGGCTAATGCGCTCAAGCAGGCAAACACGCGACACGCTCAGGACATCATGGAGCTAAAGAATCGCCTGCTCCAAAAGGAGGAGGAGCTGATGAAGGCTCAAGAAGAGCTCGAGTCCAAGGACAAGATCATACAGGACAAGGACAGCAAGGAGCTAATGCTGCGCAAGCTGGCAAAGCGCTATAAGGACTACTATACGGGCCTGCAGGCACAGACTGGCGGCACCGATACCATTGCCGAGCTGGAGAAGGTCCGTTCCGAGCTGGACGAACTTAACAATACCATGCGTAGCACTAAGGAACAGCACGAACAGCTGCAGAAGGAATATGATGACCTTAAGTCGCGCTCCAACATGGATCAGGAGAGCGGCGAGGCCAAACAAAAGATCGAGCATCTGCTGCAGGAGCTGACCGTAACCAAGACCGAGCTAGCTAACCAGGAGACAACGTTCGCTGGCACCAAGACCAGCTACGACGAGACTGTGCAACGTCTGGAGAAGGAGCTGCAGGAGCACATTGCCAGCAACAAGGACATAAATGCGCGTCTCACGCGTGAAAATGAATCACTTCACATGAGAATCAATCAGCTGCAACGCCAGCTGGGATCTCAACAGTCCACCAAGCCATCCACCAGTTCTGTGGGCATGGTCGAGAAGGGCAACATCTCCGAATCCTCGCCACGCACGGCCAATGTGAAGCCCATGTCTGGCTCCGCCACCGTTCAGCAATCAGCCACAGTCACTCCATGGCGTGGCGGTGAGACGCCTCTGGCTAGTATTCGTCCAATTTCGGTGCAGAACAGTCGCACGGCTGCGATACTGCCCACTAGCCAGCAACCAGGCGCCTCCACCTCTACTTCGACATCGACGTCCACTTCATCGGCTGCCTCTGCTTCAGGTAGCAGTAGCAGCAGCAGCAGCAGTTCCTCCTCCGCTGTGGGCAACACGGCTTTAGTGCCACCACAACAACAGGTGCACACCACTGGCAGCGCTACCTTGGAGTCCATGGCTTCTTCGTCGCCCACATCATCGCACACAGATTACATGCCCTCGACCAGTTCGGCGGCTGTGGCTGTGGCGGCCATTCCGCCTATGGGCGCGACAGCTGCGGCGGAGAGCTCCCAAGAAGCGGAAAGCGTGCAGCATCCGCAACAGAATGATGCACAGCTCTTTGCGGGCGGTACACAGCAGCAGGTGGTAGCACTCGTCCTACCGCGTGTGGAGGGCTCTTCGTCGTCGTCTTCCAGCAGCACGACCACATCGACTTCCACACAGAATCCAACTATTCCTAGTGTCCAGGAGGCGAGCATTCAACAACAGCCCAGTACCTCGGGCAGCAGCAGCAGCTCATCCACCGTGGTGAGCAGCCACAGTCGCCACACGCCCTCCAGCAGCAATGTAACTACCACTCAAGCGGGATGCTCCAAGCGGCCCCGTGATGTAGAGGGCGATTCCTCCACCAATGCTGAAGAGGGTGTTCCCGAAAAGATTGTAAAGCTGACGAAGCGTCTACGGGCACCTATGCATGGCGGCGAGTTGTCTGCCGGGCATATTGGCGATTCCGGCATGGATGTGGATCAGATGCCCACATCGTCGCAGCGTGACCAGGAGGATGATATTCAGGTCGAAGACTCTGATGATGAGGAGGAAGATGTGTTGGGGCCCATCGATGGCGGAGATGCTGAGCAGGAAGAGGGCTACGAGGACTCTTACGAGCAGGACAACGAAATGGAGGACAATGCCGATGCGCCCGATCAACACAACGAAGTCGACATTGAACAAGTGCAGATGCAGGCCCAGGTCGAGGGACAGTTGCTGGAGGACTCGCCTGCCACAGTCTCCACACAAGAGAATAATCAAAGCCAGGCCATAACCAGCGGCAGCGGCGAATCGAATGCCCTCCAATTGCCCCAGGCGGAGGCCAACTGGAAGCAGCAGGCACCTTCCACATCTTCAGCAGCAGCACGTCGCACTGAGAGGTGAGTATCCCCATAGAACCATAGAGATGAATGTGCCTATAATTTTCCTCTTTACCGATTTTAGCTCTGTTGAAATCGTTAGCTCGCCTCAAGTATCCAACTTTAGCGAACAGCCCACGTGCGTAGAGGCTGAGGTCGATGGCACAGCTGTGGCAGAAGCCGCAGCAGCAGCAGATGAAAGCGCCGGCACGAGCGTTGACTGCACTGCCGCCCTCGCCAGTTCGCCACAGAAGCCAAACGAGGCCGCGGAACAAAGCACCAGCAGTCAGGCTGCTGAGGCCAAAGACAAGGCTGATGAAAGTGAGACAGCAGGTGCGGAGAATGTAAGCGAAGCAGATGAAGCCTTTGCCGAAGAGACAGCTCCAGGTCAGGCAGAGGACTCCCAACAACAAAGCAATGAGAGTAAGTAGAGGTTGGATTATTGTGCAAAGAAGAATAACTAATTGAGTTATAAATCACACACAGATCCCAATGTGGGCACAAGTCAGTCCGTCGAAACAGACAACCCGGATAACCAGGCCGAAGGACCTTCGGAGGAAAACGAGGGAGCCGATGGCGTCTCATCAGAGGGCGAAAAACAGGCTGTTGAAGTTGAGGTAATCATCTAAACTGCTTACTGTACCCGAAGAAGAGTATCAATATCTATGAATGTATTTCTTATTTTACCAGGAGGAGGGTCGCGAAGCTGAAGCCACATCTCCCTCGGAGAACACGCGCTTTCGCACGCTGCGCAGCACTGTGCCCACGCGACGCGGCGGTCGATCTTTGATGCGTGGCAGCAATTCAAACAATAACAACAACAACAATGCCAACAGGCCGGCACGTATTGTCTGGCAGCGGGATTCACAGCCTGGCAACATGCGCGGTGGTCATCCAGGTAACCAAGATCCCAACCTGCCCAGCGGATCACCCAACAGTAATCGTATGTTCGCCAATCGTTCACGTGGCCGTCGACCCATGCGGCGTCCTGGACCAAACAACTTCAATGCCGGTGGCGGCCCTAGCGGATACCCTTGAGAAGAGAGCGAACAGTCTGGCACAGGCTGACTTTAATACATACTGGTAGTTCATAAGGCTCTAGGCATTTAAATACACATACATATACACATATAAGACCAACTGAAAATACAAAACACAAATATTAAATGCTCAACATTGCAACAAAACAAGCTTTGAATTATGTCCCAAAATGAATGGGGAAATTGCAGCGCTGTCTGAGGCTGCCTTCTGTGTAAGCTCTGGTTAAATATGTTTCCCAGAAGCTAATTTTAATTTTCCTTCCATTGAAAGCAGATTTTTCAATCTGCAAAGGAACCAAGACAAAGATTTCAGTTTTGTTTTTTTTTTTTTTTTATTTAGATTTGTAAAACCCTAACTCTGGAAACTGATAGATGTATCATCATCTAAGATCTTGGGCGCTCCTTCTTTTCCTTGTAAAGTGCCAACAGGGAAACGTTGGCGACTTTGACGACCTTGAAGCGGACACCGGGAATATCACCGACAGCGTGGCCCTTACGACCGAAGCCGGCAACCAAAACCTCGTCGTTCTCCTCAATGTAGTTCAAGCTACCGTCACGGGGCACGAATGCAGTAATCTTCTTGCCGTTCTTGATCAGCTGAACCCTCACGCACTTGCGGATGGCAGAGTTGGGCTGTTTGGCTTCAACACCACTGCAAGCAGAGAGAATGGCAATTGGTTTTAATTAGTTAGGAACATAATATTTGATAGCTAACAGATGTTTTTAATTTAATTTTGTTGTTGTTTCAGCCGATAACTCACAGTATAATCCTGTGATTTGATTTTTAAAATAAACAAAACACAAAAATATACTGCGAGACATCGAATGTGTTCAAATAATTCAAATTAAAACCAAAATCGAATTCAATATAAATCTATTACTTACACCTTCTCAAGGACAATGCCCTTGGCGTGGGAAGCGCCACCGAAGGGATTGGCCTTCCATCTGGTGCCCAAATGAGCCTTCTTGTAGTCCTTGTCGGCCCAACGCTGGTCGCGACGGTGGTTCACATGCTTTCTGGCAGTGCGCAGACCTCTAGGCTTGCCTACAAGTAATAATCACATTATTGTGCGTTCATTTATTGATACATTCAAATGTATATGCATCTCATTGCTTTTAAGAACAACAAACACAATGTAAACAAATTTCAAATGGAGCGGCGGCTATTTGAGGTTAGTTTGAATACGTCGTTGTGAGTTGCACCAAATATGAAATCTTGCACAAATAATAATTGTAATAATTCTATTACAACGCAATTTAATTGTTACACAATTTCTTAACTTGATATATTAAACGATTCTTTTAGTATTAACAGATTTATTTTGCAGACACAAAGTTGTATCCGAAATTGCAATATTTTAGCTTGGGAAGTTTGAACGCCGACTCTTTTGTATTCACTTACATTTGCTGCTGCACAATTGTTATAATTCGTTTTGCACTTTGTTTAACAACGCAATATGCGTTCTTCTCACAAAAATCACTCTTTTTTAACCACTCACCCATATTTTTCCAACTATCTCAGGCAATGGCGGAAATAAAAGAAAGAGGAAGAGCTGGATTCCTCTTCTTCGCGGCAATGTCTGTAGAGCTGATTCGAATATATCGATATTTTGAAAAGAGAACACAAGTAGTACGATAGTTTTCGGCGCTGCCACTTGCCGCGAACAACTCTGTTGTAAAGTGCTACCCATAAGAATGTCCAATAACTTAACTGTTATTCGAACGTTGTTTACCCTATAAATATATAATATACTTTCATTGATAGTTAAATTTTTTGTTCTATTAAAGTATGATGTATAATCGAGAGTTCAGAATTGTGCAATTTTTTAAAGAACAATATTACATATTATTGATTGATGCATACGCCTGAGGAACTGCTGTGTAGCGCAGCAAAAATTCATAAACAAAAAGGTATTTCATATAGCCACACTCACTAAACAAACGGGCAGCTCCTAGACAAACATCAATTCCTCTTGTTATACGCTACGAATAAAATACAATTGTGTTTCGAGTGCACCCAAAATGAGTTCAATTCGTAAAAAATTGGTCATTGTGGGCGATGGAGCATGCGGCAAGACGTGTCTCTTGACTGTCTTTTGCAAAGATAGTTTCCCCTTGGATTATGTACCAACCGTTTTCGAAACATATGTCGCAGATGTGGAAGTTGAAGGATCACAGGTTTGTTTAATTAGTTGATTCACTGAACAACTACGCTATTGCTGTCTCAAATGAGCATTGCTACAGGTATACGCACTTTTTTATTTATATTGTACTGATGTTTCATGTGTGTGTGTATATATATAAATATAAAGAGAGTGTTATTTAGTACAGATCTTATTTTAGTTTTCGCAATATGCTGGGCCCCTATTCAATGTATGATTCACGTCGAGGTTATCGCAATTCTCCGCTGCTTTTCTGAGCATCAATTCGAATTTGCGTTTCAAGTGCTCTTTCAATAAGAAATGTATACATACATATATATTTGGCTAAAATACATGTTTGTATGTATTTGTATGTTTTTTCTTTTCTCAAGGTGGAATTGGCTCTGTGGGATACTGCTGGTCAGGAGGATTATGATCGCTTGCGCCTTTTAAGCTATCCGGATACAGATGTTATTGTCATGTGCTTCTCCATTGATTTACCTGATTCGCTGGAAAATATTCAAGATAAATGGATACCCGAGGTGAAGCACTTTTGTCCAAATGTTCCCATTATTTTAGTGGGAAACAAACGTGACTTGCGCCATGATCCAGATACCATTAGGGCAAGTGCTATCAACACCAAATATTAAATATTTACTAAATCACATTTTTGTTTATTTCGATTAGGAACTGTCTATTCAAAAGCAACAACCCGTTCAAACGGAACAGGGATTCACCATGGCAGAAATCGTGAATGCTTTTGCGTATCTCGAATGCTCAGCGAAAATGCAGGAGGGCGTTCGTGAAGTCTTTGAAACAGCGACTAGGGCCTCTTTACAAGTGAAAAAGAGGAAGAAGAGATCGGGATGTTGGAGCTTATCGTGTAAGCTGCTATAATCGAATTTGATTATCGTTAAAAGTGTCCTCTCGAAAGTTTAATAACCATTTTCGACTCCATCCGTTAGAATTATATTATGCAAACGTGTTGGTAATTCTCATCAAAAAGTATTTCCTGCCGCTTTTAACGAATTTCTTGATATTATAAATTTTTAACAAAACAAAAGAATAAAAAAAATTCGGTTCTTATAATTTTTTTATATTTATAGATAATACAATGGAAAAGTACTGTAGCAGATTCCATTTAAAGTACACGTTAAAGAATTTTTTTGAGTTGGATAATAAGTTCGTATTTCCCAAGTTATTTCCTATTCTTCAATGGAATAGCGGGAAATAAATTAATAATATTATCTAATACAATATTGGAATAATCAACTCGACTAATTTGCAGTCGGATCTGAAAGGCTTTTGTTGTTTTTGTCGCCTGTAGCTTATCAATTAAAATCCAAGGCACCAAAAAAGCGTATTCAACCATCCGATAGGCCTTCGCGTTTATCACTATCACGTGCCAAACCCAATATGTTATAATATTACCCACTATAGACTATGATAAGTTAAGCCTCATATGCAAAATTATATCACGGAAATTTCGAGAAGTGATCAAAAGTCAAATTAAAAACAAGGTATAAAAGAAAAAAAAACTGTGCCATGCGATAAGCATAATTCAAAATAAGAGCTCTTATTTTAGAGTTTATTTTTGGGTTTCACAATTAACAGTCGCTCGCATGTGCGCGCATTGAATTATTTGAAGTTCATAGAACGCTTAATGAATTCCAATTCCAATTCCCATGATTTGCGCTTTTTTTCAGATGTCTTGTCTTTTCTGTCCAATCATTCTAGTTCATATCTTGAACTATTTCATAATTTATGGCAATAATTTCAAGCCATTTAGCCGAAATTTTGTGTGTGTATGTGTGTGTTATGCCGGTAACCTGTTAACAGTCAAAATAAAACTGAAAAAAAAACGTGAATGGATCTCATTCAAAATAACTTGTTAGTGGAAAAAGCCACAGCACACACACTCAATATACCATAATTACTAATACAAATATAAACACAAGCGGGCAAACACGCCTGATATCCATACAAAACAGAAAGAAAAAACTTCCCTTCTTCTGTGATACAAAACTTAAAGAAAAAGATACAAATGAGTCAAAGCTAAATAGCATCGAAATTGAGAGAATTCTGAGAAGAAACAGCAGCAGCAAAAGAAACAACATCAACACTCTTGATTGTGTTGGTATCGGTATCGGAATGGAAATCACATTGCGTATACGTATAATGTATGCGTTTATGTGTGTGTGTACTTGTTGTTGTGTTTTTTAGTTTTTTGGCAGGCCATTTTGTTTGACAGACAAGCGCTAAGACGAAGGCAAGAGCGATGGCCAGAGTGTCCACATACAGGCATAGACAGTTAGACAAGGATAGAGAGAGAGAGAGCGTGTGAGCTTACACTCTCAGCAAAATTCGTGTCAAGTACCCTACGCACAGCCAAACACATACCCACACAGCTGTACTTACACTCACACATGCGCACAGTCATCTGCTTGGGCAGCACGCCATGTTTTTAGTTTCGCCGGTTGTTGTAACATTTTTATATTGGCTAAGGTGACGAGCATATAATGCTGCTGCTACTGATGTTGTGTTGTGTCATTTTCATTCACGACGCCGTATGTACGATAATGTAGAGAGTATTGAAAGAGTAGGGCTGGTTGGTCGGTTTAAGTCGATGGGAGGCGAGGAGACGCAAGTTTCGTTGTCTGATAATGTGCGTTTGAAAGAACGCGCGAAGCACAACAACAAAATGCCGAAAGCAAACACAAACACGAGCACATGCAAACATCAAATACAAACACATACTTCGTGTGTGCGTGTGCACGTGTATGTGAGTCTGAGTATATGCTGCTCAGTTCTCGTGAGAAGGTGCCTTCGTATCACGAAGCAGCCTGCTGCGTACTGTTTTTGCGTTGCTTGTGTGGACGAACGGTACGTATGTATTGGTGCTGCTGCTGCTGCTACTGCTGTTGCTGTTGCTGCTGCTATTGCTGCTGCTGCTGCTGCTGCTGCTATTGCTGCTGCTGCTGCTATTGCTGTTGTTTCTTTCTGCTTTGTGGTTTATACTGCCAACACATTTTCATTTCCCTTTAGTTATCTTTAGTCAGTCGCTCGGATCGGTCGGTGAGCGCGCGATCAATTACGTATTGGAAAGCGCCAAAGCACCGCTGAGAATAGAATATCAAAACAACAGCTTAAAACACAAAATAGAAACCAAATATAATAAAAAACAGCAACACGAAATAACTGAAATAAAACAAAATAGAACATTTTTATAAAACGAATCCCACGAATTTATTTGAAACGCGTGCCTTTCGCATGCGGAGGCAAGTCGCACATTTCATATGCTACACATATGTACAAAAATTAATATACTTATAGAAACATACACACACACATGTACTTGCAGAGAACGGTACACGGGGATCGTACGAACAGCTGCTAAACCGCTACAGATAATCAGATACAAATACATATACTAGAAGTATTTATAAGCGCGTTCGCTCTCCTCGTCTTGCGTTCGGTTCAGTTTCTAAATTGAGGCGTTTTTTACAGTTAACTTTCGCTTTTTTTTGTGCTGTGCTGCGGTTCACGATTGCTTTCGCTTTCTCGCATAAGAAATTCTTTGCACTGCCCACGACTGGGCGGCCAGAAATAGATCAAAAATTACAAAAACAAAAAAGCAAATACGACAACAACAAGAGGCGCGACCGGGTTCCAATTCGAACGCAAAAAACTCAAATACTCAACAAATTGAAAGCGGCAACAGACGCCACAACAGCCAAGCATAACCCAACAGCAACGACAACATCAAAAGGTAAGCGCAAGAGGGCTAACACACACACACACACAATTGCGCGCGCGCGCAGTCAGCCAAGTATACAGCCAAGATACAGATGAATGGCTAAAAAGACTTGGCCTTATGCCGGTGTCACATGACCGCGCCTCGCCGCACAGCCCCTGCCAGTAGCCTGAAACGGGTTTATTTTGGCTAAGAGAAACCAACAACACACACGTCGCGCCGTCTGGCAGCAACTTCAATTGAGACTCGGCGCACACCGGCCGGGAACTTAGTCACAAATTGTTGATGTTCTAACTTTAAGTCCAAGAGAAGATGCAGAGCGACGCGACGCGTCGCGACTTTAATATATGTAGATATATACATATGTACATGTAGGTACGTTTAATGTCGTCGCCGTCTTCTTTGGCTTTGGCGTGAAGAGTCATCATGCCAATACCAGGAATCAGGAACCAGAAACACGTTAACACGTAAACGGCTTTCGAGTGCCTTTTATGGGCGTTTTTCGCTGACGTTGTTTCGTTTCGATGTTGCTTTTCAGTTTTTGCTTTCCTGAACTTGAAAAACAAGCGAGAAGAAAATCAGCTTAAGTCTAGATCGATATTTTTACAGCAATAGCAACAGCTACAGAAACGTGGGATAGTTATGCAAATGCGTTACCAAGAACTAATTGGCCTGAACCCCTTCTTACAAGTAATTTACTTTTATCTTAAAGCCAAACACAATTATCATACAAATTACCATGAAAAAAACTAAAAAAAACCTACAAAATAGGTTAATAGTCAATTTTTAGGCAAAAATAAATAGGTATAAAAATAAAGCAAATAAGAGTGCGCCAGTTGGGAGTGCTCGACTAGGCGATGCCTTGTAGCTTTTTCCTTTTTTGATTTTGCATAGATTGTGCAACCTATCCAATAAAAGTAGTACTCAATTTATAATATCAATATATCAAATTGGGCAATTCTAGTGCTCGCAGAATACGTGATAATGCCAACGACTGAAATCTGATATCGGTTTTAATCAATTTCCTGGAAATGGAATAAATTCTTGATAATTTGCATTGCGTAAGCTGTACACGAAATTATTAAGAGCACTTGGCACATATAGTGTGCAGTTATACTTTCTTCTTCTAACTTTTGCCCGTTACAACATTTTTAAGAAAATGCATATACTTCGCTCACCTACTTCTAGTATTTTGAGGGTATCAAGAAAAAGTGCGGCACACCCTTTCTACCTATTTCTTGCGAGTGCTCTGCTTATCCAGACATGACTACGCTGACTCACCCATAGAAAACCCACCAAGGTAGCATAGGAAAAAAAAATCAAGAAAACAAAATAATATATACATATGTTGGCATTTGTTCAAGGCCTTTTGCTCCGTCTTTGATCTTTGCGAGCGACTTCTTGACTTTCCTTTCAAACCGGTTGCTTGGTAGGAAATAAAAAACAAGTCTACTTTTAGTTGATACGTTATTGACATCTCGCTATTATATCATTTACATAATCAGTTTAAAGAAGAAGACCAAAATGCATAATCGCCCTCACCAATTAAAGCAAAAGGTATTTAATGGGAAACGTGTCATCGACACGAGGCAGGAGCGGGGGTGACTAGAATTCTTGAATGAATATATAACAGAGAGAAAGCAAACGGTACTCAAGAGATAAAGAAACAAAAGATTATAAAGAATTCCATAAATTTAATAGAAAAACAAGTACCCAGATGTGCGGATGTAATAAAAGTAATAATATAATATAATACACTACTTGAAGATAAAGAACAAGATTATGCGAAATTTAGTTGTAGTCGGCTGGAAGACTAACTGAGTTGTCCTTGATAATGGTATCAAGGAAATGTGTTTCTTCTATGGGAACAGAAGAATGAATTTTATTGGGTTGATTAGATTTGTATATAATATAATATTTAATTATATAATAAAATATAATATATATTCAATTATTTCATGATTTTAATGCTTTACTTTGAGGATATTGGATTTAAATAATTAGACATTTCGATCTGCGAATAGAATAACAATGCAAAGAACACAATTAAATATAGTCCAGCGAATGCAAAGAATGTTTATTATAGACCTGCAATGAATACATATGAAAACAATTATAAATTGAGTATATGAAAGATAGAGTAACAGCTAAATTATATACTTAGTAAACAAATCCTTTACTCTACTAAATATATAATATGAATCCTTAGTATGCATAATATTCAAAAGATATTCACTTGTTAGTTCTAAGCAAAATACAAATTGTTGAGCAAAAGAATATGACGCCCGTACGACTTAAAGAAGCATTAGAACTGCCAATGACGTTGAAGCTGCGACTAGAACTTATACATATACAGATATATGTAGATAGCAGTGCTTAGCCATTCAAATTTGATTCATATGTTAACGTTCCCAATTGACCAAGACACCCAATTACATATTAATTGTGGCATGTGTCTGGTAAATATTTCAATTCAATTAATTAATAAGCCAAAGCAAACTAGGCTAAGTAGCAAATGACATGGAATAGGTATTTATTAAGTATAGATTGTTCATATATATATTTATATATATTTGAGTTATTCGTGTTGCAGTAAACAAGTTTTGCTCATTTACAATGCAACACAGAGCCAGAAAGAGAGAGATAGAGAGAGTGTGTCAGACAGACAGTCAGTCAGTCAATCACTCATTGCCAAATAACTGAGATTTACGACTTCAAGCTCTTTTTTTTTTCAAAATTCTTGCGGTTTTTTCTGAGACTCTTTTTTCATTGGATATGCCTCAGCGCGCTTGCGTGTGGAACCTTAAAGATATACATACATATATAATTAAATATATATATAAATACATTAATAAGAATTGAGTGCACACGAAATACAAAATCTTTCCACATCTTATGAAAAAATATAAACATTATTACCACACAACGAAACTTTTACGTTAATCAGCTCAGAAAATATTTACATATTTGCAGTTGATTAGGGCTGAGCTGAGCTGAGCTGTTGATTGATAGCGCTGATAAGCGTGTGTTCCGTGCAGCTGGATGACAATTCTCAAATGCAGTTTTCCAGCTTATTTGTGATTAAATATAAAAGTATAATATTTATACATCTCTGTCTAATCAGATTTGTTGTAAATTCGAAAGCGTTTTGGCGCCGATGTCAGAGCAGCGGGGGCACAGCTTGTGTATCTGTGTCTGTGCCTGTAAATGTATCTGTATCTTTTACTGTTTGTGATTAAAGCTCGAGCAAGCGCCTGATTAAAGGCACGTGCAGATAACCTCGTAAAAAATCAATTTACAATACATTTCCATTTAGAAATCAGAGTCAAGTCTCCATGTGTCTGTCCCTCTCGCTTTCTGCCTTTCTCTTTCCCACTCAAATGTGTATGCGATACAATTGCTGCTTGTTTGTAAATGTATATAAGTATAATATTTATTTTAAGATCTTATCAGATTTGTTTTAAATTCGAAAGCGCTTTGGTGCCAATGTCAGAGCAACGGGGGCACAGCTTGTATCTGTACCACGAGCTTTAATTGTATCTGCGGCTGTAAAAGTATCTATAGCTCTCAATAAATCTTTATCTCCTTAACTGTGCGTCAGCACAACTGTGCTTCAAATCACGCGCTGATAACCCCATCAAAAATCAATTTACATTGATAAATCTGTGACAAGTCTCTCAGTCTCTCTCTTTGTGCGCCTCTCTCTGCGCCTCTCAAATGAATCTGAATAAATAATTGCTAAACTTATTTGAATTTTCCATAATTTGAACATGTTAATTGATTTTGAATCGCATGCTCCACTTCCGACAAAGAGTGCTCAGGTTTATGTTACGTATGAAACACACATTATTTGTATATGTATTTCATTTTTGGGTTCTACAAGACCCAGGCAACCATTGATCGCTCCACTAATTGTTCATTGACACTGGCAGTGCCACCAAAGAGCTGAAATGCCTTTGTTCATGCCGATAGTACCGACCGCAACAGCAACAGCAACAATAACTGGAGCTGATAAAGTGCGTCCCACATCTGCTCTATACTACACATCAACATATATAAGCTTTATAAACTTTATAAGCAAAGTACATATAATCTATGCTAAATAGCTGTAATGAAAGGAAACAGCTATCTTAAGTATACCAGAGTTCGAATTCATTTGCAGACGATTGAACTTTGGTCTTAAGATAATATATATATTAGCATAAAAATGTGTATATATATGCTATATACATATATGCATATATAGAAATCTTTATCTATATCGCTATTTTCATTATAAAGAATATAAATTCATTGAACGTTTCTTCAATCATTTCCCTAATTAAAAAATTCAATTCAACTTCCTTAACTGATTTATGTTAAAATTAAAAGTAATTAAATGATCTTGTTAAGCAAAAGCGGATAATATTATATACTTTCGACAAATTCAAGATCTCTAAGAGGATATCATTTAGCTTATTATTCTTTCTCATCAATAAGGGAGACTCACAGTTATGATAATGACAGATAAAGATACAAGAGATTGGAGTTTGAATATGAATAATCCAAATGAAATACCAAGATGAAATCAATCCTTGATTATTCCATGCCTATTTCCATTTCCTCTTTGATGAACTAATTATGAAGAATTGATATGAATTGGCCAGGCAAGATATTGATATTCTTTAAGCTAACCTTCAATCAAAATATTACATCATATCATATCATATACTGTCAGGAAATTGTTGACGAAATTCTATTTTAAGCCTTAAGTGTGCCATTCGTAATAATTAGTTCTTTAAAAATTAAAACTATTTTATAGATAAGATATGTTTATGTCTAGATATACTTGATAGAAATGAAAATCAGTATCGTCAAGTTGGCTAAAGAAGTACCATTTCTGATAATAAATTCATTTAAAGTCGCCGTCACCTTCTGCGCATGCGCAACTTTTGGACTTTATACTATGAGTCAGATGAATATTTGGCTTCGACTATTACTCTGAGTTTGACACTGATTATGATTCTGACTCGTGCTCTGACGCTGTCTTGGGGTCTGTGGCTGTGGCTGGGTGAAAGGCCGTTCAATGAACTTGGCAAGCCCAAGCGCTGTCAGTTGGCTTAAGATGTTTCACAAATAATTCGGGCCAACTTTTGGAGTGGCGCACGCCCAAAAACAACAAACAACTATTGTAGTTCGCGGCCTTATACGGGCGCAGACAACAGGTTGGCATTCCAAAAAGAAATTCAAACAGAAGCATCAGCTAATTAATATTTTGAGCAGAAAATCATTTAATGTAGCTACAAATTATGGAACACACGCACACGCACACACACATGCGCATGCCACATGTTTTGAGGAAAAGAGACAGCCGGATATAAATAAAACAGACAAACAGACGCATACATACAGAGATACAGAAATGCTAACAGCTACATATCTATGTGTCTACATAGATATGTTTACATATGTACGCATAGTTATGCTAACAGGAAAACCCAGCAATGGCAACAGCAACAAGCTACTTGCTGCCTCTCTTTCTCGCCCCTTCTCGCTCAGCAGTCTATAGCCATATGTTTTCACCTATAATATTTATTAATTCAATCGACGGGCATCAGCTTAAGAGCTGTCAGCAATTGCAATGAACGCTGACAACTGTTTGGTAGACGCCACTGGCAGCAGCTGTAACCAGGGGTGGAGGGCACGACGAGGAAGCAGAAGGGGAAGGGGATAGGGACGGACATCGTCTGCAGGGGCAAGCGGGCAACTTTAGCTGATGGATGGACGCCAGTGTTTGCTCACAGCGGGATTAGCTTACAACAAAGGACAACAACTCCGCTCCATGCCACATAACGTCTATCCGCAGTGTCTGTGCGCCGTAAATGACATGAAACGCCGCCGAACCCAGCACCACGGCAGGGCAAATAGAAGATAAGCCTGTTTGCAGGTCAGGCAGTGCACGACTTGCAGATACTCTCTACAAGTTTATATAAATCGGAGAGACTGAGACAGAGAAGGATAGAGGCACAAAAGTATAAAGACAGAGTGAGTTAAGGACAATACCGAGAGCATAGAGAGAGAGAGCGTAGATATCGAGTAAAAGACCAGCAGAGGGAGAGAAAGAATTAATTCTCAATAGGCATCGATAAAATTGGGAGTAGAAAGAAGAGAGATAGAGGTAGTAAGTAAAGGGACAATAGATATCGATTAAAAGGAAGATAGAAATTAGCAAGAGACAAACAAATCCTTTATTTCTATTTCTATTTCTATGCTCTACGGATTATGCCCGATTTCCGTAGACACCCGCTTCCCACACACACTTCATATTTATTTAGAGGGTATTCCGGGTGTGGGGTTTGCGTTTGGCATGGATTCAGTCTATCCGAGTTGTGCAACTGGGCGCGTTCTCCTGTACCGAAGTCGTTTTGTACTTTGCACAAAACCCAAATGGTTCGATTTCGCTCAACAAGTTGACAACGGTCTATTTATAGTTGGGGTTAGCTGCAAGCCAGTTAAGAGTAGACACAGAGAACAACAACAGGAACAAGAAGAAGCAGCAGCAATACTAGTACTTGTCTGGCTTCTCTCGGGCAATGTGCTGAGCCGTTTCCTACCGCCCGGCGAGCACTTTGGTCTGACCGTTGGGCAAATAAAAAAAATAAAAAAGAAGCAATCATGAAATAAGAGACTCGCGCCAGCAATAATAACAATAATAATAATATTGCATAATAAACAAAAGTGTTAAAGGGTTTCAACGACGTCTATCTTAAACCACCACAAACACATATCAAATATGTATGTGTATGTACATATATTTATAGACTTATATGGTGCACCATAAATTGGCATAATCAAGGAAATCGAATCCAATGGTCGAGGCAAGTCACATGTCGTCCAAATTTAGGTTACCAAGTGGACTTAGTGGGCACACTTATCTGGGTGCTAAGGCCATGATGGAGTAACAAATTCGTATCTTGGCTAAACGAAAATCTGGTCAAATCAATTGATTTATGCCCTGCATTTTAGCGTATTTATTTTATTTACTCTAGAGTTTACGAACGGTTGGCGTTGCTACTTGGAAGACAATAAAATATTTACAATGCTCTAATCAGCAGCTAATCGCCAAGGTTTTATTTACTTTTAGAAAACATTTACGCCCGGGGTTGTCAGGCAATAAAACGAGCGATTCTAAATCGCAAATAAATAACTGTACATGCGGTAAACAGCAGGGTTGTCAAGTGCCACGAATATGTCAAAAATCTGTGTAACGCGGTAATTCATTAGCATTATACGAATATCTATGACAATTTGCTGACATCGTAAATCTTAGCCAGTTTGCGTTGGACTTTATCTAGGCTAGCAATATCATTATATATGGCTGGATTGGAGGATTTGGATGAGCGTTGAAATATATGATATATAATATATACTAGGTTTAATATTACTATTGATATGTTTACTGTATAGTATAGTAATTAAATTATAACTGTATAAACAAGTAAGGAAGCTATAGTCGAGAGTGCTCGACTAGAAGATACCCTGATCCCTACAAAGAGCTGATATTCACGCACGCATAAGCACGCGCTCTGTTAACTGCGCAGTAAGCAGCGACTGCGCTTGGGCTGCGCTGCAGTGTGGGCAATACTATGAGAATTTTGTTGCTGAATAATTTCTCCTGTAATAGGACTATCTTCATGAAACTTTCAGAATGTGATCACAATGTGCAAATGTGTGTACATTCCAAAGCACAAGTCTCTAGTACTTAAAATACGTGTTTTGCAAATTGGGGGCGAAGGGGGCGTGGTATCCAAAATCTGTAAATGACAAAATCTGCGTATTCATCAGATGTATATACACAACAATTCTGAAGTCTCCAGGTCTAAAAGTATTGAAATTACGGTGAATAAACAAAATCAATTTATCGATTATTCGCGATAAAAAAGTAATCGGACGAGTTATCGAAAAAAAAAGATAAACTTGTACTGCGTATGGTATACATGAGTATGCATACAAAATTTGAAGTGTCTAGCTCTTATATCTTCTGAGATCTAGGCGTTCATACGGACGGACGGACAGACGGACAGGGCTATATCGACTCAGCTCATCGCCCTGATCAAGAATATACTTTATGGGGTCTGCCACGCCTCCTTCTGCCTGTTACATACTTTTCACAAAACCATTATACCCTGATTTCCCATTTTTAATGGGATCAGGGTATAAAAACATTGTGACAGCAGCCCAGTACATAGATAATATATATATATATATATATATATATATATATATATATATATATATGTACCTATATAATATACCTATAATTAAGATATTAACGACATTGTAAGGCTTACAAAATGCTTTTAATTGCTTAATCAAGAAGATGAGTTATGATGCGACTTAGACACATCATATATAATGGACAAAGCGCGCATATAATCTATTTGGCTTGCTATAAAGATTTTCTTGACTGGGCTTAAAGTTACTAATTTATTAAAAGCATCATCATCTTTATCAAATATAAAACAAATCAAAGATGATTCATATTTTTATACCCTGATCCCATTAAAAATGGGAAATCAGGGTATAATGGTTTTGTGAAAAGTATGTAACAGGCAGAAGGAGGCGTGGCAGACCCCATAAAGTATATTCTTGATCAGGGCGATGAGCTGAGTCGATATAGCCCTGTCCGTCTGTCCGTCCGTCCGTATGAACGCCTAGATCTCAGAAGATATAAGAGCTAGACACTTCAAATTTTGTATGCATACTCATGTATACCATACGCAGTACAAGTTTATCTTTTTTTTTCGATAACTCGTCCGATTACTTTTTTATCGCGAATAATCGATAAATTGATTTTGTTTATTCACCGTAATTTCAATACTTTTAGACCTGGAGACTTCAGAATTGTTGTGTATATACATCTGATGAATACGCAGATTTTGTCATTTACAGATTTTGGATACCACGCCCCCTTCGCCCCCAATTTGCAAAACACGTATTTTAAGTACTAGAGACTTGTGCTTTGGAATGTACACACATTTGCACATTGTGATCACATTCTGAAAGTTTCATGAAGATAGTCCTATTACAGGAGAAATTATTCAGCAACAAAATTCTCATAGTATTGCCCACACTGCAGCGCAGCCCAAGCGCAGTCGCTGCTTACTGCGCAGTTAGCAGAGCGCGTGCTTATGCGTGAGTGAATATCAGCTCTTTGTAGGGATCAGGGTATCTTCTAGTCGAGTACTCTCGACTATAGCTTCCTTACTTGTTTTTTCTGGCAGCGCAAACATTGTAAGCCAAATAAATGTGTCGCAACAAAATGTTGCAGTAATTTGTTAGTATAGCGGTCATAAGCTCAAATATCTATGCATTCGTATTCGCATCCAGATCAGATTAGATAAGGCCAAAAATAAAGAATCAAGGTCGTAAGCTTTGCCGCACAGGTACAAAGAAAATGAACCAAAAAGTACATAAAAAACAGTAGATATATAAATATACTTAAATATTTATAAAACATTAAAAATACTTAAAAGATTTCTATATATGTTTATGTATATATCTATATACAAAGAAAAAAGTCAAAACCAAAAACTTTATTTGCAAAAAAAGGAGGAAATTTTCAGACTGCTTGGAAGATTGACGAACAGCTTAAGCACATATTATTTTTGGAAAATAAAAAACGTTATATTTGTTTTTATTTTTTATTGCGATTGTTTTAAGCAGCTTTTGACGCAGTTGTTGTCGTTGTCGTTATTGTTCGCTTGACATTGGCACTGGCTTTGGCATCGAGGCGGAGGAGGACGTTGACGTTTGACACCCACCCCCAGCAAAACACATATATAACACCCCAATTGACGTCGTTGAAATAAACAAAAGCCAAGCATAGATAAAGACACAGATAGAAATACAGATATAGCCAAAGATACAGGTACGCGTACATAGAACAGCTACAGATACAGATAGAGATACAGATAGAGATAGAGTTACAACAACAAATGCATTATAAATACACGTGACTAATTATAAACATAATATGATATTATACAGACATATATATATATGTATATATGTATATAATATTTAGCCTCATGCTATGTACATTGAAAAGGGAAAGTGTATTTCCGTTCAAGGGGGCGTATACGCAATCTGTGTGAAGGCTACGCGCGAATATTTGTGTGGGCGCTTGTTGGCTGATAAAAATACAACAAAATAAATACCATTTGCATAACAATAATTTGAGCACATTGATATCTCTCTATTAATAACTACATTTATATAATATCTATTTATATGTCTGAAATGACTTTCTCCTTGCAGCTGCATTATGCCCACACCGCATACCAGGTCGCAGGATGAGCTATCGACTGTCAATGCTCTCGTGTCCAAGAATCCGGATACGGATAAGGATAATGAAGAGGAGGAGGAAGAGATAGATACGGCAGCGGTCGTTGTGCCACCGGACAGTGGCTGGGCGTGGGTGGTCATGGTTGCCTCGTTCCTCTGCTGCACAGTGATCGACGGCATCGTCTTCTGCTCGGCCATCATCCAGGAGGAGCTGATGAAGGAGTTCCATGTCAGCAAGTTTTATGTAACCTTCGTCTCGTCGCTGCTCAGCGGCTGCTACCTGATGGCCGGACCCTTTGTCAGTGCCTTGGCCAATCGCTTTGGCTTCCGTCCGGTCACCATTGCCGGCGCCATCTTCGGCTCGATCTGCTTTGGCCTCTCGTACTTTGCCACCAGCGTAGAGTTCCTGTTTGTGGTCTACGGCATCCTGGGTGGCATTGGCTTCTGCATGGTCTACATACCGGCTGTGGTCATCATTGGGTTTTACTTTGAGAAGTGGCGCGCCCTGGCCACAGGCGTGGCCCTCTGCGGCTCTGGTGTGGGCACCTTCGTCTTTGCTCCCCTCACGGATCTGTTGCTGGAGAAGACCGGCTGGCGCATGACTCTGGCTATCCAGGGCCTCATGATATTGTCGTGCGCAATATTCGGCCTCGCCTTCCGTCCCATCCAGCCCATTACACTGGGCGTCACCGAGGACGGCACCGTCGTCGACGAGGAGAAGACCAAGCTGAATGGACATGGCAACACGGTGGCTCCCACCCCGCAGCTGCATCAGGCGGCATTTACCAAGCCGTTGCCCGAGGGTCGCTTCGCCTACTCCATGCCCAACTCGGCACATAATACCTACATGGGCGCCTCGCAGCGTAATCATTATCCAACGGCTGCAGAGATCTTCAAGGGCATGAATCTGGAGCGTCGTCCATCCGGCCAGGCCAGCAAGGGCACGGAGCTGAAGCAGTTGCGCAAGTCGCAGCCAACCACGCCCAACGGTGATCCACAGCAGCTGACTTTCAATCTGCACAAGGAACTGACGACAGTTGGCGAGAACGAGGAGGAGGCTGAGAACGACAATCTGTTGGAGACGGAGGCCAAACCCGTCAGCATACAGGCACGCAGGCACACTGTCTCAGGACGTCGGCCGCAGGATTTGGCTAAGCGCGCCGCTGGCGGCCATCACGATCAGAATGGCCATCATCATGGCCAGTCACAGTCCTCGTCCCGTCCCATGTACAGAGATGATATCTTCTTCACCGGCTCACTGACCCGCATCCCGCAGTATCAGTCGCAGACCTCGTTGGCTTACCACATGTCCGTCACGCGCCTGCCCACCAAGCAGGACATGCTGGAGGACAGACAGAAGGGTTGCCGCATCTGTCCGGAGGCAGTGCGTCGCACACTCTCTACGATGTTGGACACCAGCCTGCTCAAGTCGCCGGCATTCATGTGCCTGGCCTTCAGCGGTTTCCTGACCATGATGGGCTTCTTCGTGCCCTTCTCTTTCCTGACGGATCGCGCCGTTGACGCTGGCATGGCTAAGGAATCGGCTGTGTCCGTTATATCTGGCATTGGCATGATCAACACCTTCGCTAGGATCGTTTGTGGCTCGATGAGCTCCTTCCCCAGCGTCAAGCCGCTGTGGCTCAACAATGTGGCTCTCACCGCCGGCGGCTTAGCCACCATCTTCAGCGGAGTGGTAATCAATGCGACCACCCAATGGGCCTTCGCTGTGCTCTTTGGCATCTGCATCGCCTGCTTCTCGGCGCTGCGATCGCTGATCGCCGTCGAGCTGATTGGCTTGGAGAAACTGACGAATGCCTTTGGCTTCCTGATGCTGTTCCAGGGTTTGGCTGCCACCATAGGCAGTCCCATAGCAGGTAAGAGAGGAAGAGTCTACAGTTGGAGTTGGATGCGATTGGACTTGATTTGATTTGATTTATTTCTCTACTCCAACAGGTGCCTTGTATGCAGCTACGGAGAGCTACAATGTGGCCTTCTACTTTGCTGGCGGCCTAATACTACTATCCGCCTTCCTCTGCTATCCGCTGTCGTGGATATCCAGCTGGGAGCAGAAACGCAATGCCAAGAACGAGTCCCTATCTCCAGCAGCCTAGAGAGACAGAGACATCGGAATGCCCAAACATCAATTGTCTATTGATAGCGCCCCATTTGTACCATTAAGTGGTTAGTTTAACACTAATTGCCAATCACTCGATGTTGTTGAAGATATTGAAAGCAGCGACAGCAGCAGTAACTGAAAAAGCAACTGAATGTAACTGGAAAAAGCAGTGAGAGTAGCAGCAGCAGCAGCAGCAGCAGTAAATCGAGCGAATTGCTATAGCTGCTCAATGTCTGCTTGAAGCATGTACTTGATATGTCGTCGTATTTGTCTAGATCTAGTTTAAGTAGCCTTACTCTAAGTGTAATGTTTGTGCCTTTTGCTTTATCGAGTGCCTCGCCTCAATTTAAACATACACATACACACACGTACATATATACACATACCTTAAGCTTTAGTATTGATTGATCAATTTGTAACTAAAAATTTATAGATATATATATTCAATCATAAGTGTGAGACGCTCTGTTGAGTGTGAGCCGAACGACGTAGAAGAAGATCAAGATAATGTTGATGTTGATAGAGATGATGATGATGTTGATACCTATTTCATATTTAGCAGCTGAGCTAATGGCTGGGCCACAAATCGACTGCCAAGTTAAGAGAGATGAGGACGACGTTGCATTTGTTTAGTTTAAGACGTTCAACTAACTTTATTCGGTAGCTATTGCTCCCCCGCCCCAGACTTGTTACATAGTTTGTACATATGTAAGTTTCTAGTTATAAGATAAGCAGACACAAACATACACACACACACACACACACACACACACACACACACACACACAGAAACACAACTTACTGCTCTTTATTATTGTTGTTGTTGCAGTTGGGTCATTGCACCCAACTACCCAAGCCGTACTCCACGATCCGTTGTCAACGCTTCGCCTTAGCTGATTATGAAAGCAAACAAAACGTTGGCCCTTCTGGTAATCACACATACACACATACACAGACACACATACACGTAGATATAGATATAGACAAATAGTTATATACATACTCACGTTTATCAACTGATACTGTGTAGAAACCTTAAATAACATCATATCTATAAAGAACAGCGAGCAGACACAGCTTACCAATTATATGCGAAGAGCTATGTACACTATTTAGTTTATTTAAAAGTTATACACATTTTACAACAACAAAATGAAACATTTAATTAATTTACAAAATTCAAATATTATGTGTTTTTATTATTTTATTATTAAATATACAAAATTTGATCATGACTTTAAAGCGTTTTTTTTTTTTTTATTATTTTTAGATCTGCTAAGAGATTTCTTGAACTAAAACAGTTTTAGATTGTTAGAAAAAGTTTAAATAAATGGATGATAGACTAGACTTTATTATCTAGTTTTCTGGATATGGAATTTTCTCTTCTAAATATGAAATATTCTGAAAGCTAATATATTGATATATTACAAATTCCCAACAAAACATTCGGAAATAATTCGCAGCTCTCTCTCTCTCTCTATAGCGATATATTCTTCATTTAGCCTTCAAAATAATGAAAATCCATCTCAAATACAAACTAACAATGTTTATTTCCTTTTATTACTTTCGGTTGCACAGAGTAAGCGTATTAACTAAAAAGTAAGGAAAAATCGGTATAAACAATTCGCGACTGTGATTATAAACGTTTCGTGTTATTTTGTTTTTTTTTTTTTTTTTTGGGCTTAAATTAATACATTAAATAGATAACGGAGTTGTGTCTTTGGTCATGGCACACCATAATATCCTATTTTTCCTGATTCAATGAATTAATGAACTCCTCCAACTTCTCCTGAATCTGTCGTACTTTAACTGAAATATATTTCAAATTAGTTTCTGATTCAAATACTCTGGGAGCATCTACTTACTTAGCTCCTCGGCTAGCTGGACACGCTTGCCTGTGAGCAGTTGCGCTTTCCGCTCCTCATCTTCACTAAACTCATCCAGCACTGCCTTGATCTCTTTATCGAGGCGTCGCGCCTCCCGATTAATAACCTGCTGTCTGAGCGCATTACCCGTCACCTTGATAACCTGTTGTATGCGCCAGAAAAGAACTACGTCACTGCAGCTCACCTGAAAGTGAAAGAACAAATAGTTAGCTAAGTTTGGGAAGAATTTATTGGCATACATACCTCGCATTCGGCGCCTTGTTGGGTGTATAAATAATAAGCTTTACGGCAATCCTTCGCCCGCTGCAATGCCTGCTGCAGGAAGTGTCTACAATGGATCTATTTTAGTTAACTACAAAATTAGGAAAGGTAGGCTACGCACTTTCTGTAGACTGGGAACCACGTCTGTCTGATGTAGTCCGTGTCCACTTCCACATTATCGCGCTGCAGATTCTTGCGCACTGTCGTCAGTTCGTCGTAGCTTAGGCTGGGTAGGTGTTTCTATAATACACGAATTTCAAATTGCATAAAGTTTCAACTTACTTGGCCATACGCACCGAATCATTCTTTAATATCTTGTCGAGTTCACCCTTGACACTGCGTCGCTTCTGCTGATCTGGCGTTAGGGACTTCCATTGCGCAAAACGCGTCCACGGTCCGGGTCCAAACATTTGGGCCAAGGTTTCTTCGGTTTGCATGAGCTTAGCATTGACAGAATTCTCTAGGAATTTAACCGCCTGATCCCATTCCGTCTTGTCGTGCACAAACCGATCCTCCAATGTGTTCAACTGTATCACACGAAGCATATCAATGGCTTTGTCCTCCCAGCTATGCCGGCGTATGGCCTCATCCACAACTGCCGCCTTCAGCTGATCGAAGACATCATCGTGATCGTGAGCCTTCTTTGCTCGCTCCATCAACGATATGAACTCCTGTTGCAGCGCCTCCCAGCCAGCCTCCACAGATTTCGCAGGCAGTGCCTGCTCCGCCCATTGCCTCAGCTTGATATCCACCATGGTATTGAAGGAATCTAAAAGAATTACAACAAAATGAGTCTCTCTTGCAATATTTAGTTAGAACACCGAATTGATGCTAAATATGATCAACAATACGACGATACAAATCACATCACATTTAATTGAAACTCGGCCAATGCACTTGAAAATTTAGCACTTCAATTTAAATTCATCTAATTAGGAAGTTTGTTTTTAGTGTGTTCATTGATCAAATTAACGTTGCTTTAATTGAAATATCGGGTTAAACGTGTTCTTTGGCACGAATTTCTTAAATTTTAAATCACACTTTCCGGCAAGACAAGTACACGCCTCATTCGCACATGACTTCGAAAAATATAAATATAAATCATGCTGAATCAGATTTGTTTTTGGGAATCAGATTTGTTTTCTTCCGAATTAAATGGCGCTAATGAAAGTCGAGCATTGGGGAGTTCACAAGCATTACATTTTTAAGAAATGATTCAGCGTAAAGGGAATGCGGCACTGTCGAAACAGGTTTTCGGTCGCGTGTGAATCCCATCTCATTATGGGTGATCCGTAATACTTAAGCTGACGGAACACTTTGAATTTCCTTCCAAAGCATTTGGCTGCTTAACACACAAAGACACAGACACACATATATGGTAGATGGACTTCGGCCACTCGAATCGAAGCAGTGGGCGTGGCTTACAACTCTAAATACTTATTAACTACAGAATATTACTTTGAGAACCTGACTGTGCAGCGGGTAGGTAAATATTTTCGAACACATAATTCGAAAGTTTCTCCCACAGTTTGGTTGTGAGGGCGTCATCCCACTTCTTGGCTGAGATCTGTGACAGTGTGACAACTTCATCTAGTATTTCGCCCTTGGCCTTATCGAATAGCTCATCACGTCCAGATTCTCGCAGTCTACAATCAACAGTTAATAGATATTCAGTTTACTAGATATGTTTGAATAATTTATATATACCTGGGGAAGTTGTTTTTCCATTCGGTTTCCAGATTAAATCTAGTTGCTTTAAATGCATCGGCCTGCTGCTCTATAGTCTCGCGAACCATCTTCCAGAAACGATCCGAAACAGCTAAGCTCAGATTTCGACTCGTCACTTGGTGTGGCATGATAACCCCGCGTCGACTAGAAAGATTGTAGAGATATAGTGACGAATAGTTGTGTACTGGAAATGCGTGCTCTACTTACTGAAACAGCTTGGAATTCTTGAAGAAGTCCTCTTCGTATTGTCTTATGGCTTCTATGCTGTCGTCCTTTCGTCCTCGACCGGTAACAACCGCATAGTAACCAAGCGCCTTCATGGGAAACAATTTTCCCGACAGTATTTTTCTTATTCTCTCAGGATCAGCCAATTCCTCGGCCAAATCGACCTTGGTAAGTACAAAGATTGTGCGACGACCCAGGGGATCGCATTGCATGACAAGATCAGTGACGTTACTGCGTTCCGCATCTACAGAGCCATCCTGTATGCAAAGTATAATCGCATTCGGATTGCTCATATAATGCTTGGTCATCTGGTGAATGGAGTCCTTGGTATCTGATGCCATATCAACTGTCATGGTCTAAAATTCAAACAAGTTTTAATTTTGAATTTCATAAATTCTATAAAATACTTACGGAAATGATGCCCGGTAAATCGACCAGCACCATGCGCTGCAGTCCTGGACCCTTGACCGTCATGGCGATCACCTCATTGCTCACCGTCTTGCCACCCCGCACAGAAGCACGCATTCGGAACTCCACTTCGCGACGCAAATCAGCCAGATCCGACTCTTTTGTCAGATCGTATTCACGATCCGTGTCTCGAAACTGCGCTACATGATAGGGTCCCTCAGCCAGGGTTACTTTGACCGGTGCACGAGTCATCATTTCACCGCTGCCACGAGGAAAGATTCGCGCCTTTGCTATTGACTCCAGAACGGATGTTTTGCCGCTGCTCTGATCGCCGACAACTACAACTCGCGGCAAATGATCGGCCATGGTGTAGCCCGTATCATAGCCGGACAGTTCGTCCAGAACTTCGGAGTACATGTCAATTAGGGATTTCTTAATTCGCTTCGTCGTCGTCTTTTTGTTCGTCTTCATTATAAGATATTGCTGACGGAGCTCACGATTCTCCTTCTCCATCTTCTCCAGCTCTTTCTGATACTTGATCTGCACATTCATGATTTCAGTTTGCAGCGTTTCCACTTGACTTTGCAGTTTTTCTGAAATATAAACAAATGGCAAAATAAATACAAGTTATTTAATTCAACAAGACTCTTTAGCTAACCATATTTCTTACGACTTTCATCCACAGGAATTCCCAGCGCTGCGACCGTCGCCTTTGACTTAATATCCTCCTTGGCTGAAATGGAGATTCGATAGAAATTAGTTGTTATATGAATTGTTAGAATGCTGGGCGAACATAAATTCTCTCACTTTAAACGCATAATGTTCGTACCAAATTGATTTGATTTGTATAACCTACTTTCGACAATTTGATTTCCTTGATAGTCGGCCGCTTCGAGGGCGTCGTCCAGGCGATTATCGAACCATGAGCGCCATTCCGACAATTTATCTTCGCCAAGCTGCTTGAGCCTCGGATCTACAATCAAACCCCAATTTTAGCGAAGAGTATTTTGTGTGTACAAATGTAAAAATCAAACGGCTAACAAGCAGGCGATTGAAAATAAATGGTTAAAGGAAAACAAGATATGCGAATTAAGGTGCATAGTTAGAAACTCAATTCATCCGTGACCCCCAATTTAACCACCTAACTTTTATGGCATTTTAAAGTGAGAGAGTGGACGTAGGCAATTAATCCGGTCTTATATATAGACTCACCGATGTCAATGGCATTCTTCACCACGCTTCCTACTTCAATGAGATTCCTTGAGAACTGACTCCATCTCTCACTCTGAGGCAGTGCATCCTCTAGCCATTTCATATCAGGTAGGCCCTCCTTCCAATCCTCATATTTCTGCACGTGCATAATTGCAATTCGCACATTATATAACAGTAATGGGAAACTAGCGATTTATTTGTACTCACTTTGCTCAATGAAACGCCACCGCCAATAGCACCGCCCAGAACTAGGTAACGCAGCTTGAGCGCACCTTTAAGTATCCGCACCACAAACATGCCATAACCTCGCGAATGCGGCGGTATCGTCCAGCCTCTCGCTTGGTTGCCAGCTAACAGATATTGCTCGTGGTTACGACTATGATGCTGCTCCCATTGACCGCCGGCACCTTTGCGGCGCGGTTGCATAGTGATGTTGCATAGCGTGGAATGATTGCAGCATACCACTTTGGTGGAGTAAACAACGGCCTTTCTTGCTGTTCGCCTGCAAATGCAAATGCGAATTCGACATGGGAGAGGCGATGACGAAATCGGCGTATGAAAATTGCCACCGGCTTGAGATTGCCACGTGCAATGCTTACCGGTATGTGTTCTGATAGATGCGCAACATTATTGCTTGTTGAGGCTACAGTTTTCACACAGTTTACTATGCCTATTTTATTTATAATATTATTTTCAATTTTTTCTCCACAAAAATTTCATAATAGTGATGAGCGCCATCCGCATACTTGTTACTTAACACAACCATCGTAAAGGTAACGATTTGATGTTGCGAAAATCAGTATATTGTGCATCTCTACGTGATGGAGCCCATTATCGATTTGACCTACAATCGATGAAAACTGCTATCATTGCACGCCGATTAGTCTGAATAGCGCTAATTTCAAATGCCAATTTATATAGAAAAGACTGCTGAGCTTTTGTAGGGTTTATAATTTATTGACTTTATTTGAGTTGGTTTGTACATTGTACGCACATACTTATCGCCATAGAATACAAACATTTATTTGGGAATGCACGAAATCTATTTGTGCGAATGGTGTTTCGAGATTAGGCAACGGTTCTCATCGGTAAATGAGTTTAGCATAATGTCAAAAAATGTGCCTTTGTTTTATTGCTAGTTAAAGATTGCATAATAAATTAAATTACTCTACAACTAATATTAAATTGTCGCATATGTATATATATATATATTTTTTTTTTTAACATTTTCGCTTTTTTTATACATACACGTACATGCATATTTTCTATATATTTTCTACGTTTTTAAGATTTAGAATGCACTTTGCAGCTATATTTTTAACGATAACTATTAAGAAAAGTTCACTACTGGAAAGTACTTTCCGAGCCTTCGAATTTTCTTCATAGTGACAAAGCATTTAGAGCCGGTAACATGTATTGCTTTGGTAAGGCTTTTATCTTCCAAAATCAAATCGATTTCCTCGATTGAATTTAGATTATAAATATCTTTTGGTGTTTCGTTGGATTTCTTTTTGTTGGTGTTGCTGTTGTTGTTATTATTATTGTTACTACTACTGCTGTTATTATTGTAGTTGTTGTTGTTGTTGTTAATATAACTATTATAGCTCTTACTATAACTGGTGTCATTAAAATATTGCTTTTGCTGAAGCGTTGCTTTGGCTGCATTCAATGTGTTCATAATTTGGTCCGTAGTATCGTTGTCCGCCCTGATGTCGAACTCCTCGTCATATTCCTCTTTAGTTTCGGCAACGGAGAATGTGTTTAAGTTGTTCAGTGAATTTCTTTGCTCGATATGTTGTTGGCATGCTGCAGCTGCTGCACCACTGTCATTTATATAGCTGCGAAATCGCAGCTCGTATTCCTGAGCCTCTGTGATCCGATCCAGGGATTGGCTTTCGCGTATGCGTCGTCTTCGCGCTGATGTGTTCGCATTATCGAACAACACCAATTGCTGTTTTTCCACTTGGGAATGTCTGTCAACATGTTCCTTATGCTGTTTCCTATTTTTCTGTGTATGAGATTTGCGTGTTTCTTCCGATTTATTTGGCTAAATTAGATGGACCAATAAGAATATCTAATAAAATTCCATTATCATATGAAGTTTTCCTACCTCTTTGCACTGTCCCTGATCTTCCTTCTTGCCACTTACGCCAGTTCCACTATTTGAAATGAAATTGGCACCGCCGCTATTCGAACCTGGTGGTGGATATAACTGATCCTGCGAGTCGCTGGAGTCGTCATGCGAGTCACGCCGATGCATGCGAAATCTGATCGGTGTATCGCCAACAAATTTATTAATTTTCTTCTTATTACGTGTCTTTGTGTCATCATCGGATGCCTCCGAGCTGCTGCACGATGGTGTTCGGATCTTATTTAACTTGGTACGACGATGCGTCAGCACAGGATTCTTGCTGCTGCTGGGCAATGGCTTCAGCTTGCCAATTTCGAGCTCCTTTAGACCGCTCAATGTGTCCTCATCCACCTTGGCACATTTATCCATTTGCTTTAACTTCTGAGCAAGCGTGGTATCAACAGACACAACAATCTTTGTGCGCGTATTTGTTGGCACTTCAGCTATTGGCGCTGGAGCTGACGAGCAGCTTCGTTCCTGCACCGAGCGATTGAGACGTCCATCTGAAATAGATTCGCGACGCGTCGTGGCGACTTGTAGCTCATTGCCAATGACACAGCCCTCATTGGCAGACTCCTCTTCGTCCTCCTCACGCACAATGCTGCATTTGCGAGTTCGCTTGTCCTAAGGGCATTTATTTCATTAATAAGTTATCAATATCATGATTTTCCTTTATCTTACAGGCTTGGCATTATCGTTGCCGAATTGCGCTGCTGGTGTCACATTTATGCTAATAGGCACAACTACTTTGGGACTTTCCGTTGGACTCGGCTTATCTGCTGTCAGCCTGCGATTTACATCGCCCAGTCTAAAAGATAAGAAATATAGTAATAGATTATATATATTTATAACACAATTGCACGTATTTTGACTCACTTGACGCCCGACTCTTGCAGTTTCAGCTTATTGGCCTCCTCTCGCCGCCTGCGCAAACGAAGCTCAGCCAGCAAAAAATATGTTGCCGTTATATGATTGTACTTATTTTTATCCAGAGCTCTATTTTGTAAATGTGAACAAATTAGTGAAGTTGACAATTATTAGTTATGCTGTTTACTAACTGCAAAATCTCTTCCTTGGACGCAATGTTTCCGTTTATCATTTTTTGTATAATGAAGGCATGATCCTCTTCGCTTAGCTGCTCCCGGCTGACCAGGGGCAGTGAATGCTCCACAGATTCGGGCTCATTGAATTGTTTTAGCCAAGCAGACGAAGCGATTTGCTCAACAGTAGCGCGATTCTTTGGATCACGCACCAGCATTGTGGCAATCAAAGTGCGACATTCCTGCGTGACGTGCGACGGCACCGTATACTTGCAATCCATAATCATGGTCAGCGTCTCCGAGTCGTTGGCCTTCTCAAAGGGTGCCTGCCCACATACCAGCATATACAGTATAACGCCCAGTGACCAAATATCTAACAGATAATGTCAATAATTAAAAAGAGCTTATCATGTGATACAAGCACACGCACACCCACACACGCACACTATCCCACACGGCTAAAAACACACTTACCTACGGCGGGCGCATCGTACGAGTCGCCTAATAGAATTTCTGGTGCCGAATATGCGAGACTGCCACAAAATGTTTCCAGTTTTTGGCCCGGCGAGAATTTGTTGCTAAATCCAAAGTCCGTCAGCTTGACCAGGCCCAATTTCTCGAAAAATACAACATTTTCTGGCTTCAAGTCTCTGTGTTTCATGGAAAGCGTTACGTAAAGCGTGTGTATACTGTTGCCGTTTTATGTATTATCTATGCTTACCTGTGCACTACGTGCAGCTGATGACAATACGTGATGGCGCGTAATATTTGACGGAAATATTTGCGTGCCAGCTCCTCGGTCAGCCCGGTATCATGCTTCATTATATAATCATAGAGATCGCCGCCATCGCCAAGCTCCAGCACGAGATATAGCTTCGTCTGTGTGTCAATCACCTCATAGAGTCGCACCACATTTGGATGCTGTACCAGCTTCATGCAACTGCAAAGAGAGAGACAGAGAAAGAGAGACAATTTTTCTGATCAGAATAAATGTCTGGGACCTTTGAGTAACAATCTATAGCTCACCGAACTTCCTGAAACAAATGCGCTTTGGACACCTCGTCAAGTTTTGTCTTGTCGACCACTTTCACTGCCACTTTGGCACCTGTGAACACATGCCGAGCCAGTTTCACTACGGCAAAATGTCCCGAGCCGAGAGTCTCCTCTAGATCATATAGTCCGGCAATCTTGCCATCGCACAGACCACCTCCAACCGGTTGTGTTTCCAAGGTCATGATCCTTCTTATCTCTGCCTCTGATTCGCCTTTCCGACTATGCAATTCTATGTGTGTAACTGAAAACCCACTAGAAATTCATTTTTGATAAGAGTATGACTTTTTTTAGTACAGTACTTCAAAAACCGCAGCCCCGCACATAGCTAGTAATTGAAATGTTTGGAGTCTAATAATCATATTCTGCCACACATTGCGTATAAGTCAATTGCTATTTTAAGACTTATTATACGTCATTCTTTATGTAGTCAAACTATTAAAGCCATTTCCAATTAGCTAAAAAGTTTTCACTTTTGTGTCCTGTGTCCATTCAGGAGCAGCAGTGCCCTGGATGAACAGGGCTGTTATACAAGAGGGGAAGCAATGGGGCAGGGCTGTTGTTACCGTTTTCCAGTAGCCGATTCACGCGAAACTATAATATGGGCTCCATATTTCGGTTTGCAATTGCGTACTCTGCTTTTATGTTGCCGTTTAAATGCGTCTTTTATACACTTTGCGGTTTATCACACAGGAAAAACACTTATTTTAAACCTTTTGTGTATACTAGAGTTGTATCGAATCGTTCGGAATAAGTTCGATCGAACGACTCACTGAACTGAACGACTAAATAGTATCCCAGTTGGCTCTAGTTCTTATTAATTTATTGCAGCCCTGGGCTGAAATTAATTTAACATTTTACTGAACTGTTGTTACCGCAGCGCGCTGGCTTATTCGCAAGCTTCTCCGTATTTCATCGAGCAGTGCCTTTAAGACTTCAATGGGTGTATAATTGGTAAATTGACCCAGTTTCGGAGCACTAATTTGAATTAAAAAAGTAACTACACATAATCAAAAAAAAAAAAAAAAAAAAAAACGTTATATTATAACATATATTAGAAGTCAATAGCTCAAAACTCCTTTAAAATTATTTGAAGGATGAGTACCGCTTCCATTTACACACCGGTAGTAGCAGCGTACAGATCCTGCAAGATATCGACTATCTTATCGGGACTTTAAAAGTGATCGACGGACCACCACTTAATTCCGTGCTAGATCCTCAACCAATCAGACAATAACACACATATTTCCTAATTTCCATATTTTATAATTTATTAGTGTAATTACCATTTTTAGGGTTATTCATATAGAAAAATCATACAGTTTTCATTATTAAGAAATACGATAACGATATGGCTGATTTGGTCCACACTTAACGAGCTCTTCTATATCTATTCGTGACACTGAAATAAGTGCGTAAGTATCGCCCATCTCTATATTCGAGCGAACTGTCTGAAGGCATAAAAACAATTTTTGTATTTTTCTTTTAGCAAGTGGTATTTTGTGGTTTTTTAAAAGTCGTGGATACAACAAACGGTCTTTTCGCATGTCCTGGAAGCTTCGGTCTTCCAGTACAGATCCTGGTCAATGCAGTAGTCCATTGGTTAGCGTAGCGTTCAAAACACCACTCAAAAAAAAAAAAAAAACTATCAAAATTCTCAATTAAAGTTGTATTATAAATCTTTCGAAAGCGTACCATATAATGAGTTTGAGTTTCAACAATTCACAAAAATGCTCGTACATAGAAAGTAAGCACTGCACCGAATTGGACTTGGGTCAAAAGGTGAGCCAGCCGTGCATCGATCTCTATTACATGACTATTCATTTTTTCAACACCTTGAACTCTTATTGGCATAGGCAAACAACAATAGTCTGCCCGTGCGCAATATGCGATACCAAGATAAGGGTAAACTATTTAGTTATTCACTTAACTCGCTGGCTAAGCGCAACGACATCGATGATGAGGCAACGGGCTCGGGTACAGGTCTCGTTGGCCTGCAGAACCTTGCGAATACGTGTTACATGAATTCTGCTCTGCAGGCGCTGAGTAATCTTTCGCCTGTTACACATTACTTTATCAACTGCAGTGATATAGTAGCGCATATAGCAAGCACACCTCGTTCTAAGCCAGCGGGTTTGGCCAAAAGCTACCAGCGCCTGATGCAGGAAATATGGCTGGATATCGACGAACCAAAGGGTAAGTGGCCTTTGCAGCTAAATGTAAAGTCAAACTAATTTTGTCTTTAAATTGTAGATTATCTTGCGCCCCGTGGAATATTGTACGGCATTCGATCGGTGCATCCCATGTTTCGTGGCTGTCAGCAGCATGATACCCAAGAGTTTCTACGCTGTTTTATGGATCAGCTGCATGAGGAGCTAACCGAGCCGGAGCCAGCACTGCCTCTCCAGCAACAGCTGACACAAAGCCAGCAGCAAGCGAGCGAAACGGATGACGAGAATTTTGATGATGTGCCAAAGACATGTCACACGCCGACAGCGTCGGAGAGCGAATACGATACCTGCGAGAGTAGCATCTCGGACCGATCCTCGGAGGTTCTAATGAAGACCGAGTACTATGTAGCCCCGCATCGGAAGAGCAGCAGCAACCCAATATCCGATACATCCACCACGCAACAGCAACAGCAGCAACAAAGCCCGAAGTCAGTTCCAGAATCGAAGCCCGTTGAGGCAATTCATTCAATTATCAGCGATGTGTTCGACGGCAAACTGCTTTCGTCTGTGCAGTGCCTAACATGCGATCGCGTCTCTACACGCGAGGAAACATTCCAGGACCTTTCCCTGCCCATACCGACGCGTGACTTTCTGAACGTGCTCCATCAGACCCACAGCCTGAGCGTGCAGAGCCTTAATGCAGCCGACTTGGCATCGGCGCGCAGTAACGAGGGCTGGATTGCCTGGATGTGGAACATGGTGCGTTCATGGATATTCGGTCCGTCGGTAACACTGTACGATTGCATGGCCAGTTTCTTTAGTGCAGATGAGCTCAAAGGCGACAACATGTACAGGTATAGTTTATAGATATACCTTATCAAATATAGATTTTACTCATTTCCTATGACTGATTACAGCTGCGAGCGGTGCAACAAGCTGCGCACTGGCATTAAGTATTCGCGCGTGCTCAACCTGCCGGAGGTGCTGTGCATCCATCTAAAGCGCTTTAGGCACGATCTATCGTACAGCTCAAAGATCTCCTCGCACGTCTACTTTCCGCTCGAGGGCTTTGATATGCGTCCCTATTTGCACAAGGACTGCACCTCGACGGTGCCCACCTACAATCTATGCTCCGTCATTTGCCATCATGGCACCGTTGGAGGTGGTCATTATACGTGCTATGCGCGCAATGCTTTTAATGGGCGCTGGTATGAATTTGACGATCAGGACGTTATGGAGGTGACGCCCGACGTGGTGCAGAACTGTCAGGCCTATGTGCTATTCTACCAAAAACACAATCCCCAAATGAAACTGGTACGCGAGGAGGCGATCAACTTGTCCACATCGAATCCCTTGTACGAGGGTGACATTCAGTTCTATGTGACACGCGAGTGGTTGTCACGATTGGCCACGTTCGCGGAGCCGGGTCCGATCAACAATCAAGAGATGCTGTGTCCACACGGCGGCATTCTACATTCCAAGGCGGCGCTAATCAGTCAGATTGCGGTGCCCATTCCGCAACCCCTGTGGGATTATCTGTACAATCGTTTCGGCGGTGGTCCGGCCGTCAATATTATATTCGAGTGCGAGATATGTAAGCGAGCCGCCGACGCCCTTTGTCGTCGCCAGCAATACGAGCTGGCCGTCTTTACCAAATACAATGTGCAGCAGAGCGAACTGGATGCCACGGCCATCTATGCAATTGCCATGCCATGGCTGCGCGCGTGGCAGCAATTCCTGCGCGGCATAACAAACAAGGAACCGGGACCCATTAACAATGATGGTATTGCCGACACCAGCTATCAGAATGGCTCCACCTACAGCTGTGTGCGTGCAGGATCGGATTATGCACAGTTGAATGCACCACTGTGGCGATTTCTGCACGGCATTTATGGCGGTGGGCCAGAGATATTGCTGAGAAGCGCCTTATCAGAGACCGATGAGATCGAGATAATCGATCAGGATGATGACGAGGACGATGAGGATATTACAGCTGACATCTATCAATACAATCACTCTGACACCGAAAGCAATCTGGGCAGGGCCCAGAGTGACAGTCACAGTGTTACGCCCTCAACATCGCCAGAGCCGGAACTGCGACCCGTCGATGATGAGCAGATGCCGCCCACTAAAGCCGAACCAGTCAACCCAGAAACGTTGCCCAACGGAGCGATCAACAGTGGCAATAATAATAAGAAAACTAGCTCAAGGCGCAGCCGAGCGAGTGCCAAAACCATCAAAGTTGCCGCATTGCGCATGAATATGCGCAAACGTGGTCGAAATTTTAATGCCCTCAAACAGCACACCGATATGTTTGGTGCCAAAGGTAATTATAAGAGAGTATGTTTATTAACAATTAGAAGATAATGCTATTGTTGCCCTAGGTCATTACAATACACATTCGAATGCCGGAGCTGAAGCTAAAATGGAGGCAGAAAAGAACAATGAGAATCGCGAGAAGGATGCGCGGGTGACAGTGATAGGCAATGCATTTCAAACTGAATACACGATACCATTCCAGAGCGATAATTTCCAGGTCAATGGGTCGCGCGATAAGAAGCGCGAGCGTAACAAGTTGCGCAACAGCAGTAACAATAGCAACAACAACAAGGAGAACGTTAAGCTGCAGAAATTCGTGATGCTGCGCGATACGAATGGCGGAGCCAATGAGGAGACTGATATATGATCGACAGCCAGTGCAAATAAAAAGAATCAACAAGCATTTTCTATGAGAGTCAATCGCTGCCGACGTTTAAGCCAAAAGCAAAGTTTAGGCATACAAAGTAGTTAAATACCTCACTGTAACACATGAGGTGGAGGCTATATATATATTTACTCATATATATATATATATATATATACAAATTCATCTATATATATATACATATACATATATGTATGAACTATGTAAAAATTGTATTTAAAAATGGAAACATATGGATTTCGAAAGATAGACTACGGTAGTCCTGGTACAGTACGCTTTGTTATACAAAAGGTCAGCAAAGAAACAAAAATGTAAGCAATGAATGGATTTATTGGAAGTTATACAATAAGCAAGTGTACGGCTCTATGTTCTATACCTTTAATGCCCTCCCTCCTGTCCATTTTTTTCATAACTATCTTAAATTAAATCAAAAATTGTATATACTGTATCCACAATCAAATACCTTAAGATACAAACACAACACAAAAAGAAGAAAAAATCAAACGAAAACCAACAAAAAAAATTGTATGGGAAAAAACTATGTTAAAATTCAATTAAAGTTTAAATTAAAAAACTGACAATGATGTTGCCTTAATTGTTATTAATTAATTAATAATTATATAAACTGTAAACCGAAGTTGTTTTTGAAGAGTAATGATGTTGCCTTAAATATTGTTGATTATATAAACAGCAAAGATAAGTTTTTTTTTTTTGAAGACTACGACCAATCCATGTTGGGATTCGAACCCCTTTTTTTTAACTTTTCCAGCTATTTTCATATGTTCATTTGGATTTTGTACCTATGCAGTTTTCCTTCGTTTTCTTATTTGTTTGGAAAACGAGCTGCTGGGCGCTAGAGTAAAAAAATGTACAATGCTTGAGTCTGCCACTTTGGTTGTATGCGTTCTATTTATAGAGCCCTGTGCTCTGCTCTCTATGGCATCTGCCCATCTCTCTTGGCCCACATCTCAGTCAGTCAGTCAGGCATTCAGTCGGAAACGTGCACATTGCATTGTGCTTAGAATCGTAATTTCTAATAGAAAATCTATAAATCTATAATTGAAGTGTTTGTGGGTTTGTCTTTGCCTTTGCCTTTCCTTTAGCATCAACCGGAAAAATGAATTCTTGCAATGTCTGCCAGGCTGAGACCAAGAACAAATGCTCCAATTGCAATCAGATAGCCTACTGTTCAGTTCAGCATCAGAAGCAGGACTGGAAATCGCACAAATCCAATTGCCATCCATTTAGGGTAAATAAATTGGCCCCAACTCTCTTTCCATTGTTAGCCATAGACCAGCTCTAACCTCAAAAAACAAATTGACCCAATTTTCAGATAGCGCACAACGAACTACTGGGGCGTCATTTGGTGGCCACACGTAACATCAAGCCCTATGAAATTGTCTTGAAGGAGGCACCGTTGATGCGTGGACCGGCGCAAATCTCAGTGCCCGTTTGCATGGGCTGCCTGAACGCCATCGAGCCCAATGATCACATCACCTGCGACAAATGTGGCTGGCCATTGTGCGGTCCGGAATGCCAGGCGCTAGACGAGCACAAGGCCGAGTGCCAGCTGACAGGGGCACGTGGCCAAAAAGTAAATGTGCAGGAGTTCAATGGACCGCATCCATTGTACACCTGCGTTAGCACGGTCAGGTGCTTACTTCTCAGCGAGACGAATCCGGCAAATGCTGAGAAATTCCAACAGCTGGAGTCGTTGGAGCAGACACGTCGTGGGTCCAATCAATGGAAGGCAGATCTGGCCAGTATTGGACAGTTCATACCCAAGTAAATATAGATATAGACATATATATATGTATATGCATATATTTGATTTATATATAACTCTTCCCTTCACAGATTCTTTCGCACCCAAAAATTCAGCGAGGAGGAGATCATGCGCGCTGTAGGCGCCTTGCAGATCAATGGCCACGAGGTGCCCACATCGGATCCGCCGCACGTGGCCGTCTTCTATACGGCTTCCTTCACGGAAAACTCTTGTGTGCCCAATCTAGCCAAGAGTTTCACCAAGAACGGCCATTGTATCCTCTGGGCCCCAAAGGCCATTAAAAAGGGCGCCAATCTTAGCATTTGCTATTCGGATGCTGTGTGGGGCACGGCCGATCGTCAGCGTCATCTGATGCAGACGAAGCTCTTCAAGTGCAGCTGCGAACGTTGCGTGGATGTCACCGAGCTGGGCACCTACTACAGCGCCCTCAAGTGCGAGGATCGCAAGTGTACGGGTCTACTCCTGCCCAGCAAGGCGGATGACTGGAATGGCTGCTGGCGGTATGTATACAAATTGTTCTCAATTCTTCAAACTAGCCTCGTTTAATATTCAACTTATTGCCTTTTAGCTGTCGGGAATGCCAGAAGCAAGTTCAACGTAAATATGTGGATGGGATTTTGGAACGCGCCGGCAAGGATATTCAAAGTATGGAAAAAACAGCAGAAAATGGTTTCAAGTAGGTTTCGTATTAACTAAATTACAATATTATATAATACATGTAATATTTCTTCAGATACTTGAAACACTATGAGAAATGGCTGCCCCCACAGCATTATCATCTAAGCGAGGTTAAGATTCTGCAGGTGCAGCTCATTGCAAAGGATCAAAAGGAGCTAATGGTGCTGCCCGATGATCAACTGCAACTGAAACTGAAATACGCCAAGGAATTGATTGAGCTCTATGAGATTTTAGCGCCCTGTAAGTGAAAATTGGAATAACGAATATCATGTACATATACGTAGCGTATACTAAATATAATTATTGTTTAGGTGAAGTGCGTATGCTGGGCACCCTTTGCTTTGAGCTGCATTCAGCAATTGCTGAGAACACGCGACGCGTAGCTCTCCAATCGAATCTCTCGCCCAAAGAAATGTTGGAGGAATCCTTGCTGTATGTGGAGAAGTGCGTTAATTATTTGCAGTACGAATCGGATATATTTGTGGAAGGTCATATTTTAAAGCAGGCAAAAATCAATCGCGATGCTTTGCGCATGGTCACTAATTGGTCTTAATCACGCTTCCTTGACATTTTGTATTGATTATTGTGCCGAAAATGAACAAAGAAACCAAATAAATAAACGCGAAACGAAATAAAGGGGACATACTTTTACAGCAGCAAGCTTTTTGTCACTTTGTTCATAGCAGTCACCTAACTGACATGTGAAGCATTTTATTTGGTGCTGCCAATGGGCTACGCTGACAGTGCTGTAAAAGTCTTTTGTGCACTGACTGTTAAATTTGAAAATCAAACATTCAGCACTTGAAATGCGCAGACTCGTTTCTTATATTTACACTTACATTGCTGTTTGGTTTGTATCTAGCAAAGGAGATTTCAAAGTCAAATATATCCTTGAGCTGTGCGCCGTGCGGCAACGGTGGTGTATAACAGTGTAAAAGGATTTGCAAGCAAAACAAGTAGCGCAAAAAGTAATTGCATTTTTAACCGCTCTTAAAGGCGTGTGCAAAGTTAACATTAATAGAATTCCCTATTTTGATACAAAATAAAACAAAGATTTTACAACTGGAAATCCTACCAGTAACTACGATTTGTGCCGATTTACAACTACAATTTTTACAAGGTAATTTAATCAGAATTATGTAGCATTACGCAATTCCTTTGCGACATATGGACAAGACGGCGACTGTATAGCTGTACCGTTATTTATATACAAACACACAACTAATGTACACAAAGAAGTCTCTAATTTGGCTGTTACCTTTGCATGTATTGGCAAATGCCGTTACTGTAGCATATTAACTGCGTAATTCGTGGGCGTCTGCGTGAGCAAACATACACACATAAATACATACAAACATTAGTACACGTTCGGCAACATAATACATACCTGACTTTGTTCACGCCATAATAAAACATTATTGAATTCTAATCTAGCAATCAAGCCATCTCATGCATAAACGACTTTTCCAATGACCATCAAGTGCATAGTAAATAAATATAGTAAATACTCGTGGCGTCCTATCAGCCCCTGGATATTCATTCCACTCAACAATGAAAGTGTTCAAATCTACGAAATGAAAACAAAAGAAAACCACATTTCATTTCTACAAATGTACATATGTATGTAGGGCTATAAATTACTTTTATATCAATAATCATAATCTCAAAGCGTGGACGCTGGGCTTTAGTATTATTATTAGTATTTTTATTTTTAGTTTTATTTATTTTATTTGTGCTGATCATCAACAAAGGGTCTAAAAATAACTCCGTCTTGTTGTAGAGTTCATTCCGGTTAAATGCAAACGATTATAATCAAATTTAATGTTCCATTGCTGCATAATTTGTAATATGTAAATCAAGTGCTCAGGCTAAATTAAATGGGGTGACTAAGTTGTAAAAAGCAAGTGGACTACATTTTTGAGGAACGATGGCGCCAGCACACAGAATGCATTGTCAATCATTGCTTTCATAGTCTTATTAAAGTTGAATGGAGAATTCCATTTTCAATTAAAGTGTGGCTCAACAACAAATAAATAAATAAATTAGCATTTGAATAAAAACTTCCATGCGCTGATCTCGCAAGCAATTGACATATATCTCCTGCCATTAGTATTATTTCTTTTATTAAAGATGAAAGTTAAATTGAAAACATAAATTGAGCTTAATTAATGGATAAATGTGTGCGTAACTGTGAAGTAGCCATAAATTCATTTCGCAATGTCGCATTTAATGGAACTTTCGCTTTCCTTCGGTCTGATCTGCATACATATACGATTCTACATTACTTACTACTTACGTTTATTTGCATGTATTTATTAATACAGATGGTACATACAATTCATTCTCAAAATGTGGCTGCTATAAAATTCATTATGTTTACATATTAAGTGTTGCGTAAATTCTTACTGCCAAAAACTGTCCTCATCGCAGTTCAATGAGATTTACAAATGATTTCTGAGATTTTTATTATCAGGATGTAAAGATATTAATACTTGAATTTATATACATATGTATCCATATACATATGTATGTAGTTATATATGGATTGCAAGTGTGGCAACAAAGAACAAAGGCAGCTTTACGCACAAAAGATGTTTGTATGTATGTGTATATGTATGTATATTATTGCGCTTTCTATCTCCGCATTTGTTTTCAGAGGAACATTAGCTTGCGAAGTAGTGGTCGCCCAATTCCCGAATGCGCTTTATCCCACCTAAGCGTAGTTTGAGGGTGGGACTGAGAACCAAAACAAGAACCGACAGAGAGCCAGCTAAAGCGACAGAGCGATTGACTGACAGAGTGAGAGAGAGAGAGAGAGAGAGAGAGCGCGACAAAGTGTGTGAGAGTGAGCAGTTTGCCGGCTGGTGTGTTTTGCACGCGCTGAGTGCGTGATAATCACGCAACGCTCACATGTTTGCTGCCTGTTGTAGCTGCTCTTGCTGCTGTTGTTGTTGTTTTGGCAGTACTGGTGTTGACCCTCATTTCCATTCAAACATCGCTCTTACTCGCTTTAACAAACAAAAAAGCGAGAATATACATACACATTTCGAATAGTTGTGTACGTGCTTTGTGCTTTCATGAACATATGTATGTATGTATATGAGCGGGAATATGGGTTTTTGAGTGTATGCATAGCCGATGTAATTGTGTATCTAGAAAGTTGTTTATTTGTTTTTGATTGTAAACAAATAAATATAATATTTTTTATTGTAAATAGAAATTATCAGCTGGGTTCTATCTCAATAGCTTTCTTACTACGTAATGCCCCACGCAACGGATGGGAACGTGACTAATTCGGCGTTTGATTTTATGTCATAGTTTGTATACATGTATTTCTAAATATATTAGATCATTTAAAAATACAAAAGTTAAGGACCCCCTTGACAACTGGTCCACGCGACGCAGTTCTGTTTATATTTGTTTTGGTTATAAATTACCTCCGATAAATATACATATGTATGTATTCGTATATGTACATATCTGTAATAAATGAAATTTAGTATACAAACTTTTGTTTTTATTTTTTACTTTGATTTTGTTTACGGTTTGCGTCGGGTTGTTTTTCCAGAATTTTTAATTTGATTTGCAGGCATACATATGTATGCATACACATATGTATGTATGTACATATATACAGAATCGAACGAAAACAAAAGATAAACAACAGAATACTGGATGCTCTGCACTGACAAAATTGATAGTGTTAAAAGCCTCCATATTTAATTATATATTCTGTATTTTGTCTTTAGTTTCTGGTTAAGCATGTTAAAAAAAAACATTAGAAATTTTTGTAGCCAAGCATCTATAGCCAATAAATTTGTTTTATGGACGTTTCTCAGTGTGCACGCTCAGTGCATGCATGGCGTGCATGTGCAGAAGTTGTGTGTGTGCGTGTGTAAGTTTAGTGTATGTGAACGTATGAGTGTGTGTTCAGCTTTTGGATTTCTCAACTCATTCCACAATTGTGGACACCATCGCTGCCGCCGTCGCTGCTGCCGGCTTCATTTGCTTTTTAGAGCGCGCATCGTCTGAGCAAAATTTCAGTTGTTCTTTGGAAGTGCGCTCGATAAGTCCAGTGCTGGAAATAGTAGCCGCAGTTAAAAACAAAAGAAAAATCTCTGTGTTCGCTGAGTAAACAGCGTTAAAAGTGTTTCGAAAATAATTCAAGAAAAGAAATTTAACAAAGTTTACGGTTTATTAAAAACAAATATAAACAACACTAAGTCTAAGCTAATATAATAATAATTATGCCGATCGACATTTGCAGTCAACAGCAGCATACAAATATGTTAAGCTCCCTAAGGTAAAGCCCACATAAAAGTTATTTTATAGACTTTCCAATTGATCTCATAGTTTTCAAACGATTTTCTTAATCAAAGTGAACAACAATTAATTTTGATGAGGTGAATGTTATTTACATTCAATCTTAAATATTAAAAATCTATATAAATATTTATGATACGCGTTCAACGAGTTCTGTAACCTAATGGGTTAAAGTGCAAACCCTTAAATCATGGTATCAAGTGAATTAATCAATATAAACAATAACTGTGGTCGCGCCAAATGGTCAATAAATAAAACATATCGAAATTGCTGTATAAATAGAAAAGTTCTCTATTGCATATTTATACATATATTGGCACACCTGTATACTTGACCTTTATCGTGCATACATACCTCACAAACGTGTGCAATAGAATAAAGAAACACTGTTGTTTTCTTACATTAAATCAAGTTATTGTAGTTGGCATTGAAATCAAGATTATTATATATATATATATGTATATATAGGAAGTCAAAGATAAGTTACTTATACAAGGATTAATTATTCTCATGTCGCTCTCCAAACAATATTCTAAAGTGTTTACGTTTACATTGTGTTGTGTAATGAAACCAATGCAAAATGGCCTTGTTCCCAAATAGGGGGCAGTATAAACGATAAAGCGTTTGCGTTCAAATAAAAAAAAGGAAAGATGTTGATTAAAAACTTGTAATAGTACATAGAGTATATTATAAGAGTTACCTTGTAAGATCACTTTATTTATGTAATTTTTATTTAATTGAATTTTTAATTTAAAGTTCCTTAATATTAAGAAAAAAAAATTTTTTTTTCAAAATATAATTTTTTTCGTTGCATGAAAAAAATTTAATTGTTAATTGAGTTATTGCTTTTAATGAGTACAATTAAACGTGTGCATATACAACAATATATATTTAAAATGAATACAATTTCTTTTTTGGCAGCGGAACAACGGATACCTCTTTGTCGCTTAACGCACTCTCCTTGACGTCTGCTCTACCGCCGACAGATCCCGATCATCCACATCACAACATGAACAAATTGTGTCGTCAAGTGTCAATTGAATCACCCGGACCGGGTGTAAAGAATTGTGTTTTTAATTTCTTTGTGCCCATCGAGGATACGCCAGCACATGGCGCCCGCATCAAGATCGTCTGCGCTGGCGCCTGCTACCGCCGCCGCGATCGCGCAAATTCGATAACCAGCGTATCGTCTGTATCGTCGGAGCTGAGTGATTACTGTCCGTCGGTGACGTCGATGTCATCGCCGGCTCATCAGGGCATACGTGAGGGCTCATTCTTTCCGGGCTTTGAGGTCGCGGGAGTGATTGAGTCGCTGGGCTCCGAGATTACAGAGGCCAATAACTGTGGCCTGCGCATTGGACAGCGTGTTATTGTCTACCCATTCGATGAGACTCCTGCCGGCTATGCAGAACTCCTGGTGGTGCCCGATTTGAAGTACATTGTCCCGATACCGGATAATTTGCCCATGGAGGAGGCAGCAATGCTGCCGACAGGTGCATTGCTGGCTATGCACGCTGTATTCAAAGCACAAGCCGTTGTCACGGAAATCCTGAATCAACGCGCCGAAACGGATCCCAATAAGAAGTGTAAGATCTTGATTGTTGGGACTGGTGGTTTGGCCCTATGGGCAGTACGCATTGCAACCTATCATTTCGCATCTACTGGTGCACACAATGTGGACATCACAGTAGCTAGTCTAAGGGACGAGGGTTTCCGTTTAGCTACAGAGATCAAGAAGTGAGTATATAAATATTTCCAGCCAAGATTCTAAACTAATTAAATAATTTTCGTATATGCAGTGTCAGCGTGGTGCAGTGGAACGAGTGTCTGTATGAGCCGCAGCTGATTGAGCGCACCAAGGATGTGTGCGGCGGTCCTGTGGACGTGGTCATTGATTTTGGCACAACTTCTAGAAGTCTGCATCGCTCCATGCATTGCTTGTCCAAGGGCGGCGTTGTACTCATCAGTGAGGAGGTGGCCGAAAAGTTGTTACCAAAGTTCTCTAGATTATCGAATGAGTATCAGCAGGAGATAATACCAATATCGAATGGCACTGTTGAGCAGCTGGCTGAACTGGTGGAGCTGGTGGCTAACAGAAAGATCGAGCCGCCACCATATTCCGTATTCCCATGCGAGCAGGCCGCCGAGGTTATACAGAAACTGATCAATTCCGAAATACCCGGACGCGCCATTCTACGCTTCCACGATATTGAATAGATCCTTAAAGTCTATCAAAGCATTAACTCATCTTAACTTAAATGAATATCTCTGTTAGTTTTACTCACAAACACACAACCACCCACCCACTCACACACACAGACACAAAACATTTGCCGTAAATTAGCGCAGCAAAACACACCTTTACAATATGTGCTTAATATTCGTAGCAAGTATTCCGTTTTTGTAATAGTTTTTTTGGACTAGTTTTCAATTGTTTCGAAAACAACCAGTGATTTTTAATTACTTTTTTTTATATATTTTAATTTATTAAGCATTTTTTAGTATTATATTTTGTATGTATATATGGATTGTGATTGATTTTAATTTAAGCCACAACAATTAACGACTTGATTTGCATTCAAATTTTGTAGTTGACGTCGTTTTATGCTTCAATGTTGATTTATTTAATTGGACTTTACAAATCACATGCCATTTAAAAGAAGCGAAGTAACAAAAAAACTTCAGAATAAATGTTATATAAAATATTTAAAAAAAATACAAAAAAAAAGTGAAAAAATTGTTATGCATGCAATGCAAAAATGTTTGATTCGATTTGCTTGATATTTGTACTCATTACGTACCCAAGAAAAATTTACATTATATTCAACTACCATTAACCATAAATAAAAGCGTACGCATACCAATATACCAATCTACAAGGCTCTCTTCCGCTACTCTCAATTAACAAGACGTTTTCTGCTTGCCATGCTTAATCTTTAAATGGTTATAAAGTCCAGAGTGCTGATTAAATTTAGCATCACACTGTGAGCACTTGTAGTTTTTCCGTTGCTGATGACGTAGCTTGTGGCGGGTCAGTTCCTGAGAGCGCCGGAATGTCATATGGCATGTATTACAGACAAAGTCTCGTTGCTCTGAGTGGGAACGCATATGGTCGTTTAAGTGGGTTAATCGAGCATAGTTCTTGGGGCACTTGCTGCATAGGTATGGTCGTAATTTAACGTGTGATACGCGTAAATGATTCTGAAGCTGAAAGTGCTCCTTGTATATTTTTCCACATATATGACACATTGAACCCTCTTTTTTAGCTTTTAAGCCGCGCCTGTTAAATTTCTTAGAAGATTTTTGCTCCTTTGGTGCGTCGACAGGATTTAGAATCATGTCACCAATGGTACTTTCCAGATTTTGCCCATAATAATACTCTTGTATTGTCTCATCTTCCTCCAATTGCACTCCCGTCTAAGAATAATCATTGCAATCATTTAAAAACTATATTTCTTTTGGTTTATTACCTTAGTGTTGGAAAGCTTCAAAGAGAAATCTTCTTGTACGTTAGAATTTTTTCTTAAGGCTGGCTTAAGTTCTTCTTCTTCTTCAAATGAATGTATACGCGCCAAGTGTTCTTGAAAATGGTTTGTGGTGTAAAACAAGCCGTCGCACATAAAGCATCTTATGGCTAATTCCTTATACGGCTCTTTTGACAAAAAGAAGCCGCAAGTCCACAAATCCTTCATTGTCACCACCTCCTTAGCTCCTTCAGGATGATTCATTAATTATTCAGTGTTGAGGGAGTTAAATACCAGGGCTGCATGCTCTACAACAAGTTCATCGATACGTCGTGCTCAAAGTATCGATCGTTCGACCAGAATTTGTTTTTGCGCCAAAACGAATGTACAGCGCGGCAAACTGCTGATTTTATTGTTGTAAAAAAACAAGACAAAGTAGAGCGCAACCCATTTTTTGAATAGCTGACAACGAATAATTGCTTGACTACATACACAAGTCGTGATGGTTAATAACGAAAATGCAAACATCGCTGCTCAGCAGGTCATTTGGATCGGCAGCCACGAGCAGAACACATTTATAAAAAGTCTGGAGCATAAAAATGTATATTTTTACCAAAAGTGCGTCTACGGTCCATTAACATTATCAGTGGGCGACTACATATTGGTGGCCAATGCAGATTCAGCCGAGCCCGACACTGTAGACGGCTGCGACATTGCTAAGATCTTACATCTGTACGAGCTGCGGGAAATGACCGACAAAGAATCCTGTCGAGCTATAGTACAGTGGTACTCCCGCCCGCAGTCCATACCGCATAGGTTCTTCGATGCGGACAATTTGGAAATAGACTTCGGAGTTGAGGTTATTGAGGAGCATCGCTATTACGACAACGACGTGGCTTTGGGCTGCATACTGCGCAAGTGTCTCGTTCTGGAAGGAACTTCTGATCAGTCTGCCCAACAGATTATTAAGAAATATAAGATCCCACGCAACTGCCCCATGTTTGTGTCTCGCTATAAGTTTCTAAAGGTAAAGAACACATATCGCCTTATACCGCTTGAAATTCAGCTCGATGGAACGGAGTCGGCGCGCAGCAGGCGCTCGATCCGAGAACCCACCTCCACTTCAGCGCGGAAATCCGTTTCACGCAGACGCGTCTCCACAGCTGGAGAGAGCCAAACACCTGTCGAATTCGTCGATGTCAACTATTACAATTGCGAGAACAAAGTGTCGCCCATTAAAATTGTGGGCGGGCGTAGTGTGGTGCGTCTGTCGGAAAAGAAAAGGAGTAAGACAACAGAGGCAGCTGAGCCGGAGATCAATGCCAACTATTTAATGGCCTCTCCATTAACTGAAAAAAATCAAAAAGTTGTGACACCCAAATCACGGGCATCGGCAGCACGTCGCAACTTGAACTTGAGCTTGGACACCACAGCAGATTCGGACTGTTTAAACTATTCGATTGTACAGCAAACGCCTGATCCCAAGACTCCTTCAAATGATATGAAGATCAAGCTGCGTGTCTCCGAGCGCAGAAAATCAGTGCGTCTCGAATCTCTGTATGATGATTGTGATCCTCTAGATGTCGCCCAAGATACGCCCAACAGCAAGCAGCGACGGAAGCGTCTGGGTGTCACCAACGGTGATATATATCATACGCCCACTAAGAAGTCCAAGGAGCTGCTGGACCCTGTGGGCACGGACGTGACGCCCTCCACGCGTCGCAAAAGTATTTTAAAGTCCGCAACGACTCGCTTGGGTAAATAGCTATCCACCTAACGTAATACTTATACTAAAGGTATCTCTTCTTTGCAGCCGAGGGCACCCCTAGGCGCAGCATTCAGCTGTCCAACATTGTGGAGCAGCGCATATTCAAAGACAACGAGATTATTTCTACGCCTAAGCGCAGTCGTTCGAAACTGGCAGACGAAGTAGTCGATGCAGATTACACGCCCAAAAAGTCAACCCAAAAAACTCCCACGCGCCCGCGCAGATCGAGTACCACCAAACAGCCCTCGGCCACAAAACTGAAAGAGCAAGCTCCCTTAACGCCCTCGCAGAAGCTAAAAAAGATACGCTCAGGCGAGTTGAGCCCCAGCATGGAGCAGCGCGAACAGCCCGTGGATGATCGACGCAAGTCGCAGTTGCAGCTGGCGCGCGAACAGCTCCACGTTTCGGTGGTGCCCAAAAGTTTGCCGTGTCGTGAGAAAGAGTTCGACAACATCTTTAGCTTTCTCGAAGGCAAGATTCAGGATCAGTGCGGTGGGTGTATGTACGTCTCTGGTGTGCCAGGGACAGGCAAGACGGCAACTGTCACTGGTGTCATTCGAACGCTGCAGCGGCTGGTTGAGAAGGATGAGTTGCCCGCCTTTGACTTTTTGGAGATTAATGGCATGCGTCTGACTGAGCCACGGCAGGCATATGTGCAAATCTACAAGCAGTTAACGGGCAAAACAGTTTCATGGGAGCATGCGCACACGCTGCTGGAGAAGCGATTCACCACGCCGGCGCCGCGTCGCGTGACCACCGTGCTGCTGGTGGATGAGCTAGACATACTCTGTAATCGGCGGCAGGATGTCGTCTACAATCTACTCGACTGGCCAACCAAATCGGCGGCGAAGCTGGTCGTGGTCACCATCGCCAATACAATGGATCTGCCCGAGCGTTTGCTGATGGGTAAGCAGAATCACACTTTCTATATCTCTCCAAGCAGTAACTAATCTCTGTATAATACCCTAGGCAAGGTTACGTCGCGTCTGGGTCTCACACGTCTCACCTTCCAGCCATATACGCACAAACAGCTGCAGGAGATTGTGACAGCGCGTTTGGCCGGCTCTGAGGCTTTCAAGGGTGAGGCAGTGCAGCTGGTGGCCCGCAAGGTAGCCGCCGTCTCTGGAGATGCACGGCGGGCCCTGGACATTTGCCGGCGTGCAACGGAAATCGCGGACACAGCCGACGCACAGCCGGGTGGAATGAAATGTGTGACTATGCTGCATGTGCAGCAGGCGCTGGCCGAGATGATAGCCAGTGCCAAGGTGCAGGCCATAAAAAACTGTTCACGTCTGGAGCAAATCTTTCTGCAGGCCGTTGCAGCTGAAGTCACACGCACCGGCGTCGAGGAGACAACATTTATGGGTGTTTATACCCAGATCGAGACAATAGCAGCGTTTATGGGCGTGGCGCTACCAGCGCCAGGACGTGCACTGCATCTATGCTCAAAGCTGGGCGCCGAGCGCCTAATAATATCAGAGCACTCGCGTCACGATTTATACCAAAAGATTTTGCTGAATGTCAGCGCCGACGATATACACTACGCGTTGCGTGTGGAGAGCAATTAGGATTAGATTTTAAAGCTTTTAAATTATTATTTTAATTAAGCGTCATATTTAAACAATTTAAAGTACAAACTCGTTGATAGGAATACCAAATAGAATACCAATACAGTATAACAGTCGTACAGCACTTTGGGTGAAAAGACGGAATAGATAAATAGGTGATAGCGGAAAACTAACATCAGACAGAGGTAAAAAGCAACTGGTAACAATACGAGCGCCGCATACAACGGCATCACCAGCGTATCGATTGCCCTCGCATACGGCGGCTGGAGTTGAATGATGCCAACGCTTCGAAGATCCGTGCGTAGGGTATGTACTATCAGGTAGAGGAAGGAATGTATTTCGGCGCTGTACGTGTTCAGCGTGACAAAGAAGGCAACAATGGTAGGGTTATAGCTGGTCTGTCCCATGTAGCCAGGATTCAGATCAATGGTCGATAGGCTGTTCGAGTTGCCCTGATAGAAGTAGAACATTCTGGCTACCACAAGGGTCATGATTATTTTATACACATGCACCACGCGCACGGAGAACTTCCGGGCCGTGGAGCCGTAGGCGTCGCATAACTTGTATGTCTCGTCCAGTGTGATGAGCATCGTGGGCAACAGCACAACATTTTGCACCTTATACAGCAATGCGACTAGGATCAGTGAGCATGTCATATTTGTTTGGAGCAGCTTCAGCAGATTGCTTTTGGGCTGCTCATCCATCAAGCTCTTTACGCTGCTCTGTTGCGGCAAGACCGTGCGATAGCCAAGGACAAATACGAGAGTCACGCAGCACCAGAAGAGCACCAGCACGGACAGAAGAATGCGGCCTCTGCAGTAGAGTGATGGTTAGTATGCTATCAATTGCATTATATCCATAACTTACATCATATAGGAAGGCAGCTCCACGAACATCACCTGACCATTCAGGCCACGGAAACAGTAGACTAGCAGGAAGGCAACGCCGTTGAATATGGTCTGCGGCGTATTCGTGAACTTGCGCAGGCGTGCCCAAAACATTAATAGCGAGAATGACATCAGTGTGCTCTTGATGGCCGACAATCTATGTAGATAGCGCATCAGTACGAGCAGCAGGAGCACCACAAAGATCTTCCGCTGCTGCCAAAGACATGCTGAGGCAATTTTGTGCAAATGTCGTCCATCCAGCTCCACATTCGCTTTGGTAATGCGGCGACGCAACGTCTTGAATGTAATCAGCAGAAGCAGCGTGTTGCCCAGATAATACCAGGTCTTATATTCATATTCAATGAATGAGGATGAGCCTAGTGTTCCAATGCGTATACCGAAGCATAATAGCAAAGGGATCGGCAAAGGAATTGATAGTTTCAAGCGACGAGCATAAAGAGGTGGCAGGGCAATTTTGATTAAAGCCTGGATTACATCAGTGCTTAGATAAATGGAGGCAATAATGGGCAACAGCAAGAGTAAGCTATTGAGCATGGAGCTGGTCAGTACTATATCCAGCAGATGGCAGGCTACATTCAGAAGAGCTCCAATTACCAAAGAGAGCAGCAGCTGAGCCGCTTTAAAGTTATGCAAACGCAATTTCTCCGAGGCAATGTCCAGAAACAAAACACTCAATAAAAGGTGCAAGGTGCTCTACAGAGGAGGGGAAATAGTTAAATAAAATATGCAGTTTGAATAGGATTATTTTTCAATACGTACGGCTGTTGTGAGTGCCAGTCCCACGGCTATAAATCCGTAATCAAATTTCACTAACGACTCTGACAGCTGGGCGGAAATCTCACGGGCAACGCGTAGATAGTTAAGCTTCGCATTTTGATAGTGCACATTGCTAGCTCCGCTGCCGTCTCCGGCCCGAAGCGGCTTCAGCAGCTGTTTATGTAGCAGCGTAGCATTTTGATACCAATGATAGTAGTCTACAAATAACTATAATTAGCTGCTGGTTGACAATCGTTCATTACTAACCCTACCACTGCGCCGGACACTCTCGTGACCAAATTTAACGCGCGCCTTCTTCAGCAGATGATGGGCATTGTAGAAGTAAGCGTACATTTGGTCCTCCAGCGTTAATGACTGCAGCATCTCTGGTATTAAACAGCCAATAGACATGGTCGGTATTTCCACAGATAATAGCACTGCCAGCGTTGGCGTCAAATCGATTTGATTATAGCGCTTGGTGCTAGAGCTAGGATATATACAATTATAATATCATACTATATAATAAGGTGTTTGATTATTTACGAATATTTGCTGCAGTTCTTGCTATATAAATATAGTGGGACTGTGGTTTCAGCGGGCGTATTGCCGCCGTGGCCACCGCCATCAGCCATGCCATGATCACCGGTCAGCATCATCAAATAGTTATCCATATTCTATAAATAGACCGTAAAAATATTTCAATATATTTGCTTTATAGCAAACTTTTAAAATATGTGCTTGCGCTATCGATAAGCAATGGATATATAACGTTACAAGTCCCACAGCAGCTGAGTTTGTTTCCCATTTCTTAAGTATTTCTTGTAAGTATTTCCTCTAAGAATTTTCTCCAAGAATTTCTTTTAAACGTTCCCTCGAAGTTTTTGCTCTAAGTGTTTCTTCTAAATATTTTTCTTTCTGTATTTCCGTCTTTTATACTTAGCTAACGATCACACACTTCATTTCACTTTACTGCACTGCACAACTGACCCCCACCATGCCTGGGCGATTGAAGAAGTGCTGCAGCTGCTGCCCTTTATATAGGGCGACTTTCACTCAAGGCCTCAGTCGCGCTCAAATGTTGAGCCCGGCGCCAGGTAGGGATCGTTGCAGTCGAGCTTTAAATGACCAATGGGAGCACTCCCTGCCACTTCACCAATGACCAATGGGAACACTCTCTGCTGCTTCAAGCAGTCTAGCTTCTTAAATATAAATATCAACAACTTAAATGAGCTCTAGTTCTTCTTCATCCGTTGCTTCTCTCAAAGAGACAGTCTGAGAGGTAGACAGGGATACAGGCAGAGAGGTACATACATATACAGACAGACGTACAAACAGATATATAAAGAATACAATAAGCATAGTTAAATCGGACTAGCTCATTACACTGCTCATATGTATATTGATATGCTAAATAGCCTATATAAATTAATATTTATAATTTTTAGATGACATGGACAGCCATTTCTTCTGATTTAGAGTTTTCTTAAGAACTAGGACATCTGCATTGTATGCCTCAATTTTGAGCTATTCCGTCACATACTCGTTTTCAATGGACTTATTAACAGACCTAGCCTGAAGTAGACTAAAATGTCTTGACTAGAGGTTTCTCACTTGTTTTTCAATTCAAACTTGCCTTATGATCCAATATCTTTTTCACCGCATCATCCATTTCCTTAAGCTTAGTTCCAATCCGTGGACTGTCATTGCCCTCAACATGACCAATGTGATCTAGGCCCAGATAGTGCAAGATCAATAGCTTCCAATCCGTTTTCTCAAGCTCCTCCGCCAGTGCACTTGTCACAGTTCGATCGCCCTCATAGAAATCGTTCACGTAAAATGAGTCATTGTTAGCTACTTTACGTGTGAATTCACTTGGAAACAGTTGCACCCAAGTGTGATCGCCGATAAAGGATACAACAGCTTGGCGTTGCTTTAGTCGATGTAACAGTGAATCGTCCAATTGCTCTGTGTGACCTACATTGAGCGCGATGTCTATAAAATTGGACAATGTGCCGGTGGTGATGCTCTTTAGCCGAGGCATGGTCACAGTCGGTATGTCAACATGCAGAGAGAGCTTAAGACACGCCCTCTCATCGACCGTTGGCATAGTGTGGCCAGTGGGGAAATCATCTCGGAAAGCATCTATTAAGAATAGTATGAAGGATTCGTAGCTGGCCGGCGGTGGATTCAGTCTGAAATTTATTGTTGAATTGAGCACATGTGGCAGTAAAAAAGCATATACTGATATAACATAGCAACTGATAATCAACTCACTTTTCACCATGCAGTGTTGTTGGCCGGTCAATGGATACGAACTGTTCCTTTTCTGCAACGGAATATGACGCCGGAAAGAAGCCTATCAAAAAGAGTACCGCGCCGCACAGAAACAGTGTTAGCATGAAGAATGTGTATGTAAGGTGACTTCTGTGTTCCTCCATTGCAATTCGTTTTGCTTAACCATTCCCAAGAGCTAGCTCCCGTACTGCAGCCTGACATGTAAACAAAATTGATAAACACAGTAGAGCTGCCAGATTTTCTGCTTCGTTGGCAGCTGTTAAGAACCAATAATAACTAGTTCCGGTCCGCAAATAAGTCTTAAGAAACTCGACTAGTGATACATATATGTATATATTACTTAAAGCCCCGTTATATAGATTAATATTAAAAAAAAGAAATACATGCATATTTATATAAATTATTTTAGTAACATTTCAAATAAAATTATTTTAAATCAGCTGATTTGACTGAGTACAAATGGAACTGATAAAACAATCTGGCAGCTCTGCAAGACAGCTGGCGATTGCTTTGCATTTTGTTGGATTGTTTATATTTTGTGTTTTGAACTAAAATGGAAACTTGCGGTGTTATTATGAGCCGAGTCGGCGAATTTGAGAATTTTCTTATGCGTTGCTCATTTTGCACGATAGACATGGAGATCGACAAATGGCAGGAATTTGTTCTCCACTTTCGGAATACGCATGGCATGAAATCGACGGATAACTCAGAATATTTGCATATAGAACAACTAGCTGTAAATGAAGACAGTAATGAAGAAAGGCTAGTAAGCATATCTATTGAGGAGCACCCTGTTGCAGAGACGGATGTATCCAGACCTTGTTCAACAATATCTGATGCAAGCTTCAGTGAAAACAGTTCAGCAAAAAGTGAATCCACAGCACTTACGGAGGATGAAGATGGGCATATGTCTAGTTTAAATCCGACCACGAACAAGGTAAGTAAATATGCTTATGACCATGAAATATTTACTTGTATGACTCTTGTTCAGTTTAAACCATCATTTTTTCGACGAGATCCACGCACATTGAAGTTTATTGAGGCATATAAGAATCAGCCTTGCCTTTGGAATCCAGGCTGTAGTAAATATAAGGATAATATTGCATGTAAAGCCGCATATCAGCAGCTAATAATGGAGCTAGATGCTCAGATATCTGTTGTCTTCACAGAGCATTCTTTAAAGGCTGCGATCAAGAAGTTGCATATACAGTATAATATGGTTGAAAAGCGTGTTATGAACGGCAACCAAAAACCAAATTCCGTGGCCTTTAATCATTATACAAACTGCAGCTTTCTGAAAGCAAGCCAAGATCAAACACCCGTCTTTAAAAGTTCAATGATTCAGGTGGTATTCTATGCTCTGCTTTACTTTATGCTTTGAGTGGTTTATTGAAATTCTTTTGTTTTCAGTTAAACTTTTGTAAGCGCAACAAGCTCACCACGGATTTTATACAGCTGTATGCCAACTTTCCCCAGCTTTACGACTGCAAGCATAACGATTTCTCAAGCATAAGTTCTCGTAAGCAGGCCTATGAGTCAATAGCAGCTCAGATTATAATGTCACATGGTGGCGTCAACTGCGATGATGTCTACCTCGCCATACAGTGCCTTCGTCAGTGGTACTACAAGAGTACGAAGCATGCAATTAAAACAACTAACGAGTCGGAACTCTCTTATTTGAAAGCCTGTGCTTTTTTGCCACCTAAGATGCTCAAGCAAAAGCTAATTTGTGAATACTGCCAGCAGGAAACTTCTTCGGATCATGTGCTTCAAGCGCACCTGTGGAAGGTTCATAGTATCGGGGAGCTGCCCTTCAAATGTACATCGTGTGATCGAAGTTTTGTGGGACGTGCGGAACTATCGACGCACGTGCAACGCTTCCATATTGGAAAGACATACAAGTGCAACTATTGCGAGAGGACTTTCGCTGTTAACTCAGATCTACGCCTGCACATACGCACACACACCGCAAACAATATACTCTGTGAGCTATGCGGCAAGGCATTTAGATTGAGATCTCAACTGAAGTTGCATGTCACTGCCATTCATACAAAGATCCGAGCATTTAAGTGCACTATGTGCCCGAAGGATTTTCTAAAAAAGGTCGACCTATCGGACCACATCAAGAGCCACTTAAATATCCGGGATAAGATTTGCACAACGTGTGGTAAGGGATTTACCAGTTGCCATTCACTAATTAGACATCGACAGATACACTCGGAAATCAAAAAGTTTGTTTGTAAACTTTGTGAAGCTAGGTTTTCACAATTTGTCGGTCTCAACTCGCATATGAAACGTACGCATAATATTGTTCGAAGTAATGTACAAAAATTATCAGAGACTGTCCCCCCTGAAACAATTAATTAATTTACAATTTTTCTAAAAATAAATTTTAATATATATAATATATTTAAAATGATTAAGAAAGCTGTAGTCGAGACTGCTCGATTACGAGGTTTCCACAACCCAAGGGACTGATATTTCAATAATTCTTCGCTTTTCTTTACTGCTTACACAAGAAACTGCCCATGCATACATATGTGCATACATATATATTTATATACACACGCAGTCTGTCTCTCTGTCTGCCTCAGAATAGGAAGGGATGCAGAAGAACTAGAGATCATTTAAGTTGTCTATATTTAAGTAAAAGGGAGCTAGACTGCTTGAAGCAGCCGAGAGTGTTCCCATTGATCATTGGTGAAGCAACAGAGAGTGCACCCATTGGTCATTTAAAGCTCGACGTCAACGACGTCAAAGGGCAGCAGCTGCAGCACTTCTTTAGTCGCCCAGGCCTGGTGTGGGTCAGTTGTACAGTGCAGTAAAGTGAAGTTTGTGATTGTTCAGCTAAGTATAAAAGACTTGGAGGAAACATTTATTGGAAATTCTTAGAGGAAATACTTAGAAGAAACACTTAGAGGAAATACTTAGACGAAATTCTTAAGGAAAACACGTAGAAGAAATTTGTAGAAGAAATAATTATGCCTGTTCTATGTATTTAAGAAAGCTGTTATACCCTGATTTCCCATTTTTCAATGATGAAAAAGGCGCCGATTATCGATATGCTTGGGAGTCGTATAAATTTTTAGCATTGCACAACACTAGTCCAAAAGCAGCTGTGCTAATCATATTCAACTTGACGTAAATACATTTTTCTGTGATTGGCTTTCTAGAACCGTTAAAATGGAAATATGCGGCAGCATATTAACAAATAGCAACTACACAATATTCCAATTAAAGTGCATGTATTGCTCCATCGAAAGCAATCTGCAAGATTGGCCTCAGTTTGTTCGTCATACACGCCAAGCTCATCCTATTGATGATGCCGAAGGCTCACTAAGCGACCAATGTGAAAATGAAATCGAGTGTCCTAAGGAAGAGCGTCACGACCCTAACGAAGGCAGCATGAATATAAAAGACGAAAATGACAGATGGCAACACGATGATGAAGAGTTTTATGTAAGCAATGTGTACGTGCTAATATTATCTGATTTATATGTACAACAATTTATCCCTTGCACAGTTTACTGACGACGCCTTGAAGGAAGAGGTGGGCCCACAGTCGCCCATTGAAACCGATTCTCATATGTCGCCGACTCATGCTGATAGTGTAGAATCCAATGAAGAGAGCAGAGACATCGATGAAAAGGAATCTGAAAGTCAAGAAATGGACTATTCGCAAGTAAATAAATTCAACATAACTTTTAACTTTTAAATTCAACATAGTTTAATTTAATAATAGAAAATCGGGGAGGACACATCAGATTATAGCGACAGCTATATTGACGATGAAGATATTGACGACGATCACACGAGTTCGGATGACGAACCAGACGAAGAGAAGCCCAAAAGTAGCAGAACTAATCCCATGACTCTAAAACGCAAGGTATATATAAATATAACATAATATAAATATAAAGATAATTGTAATTAGATATCACGAATTGCAGTTGAAAATATCATTTACGCGGCAAAACTTGCGTGTGCTGAATTTCATTGCGGAGGTCAAGAAACATCCGTGCTTATGGAACCCGAATGATAAATTTTTTAAGACTAAGATGGCTGAAAGTGATGCTTATAATGCGATAATTGCAGGAATGGATAAGAAAGTGAATGTGCTATTCACTGAATCTGAATTGAAGAAATCGCTAAAACAGTTGTTTAAGCAATATACAATCGCAATTCAAAAAGCGTCCGAAGGCGAACTGAGCGGAGTAACTGCCCATTATCTCCGCAAATGTAAATTTCTCTCAATCAACGATTATTCTGGAGCAAGTGAAGCCGACGACGAATCCAAATCAGATGTAATACAGGTGAGTTCGAAATGGTCACTCTCTTACATTATTCTAATTTACTGTGTAATATATTTTAGCTAAACTTCAAGGAGATCAATCGTATGACAACGACTTTTATCGAGACTTATGCCAGTTTTCCAGTGCTATACGACAGTTCCGTGCCAGCCTTCAAGTCGTTGGATGCACGAACTCAGGCATACATTGAGATCGCTCAACTGTTGGCGCCAGAGATACACGTGAACGAAACTGAAGTTTATATGGCCATAATGCGACTGCGTAAATGGGCAAATATGACTTTGCGGCGGGTAAAATCAAAGGAATTGCGACGCGCTTGTACGAAATCGGAACTGCATTATCTGCAATTGTGTAGCTTTCTTCCATCCAAATCGGAAAGCTTCGTCATTAACTGTGAATATTGCAATAAGCGATTCTTCATTGATTACAGTCTACGCGCTCATATGGTCAAGGTGCACGATGTGGGTGAGCTGCCCTATCTTTGCTCGCAGTGTCCGCGTCGCTTCGAGAAGGCACATGATATGGAGCGACACAAGTTGCGGCAGCATTGTGAAAAGTTGCTCAAGTGCGAATACTGTGATAGCACGTTTTCAATGAAAAATGATCTTACGGTGCACACTCGTGTTCATACGGGGGAAAAGCCATATGTTTGCGAGCTGTGCGGCAAATCCTTTAGACTGAAACTGTTGCTCGACTACCATATTAACGGGTTTCATTTGAATCTGCGGCCATTTGAATGCGATATTTGTAATAATACGTATCGTAAGAGAGTCCAGTTGAAAAACCATATGAAAGGACATTTGAATATTAAGGATAAAAAATGTGAAAAGTGTGGGGCAGCGTTCACCTGCCCAACCAGTCTGTCTCGGCACCGCAAGACTTGCTGTGGTGTTAAAAAATTTAAAAAATATTAATTTAATTTATGCATATACATTATTATCTATTGTTAACACATTACTAAATAATAAACGAATATTATTGAGTCAATAAAGTCTTGTGTAACACTGTTCAGCAGCTGATAATGTTATCGATAACAATTTATTTTTTATAAGATCTGTAGCCGGCAAAAATTGTTTATGCGCGAAAAAATGCACAGTAAATAATAAAAACATGGATACGCAAATTTTAGATGCCGTAAATGACTTTTTGGTAAGAATAAATTAATGCTATTGATCTTTAACTAATATGCTCACTATCATACAGAAAGTGGACTCCATAGATGAGGCATTTGTGAGCGTCATTGTGTTCAAGTCCGAGGATGATAAAGCCACCAATTTTACAAATAATTTGAGTAAGTAGGATTTAAAGATGTTGAAGCATGTATTGAATATATGTTTATTACAGTCACCGCATTTGGCAATGTTGAGAACCGAGAGCAGGTGTTGCGCGCATATTTGCTTCGCGCCGCGGAAGCACCAAGCTATCACATGCAGGTGCTGATGGCGGCGCTGCCCAAATTGGTGGATGCACATCATATTACAGCAAGGTGGGTCAGTTTTAATCAATTTAAAATCAATATTAAATGAATTGCTTTCGTAGAATGCTTTGCGACAAGGTGCTCTCCTGCGAGAAACTTGAGTATGAGCGGAAAACCTTTTGGATAGAGAGTTTTCGGCTAATCAAGAAAGTTATTTCGCATGTCGACTACAAAGGCGTACGGGAGATCATGAAGGCCTGCAGGGAAAAGGCCCAATGGTTCCCCCTGAATGTCAACGTTACCTATCTACCTCAATTGCTTGCTGTCGAGGAGATAATTCGGTTCATATTCGATCGTAACAATTGCTTGCTGCCCGCCTACTTCATTGCCAATGAAATAATGCGTCCATTTCCCTATCACTGGAAACTAAACAAACTGATGACTGATTTTGTTGAAGAGTTTCGTGCGACAGCTCAAATGGTATCGATCATTGGACATGCCAATATGCTGCCTATTGTCGAACATTTTGGTTATGCTGACCACTTGATGAACTCATGGCGACTGGATCACAACACTTTGAAGTTTAACTTTAAGGGCAGTTTGCCGTATGAGCCTGAACTGCTGGAGGATCAAACGCCTCTATTGCGCTATGTGCTAGAGCAGCCCTATTCGCGCGAAATGGTTTCAGTCATGTTGAACTTGCAGAAGCATCAGAAACAGCGCTACAATGCGCTCGAGGAGCAATTGGTCAATCTAATAATACATGCCATGGAAATGACGGAAACGAATGATGCCACTGCAGGCAGTGGCTTCAATGCAACCGACGAACAGATTTCGCATAACGAATGGGTGTGGCTACATCTCTCCTCGCAGTTGATTTACTTTGTGCTCTTTCAGTTTGTCAGTTTTATGCACATTGTACTGGCACTGCACGAAAAGGTAAGATATGCGATCTTGAGATGTAATTCAACATTTATATATTCATTTACTTTACGCAGCTATCCAAGCTGGAGCTGCGCAAGGGACGGGATCAGCTGATGTGGATACTACTGCAGTTCATCTCAGGCAGCATACAAAAGAATCCCGTGAGTAGACAAAATATGCTCTCAAACTAATTTCTTTATTCAATAATTTCTTTCTTACAGATCACAAACTTTTTACCTGTCTTTAGACTTTTTGATCTACTTTATCCGGAGCAGGAGCCTCTTAAACTGCCTGACTACAACAAGTCTTCCCTAGTGCGCCACATGGCGCCCATTTGCATCTGGATACATTTAATGAAAAAGGCGCGAGTTGAGAATATGAACATCACACGGCCCTTGCCGATTGCGCTTAAAAATCATCATGAGTAAGTTTGTGCCTCTCTCTCTATTTAGCTGTTTTTGTTTATATAAAATTATTTTATAGCTTCCTGCAGCATCTGGTTGCGCCAAATAATATGATGAATGTCACGTTGGGCAATGATTTTCGTATTATACTTATCTGCAATGCATACTCCACGAACCAGGATTACTTTGCGCGACACATGAATGTTCTGCTGGACGCCATGAATGGCAATGCGAAGTCAGCTAATGGCACACCGATACCAGCGGTCACTTATTCTGTCTCGGTGCTCGACAGTCTGACGGTGCACAGCAAAATGTCACTAATTCACAGCTTTGTCACGCAAATGCTGAAACAGGCGCAGAGCAAGACACTGGTGCCAGCGCCTGCACTTATTGAAACATATGCTAGATTGCTCGTTTACACTGAGATTGAGTCGCTGGGCATTAAGGGATTTCTGAGTAAGTTGGTTAGGAGCTACACGTATTTATAATATATATTATATATTTGTGTATTCCCATAGCTCAATTGCTGCCAACTGTATTCAAGAATCATGCCTGGGCCATGCTACACACGTTAATGGAAATGTTCTCCTATCGACTGCATCATGTGCCCACCCATTATCGCGTTCAATTGCTCTCATTGCTCTACTCGCTTTCCTCCGTGCCGCAGACCAATAAGATGCAATTGAATCTATGGTAAGTGGGCAAAGCGCAAATTAATTTTCTATTATAATAATTCAATTTTTCGTAGTTTTGAATCGACTGCATTGCGTTTGATTACCAGCATTGGTTCTGCTGAGTTTCAGTCTCAGTTCTCACGCTATTTGAATGACAAGTCCCCTGGAGGCGTGGCATCAAATGAAAGCGAGGAGCTTAATCGTGTCCTCATCTTGACGCTGGCACGTTCCATGCACGTTCATGGCGGCGGCGATGAATTGGCAGGGTGGTGCAAGGATTTTCTTTCCAACATAATGCAGCACACGCCTCATTCATGGCCAGTGCAATCGCTAGCATGCTTCCCGCATGCACTAAACGAGTATTTCCTACAGAACAATCATCCGGCTGAGAATAAACAGCAGCTGAAAAAGTCCGTGGAGGAGGAGTATCGTAATTGGACATCCATGTCCAATGAGAACGACATTATTGCTCACTTCATCAGACCCAACACAAATCCTTTATTTTTGTGTCTGCTTTTTAAAATCATCTGGGAAACGGAGAGCATCAGTCCTGTGGCATACAAGTAAGTCACTATATATTTAGTCTCGTTTAAACATTCTTTTTAATGCTTTACGCTTCTTAATTAATAAGGATTCTGGAGGGCATCAGCGCACGCGCCTTGTCCACTCATCTACGCAAGTTCTGCGATTATTTGGTTGCCGAAGTAGCCAGCTCATCGGATGGTCGCGACTTTATACACAAATGTGTGGATACCATTAATAATATGATCTGGAAATTCAATGTGGTTACCATAGATCGGCTTGTGCTCTGCCTGGCTCTGCGCACACACGAGGGCAACGAGGCGCAGGTCTGCTTAATCATAATTCAACTTTTGCTGTTAAAAGCGTCTGAGCTGCGGAATCGGGTGCAAGAGTTCTGCAAGGACAATAATCCTGATCATTGGAAACAAAGCAATTGGTAAATAGATCTCTGAAACTAAATTAAAATTAAATGTAAATTTCTTTCTACTTTTTGCTGGCAGGCATGAGAAGCATCTGCAATTTCATCAGAACTATCCCGAGAAATTCGCACCGGATGAGAGTGCATCGCAAATTCCACTGCCCGTTTACTTTAGCAATGTGTGTCTACGTTTCCTGCCAGTGCTCGACGTGGTGGTTCATCGCTTTATTGAGCTAACTATACCGAATGTGCACCAAATCCTAGGCATTATATTGGATCACTTGAGTATACTCTATAAATTTCATGGTAAGTCTCCAAGTTTCCTTTTCTCTACATTTTTTAACTTACATCTCTGCTCGTAGATCGTCCCATTACTTATTTATATAATACATTGCACTATTATGAACGTATTCTGCGCGATCGGCTGCCTCTCAAGAAGAAGCTGGTGAGCCTCATTTTAAAGCACAGTCCAAATTTCTATTTTAATACATTTCCCCCCAAAAGGTTAGCACTATTACAAGCGCTTTTAGCGAGATACGTCCAGCCAATTGGAGTGTAAGCGAGCCATATAAGGTATATCTGCAAAGTCAGGATCCACTATGGACCCCTGACCTGAGCTACTACATGAATCTCATCAGGCGACTGGCAGACAGTGAGTTGCGCTCTGAAAGTACTCGAACCACACAGAACTGATCATTAATCTATCTCCATTTATCCCACTCAGCTATCAGTGGCAAAAACGTCTTCTATACCACCGATTGGCGTTTCAATGAGTTTCCCAATGCACCCACTCATGCGCTCTATGTGACCTGTGTGGAGTTGCTTGGCCTGCCCCTGGCGCCTTCTGTGGTTGCAGGAAACATAATCGACGTGATTGTCAATGGCTATGCGGTGATACCGCAAAAAGAGATACATAGCTATATCAATGCAGTCGGTATTGTGTTGGCTGCTCTGCCGGAGCCATACTGGAGTGGGATTTACGATCGGCTGCAGGATATGCTAAACACGCCCAACATGCTCAACTGGACATATCGATTTAATGCCTTTGAGTTGTTCAACTTTAAGACTGTCCGTGAGGCCATGCTGGAGAAGAGCTATGCTGTTGTCTTGGCCGTGGCGCACGCAGTTTTCCATCACATGGGCGCCTTTAAGCTGGCAGCCATGACCCGATACATCAAGGAGAAACTGAAGCCTTGTGTGCGCACCGAACATCAGTTGCTTTACCTATGTCATGTCTTCGGACCATTCCTGCAGCGCATCGAACAGGAGAAACCGAATGCAGTGGCGGGCATTGCTATATTCCTCTATGAAATGCTGGAAAATGTAGACAAACAACATGGACCCAAACCCTTGGAGTATATGGATCAGATTTGTGATTTCCTGTAAGCAATTTGATCTGATGATGTGGGGTATATATGGTAATGGGTTTTATTTCTGTTTAGATATCACATTAAGTACATTCACGTTGGCAATATTATCAAAAACGAATCTGAGGCAATTATCAAAAAGCTGCGACCTCAGTTGCAAATGCGCTTGCGTTTCATAACTCATTTAAATCTGGAAGATATACATACAGAGAAAATGTAAGTTTGATATGCAAGTTACTTGTGTTTATTATTTATTTATTATAATTTTCTAGTGCTGAGGCCAATGCAAATGCCAATGCAAATTCAACTCAGTCACCTTTGCACACAGCACAGCAGCAGCAACCACAGCAACAGCAACAGCAACAACAACAGCAGCAGCAACAGCAGCAGCAGCAACAACAACCACAAGCACCACCAGGGACTGCAGCAACCACCAGCTTGCCGCTGGGCAGCGGTGGCAATGCTCAGCAGCAAATGTACTTACAACATATGCAGCTTCAACAACAGCATATGCAAAATATGGGAATGCGTCACAACTAGATAAAGACAACAACAATTACAACAATAATTAGCCTTAGTTTAATTCTCTGTAATTCATAGTTTTAACTACTGTCTGGAATTCTTAATGATCGATCGCTCTCACACACTCTCAATTGACCAGAGCTTGTCTCAGGTGAGCTTAGAGAGCAGGTTTGCCCGGTGGCTAACTTTGTCTACGATTCAGTTGCAGTCGCAATGTTGCTCGCAATGCTCGCTTTGATTGGCTTAATCTTAACGCTGTTTCTCTGTTCTGCGCGCTGTGAACTGTGCGATCGAGGCACTGGCGTGTGCAAAGAGTTTACTGCTACGGATTGTCCAGTTATATTCTATAATCAGCACTTGATAGTCAACGAAATCAAGTACTGCAACGAGATAGACGAAATCGTGTGCTGTCCGCTGGCTCTGAATAATCAAAAGAAAGCTTTGGAGCCTGTGGAGGAGAATCGTCCCTATGAGAAGCGTAAGTATTACCAGCAACAGTTTTTTATCTGATTCTCATTGAAATCTTTCACAGAATGCAAACACTTCAATGATATCAGAGCAGCTTGTCACCAGTCTCCCTTTATTGTGGGCGGCACCAAGGCGGCTGGCCGTGAATTTCCTTTCATGGCACTGATTGGGATCGCGGAGCGTGGCAGCAGCGAAATAAGTTGGGATTGTGGTGGCACCTTAGTGCATCCGAGATTTGTGGTCACAGCTGGTCACTGCCTGGAAACCAGTGAGACCAAAGAGCAGCGCTTGGATCCCAATTTCGATTCGCCGAAGTTTGTGGTTCGTCTGGGCGAACTAGACTACAACAGCACCACAGATGATGCCCAGCCGCAAGATTTTAAGGTTGTCAACTACGTGGTGCATCCCGCCTATGATGAGGACGGCGACAGCCAAGTGGAGAACGACATTGCCATAATCGAGCTGGACAGGAATGCGACACTAAATGAGTACGTGGCGCCTGCTTGCCTGCCGCCCAGCACGGGCAACGATCAGCAGCAGCTAACAGCTGCCGGCTGGGGACTCACGACAGATGCTGGTCATAAATCTTCGCATCTGCTCAAGGTATCCCTCGAACGATTCGATGATGATCTGTGCGAAAAGCGTCTCGAAGTGGAAATAGAATCGCGCACCCAATTCTGTGCGGGCTCCATCAACGGCATCGGCGACACCTGCAACGGCGATTCGGGTGGTCCCATTTTCGTGCAGCATCCGCGCTACACTTGTCTCAAGCTTCTAATTGGCATTACTTCCTATGGTGGCATCTGTGGCACCAGAGGTCGTCCATCTGTCTATACCAAGGTCTACCTCTATACAGATTGGATTGAGAGGATTGTGTGGGGTGATTAATTCATGTTTTAAGTAAAAATGCAGAGGAAATCATATTATATTAAGTAAAGTAATTGATAAATTGTCTTAGAAAAATTATAACAAATCTGCGCGATTTTATTACTTTAACTATTAAAAAGTACGCATTATAAGTGTCAATGTATATTTATAATTCATTGACTTAAGAAAAAGTATTTGTAAATTCCCTCTTGGAAGCATAGAACTTTCGAAAAACTGAACTTGTTTAGGGCAGTGCATTTTTATATTGGGACCTACCCCAATCAACAATATATAAATTAACGTGAATAAAACTATAAATAATATAATAAATAATTGTTTATATTTGTCTCCAACTGGAATTTTTATTGGAATACGGACATTTGTAAGAGTTTAAGTCACTAAAGCTCTTTCGTATATTCTCTCTGCGAGACTAACTGTTCTTTGGCTCAGTTAAATTGTGTAAGTTTTAGTGCTGCCACTTTGTCAAAAAGAGATCTACTGTAATATAGCAAGCAGTCTCTATTTGAGAGCACTGAAGCTTTGCTCGGTCTTGAGTGCGCCAGCTCTCTCTATTTCTCTGTGTGCAGGTGCATACAAGTCTGGCTTAAGCTGCGGTCGCCAGTTTGAATTTCGTTCTGCTAAGGAACGGACGTGTGCGCTGCGCCAGAGTTGTAGTGCTTGTGTGTAGTGTCTGTGTTTGCTCGCCCAATTGTGCAAGGCACGTACTGTAGTTTGCCGCGCGCATAGAACGCGCCATTGCAATAAATCAAGCGAAAAGTATTTAATTAGCAACAAAATGCACCAAAGCGAAATGTACATTCGATGCGCATTCGATATTTATTGATTAACACATCGCAGAAACAACAGCAACAACAGCCAACAATCGAGTGTGTGTGTGTGTGTGTGAGCTCGTCTCTATGTGTGTTCGTGTGGGTGCTGCGATCGACGATAGTTAGTTTGTGTTAGGGGTGTGCGCGGAATACCGTTGCCTAGATCGTAATACTACGTTCAAAGTGCCGCGCGACTGCATTGTTTTGACTTTGATCGTGTGCTAAGACCTCCCTCCATCTCTTTACTCCATCTCGCGCTGCAAGCGCGTGCGTGTCGTAACTTTTGATTAGCTTTTTTTATCCGACGCGTCTCGTCTTCAGCCAGCGACGCCGCGTCGACCAGGAGCTGCAGCTCACCCTTTGGAACATTGCGCTTCACATTGTTGTTGCTGCTACTGCTACTGCTACTTTTTTTGTAGTATTTTTTTCGTAATTTATCGCCGCCTACATCACATAATTTGCTGCAGCTGTTGCCGTTTCGAAGGTGAGCATCAAAAGGAATTCGCATTTGCCATTTATTGTTCTTTTGTTTTATTTACTCGGGCGGTGCTTGGCGCGGTCAGGCAGGAGCGCATGGGCATACATTTATTTATATTTCTTTTCTCTGAAATACCCAACGAATTTTGCAATGGAACTATTAAACAATAAACACAATAAGTGAAGGGATTTGGTCAGCCAGCGGACAGGTGTTTTCCTGTTTCGCTCAAGCAAAACTTTGAGCTTGAACAATTGAGAGTATTTTGGTTGTTTTAAATATGCGTATGCTGACCTTAGAGTGCATGAAAAGTTTCAAATTTAATACTATATAATATTAGAAATTAAATTTTTTTTAATATATATACACCACACTAATAAATATTTACGTCTTAAGTAAATCACCTTGGGAATCAAGTAAGAGATTATTTAGAAGATTACAAAAGAAAACATTTTTAGCAATTAAAAATTCATAAATAGTTATTTTTTGCTCTTAATAATATAAAATTAAATTAATTTCCAAAATTAAAAAAATTTAATCTATAAAAATTTAGAACATCTTAAGGAATGTGGCATAAATATCGAATTTTATATAAAGTTATTACCAAAATTTACAGCAAATATCTTCTTAAAACTCTTAAGATCTGTTGAATGTTAAATTTGATGAGCTGTGATTTGCAATGTCTTGAAGAGATTAGGTGACACACCTTAGCTTCATACCTGAGCAATATTTCAATTATGTGTGTGATTTTTTTTTTTTTGCTTCTGCCAATTGTTTATTGGATATATTGGTTGACAGCTGGATTTTAGTAATTATTCAGCCTTCACGATTGCCGTAACGAATGCTCATCCAATGTGGGCTGTGGATGCTGTCGCAGATGAGATCATTTCTAAAATCAAAGAGCAAAAACAATCAAATACAGCGTTAATCGCAATTCCACAGCACAAAAGAATGGCCAAAGGGAAGACAGAGATGGGAAGGAAAAGAGTGAGAGAGAGATATAGAATACAAAATTCTTGTCCGTTGCTTGTAAATCATTAATCACAAAGGAAATGCTGAGCGAAGCGGAGCTCGCCAAGTCCAAATGTTTTGTACACTGAGTCAGAGACGGTATTTTTAAATACTTTCATTAAATACAAATGAGACAAATGTATGTTGTCTCTCTCGCTCTCTCGCTCTCTCGCTCTCTCGCTCTCCCTCTCTCTCTCTCCGTCTCTCTCTCTCTCTCTCTAGCTGTTGTTTTCAAGAATCTGCGCGTAATTAATTGTGGGTTTTGTTCAACAGAACTCATCGCACTTTGTGGGTCTTTGATAAGCCGCCGAGAGCAACGATTTTGATTTTTATCTGGCCCATTTGACAGGCTCTTAGAATCGAATGTCTGAAACTTCAAATTCAAATTCAAATTGAAATTCAACTCAAGCGAATAGCTAACGCAGTTCGATTCGCCGATATCGCAAGTCATACACAACGCGCCAGCAACAACACAAATGACCTTGAGGGTAATAACTCTTTGGCGTTTGTTAGTCATGGCTGGAATGCAGCTGAACCGCATTGCCAGTGCGCTGGCTGCCTAAGCCAGCTGCAAAAATGAAAGAAAAACAAACGCAAAAACAAAAGCAAAACCGGATGGCATCTGCATTTGCATCTAACAGCGCTAAAAGTATTTGTCTATGTCTGCGTGGTCAATGTCTAGAAGCTTAGAGAGTTATAAAATTTTATTAACAAGCTTCTACAAAGAATTTCAATAAACGAAATGCCAATAAAACGTTGTTTTTTTTTTTAAGTTCAGCGAGAATAAAAGTGTATAAAAAATCAACAAAAAAGTGAGAATAAGGCAAGCGAAACCAGTCGACAGATTTGTCTAATGTGCGGGCGCCGAAACTGGTTAGAAATACAAAGTGTACTGGTAGTGAGGAAGAGAGAGAGAGAGAGAGAGAGAGAGAGAGAGAGAGAGAGAGAGAGAGAGAGGGGGGGGGAGCGAGAGACGGAGAGAGAGCGAGAACCATAGCTAGTTAGGCAATTGGAGTGAGCGAGCTGGCAGAGGTTGGCTCAATCAGAGTTAAAAAACCTTGGAGCGCATCTTGATTAAACAACAACAAGAACAACATCTACAACGACAACAACAACAATCAGAGATATCAGCTAAGCTCTGTAATATTTCATGAAAATAGTCATATATCATTGCTTTGTAATCAATGCGCAGCTGCTATTCTATGCAAATATCTAAAAATAAATATTTACTAAATAGTTAGCATAGCACAGAGTTAAATATAAACTTTAAATTGATGTTCAAGTTAGTGCATGATTACTTTTTTTATTATTGTCTATGCTTAAAGTTCGTTGCCTAAGTCTTTTGATATGCGCCTGGGTCATGCACTGTCGAGCATGCGCATGTGTCGAAAGCTCTCAATCAAAAGCTGAACACACATGTGTGTGTGTAGTAGTGTAGCAGTAGGCTGGGATGACCCAATAAACGTATACTTCCTGTATAAATATATATATTTATATACATATTAAAATATTTTTCTATTGTTAATTTGACATTTATGCAAGTCGAGGCTGTCCATAGATACTTGACTGCTGAATGACAATTTTCAATATATAGATATATATGTATGAATATATGTATGGCGCAACTAAGTCTGCCCCTGCCCATCTCCCTTTGTCTCATTGCACATTGCGAGAGCTCAGCTCTACAGCTTATCAAATAACGCATATTTAACAACTTGGTGTCAAATTTTTGTATCAGCCACGACAATTTATTGATAAATAAATACGTTTCCATAAATATGTATATGCACACATATACTCATAGAGACAACACGCTTCTGCAGCACTGCCCTCCTAATTATTTAGACACAGCCTTGATTTGGTACGCTTAAGAGTTTTGTGCGGCATGTGCAGAGGGCATTTAATAGCAGCAGCAGCCGCTTGATTAGCTCATTCTCTGATTGGTATTTTTTTTTTCTCTATGTTGGGTTTTTGGCATTTAGGTTTTTGGCGCACATTAACAATTGCTTTCAATGCCATCCAGCAGCTGTGCGCACAATTTGTAAGCGACTCGTGTAAATTGCCATAATGGTAATCGCAGTCATCAAAACTGACGCAACAATCGATCAATTGGGCAGCGGTGGCAGCAGCAGCAGCTGGTGTTGAGCGACCTTAACCGTAAACCGTTTTCTAAGCCAGCTTATAAATCTAAGCATGCTTTTTGCCGAAACAATCAACAACAGCAACAACAACAACAACGACAACAAAAAACTTTTGTAAAAGTCACGTAAAATTTCGCTGGAAATGACAAAGGGAAAAACAAAATTTCTTCCCGCTGCGAAAGTTTTTAGCGAATGCTAATGCAAATCTCTTTTGGTCCGTTAATTAATTAATTTTTTATTTAAATTGTGAATGCTAAAGTGTGAAGATGTCAAACCATTTGTGAAAACAGGTGAAACACGCATAGCGAGCTTATCTAATTGGTTTCTTGATGTTTACAAATTCAATTTGTGCGCACGCCCAATGCAAACTGAACTTGAGTTCAAATACAGCAAATACAGTCACAGCAGCAACAACAACAACAACAGCAACTATGAAGATGAAGATAAAGTCTGAAGTGCGCTGCCCAGTCTCGGCTCGCCTGCCTTCTAATAGAAATACGAATAGCAGCCGCTCAGGCAAAACGGCCATCAGTTTTACAATTGTTTTGCCATCTTGATGAAATATGATCTATAGGCAATGTTTGTGTATGTCTCTTTTTCTCTGTGTGCGTGTGTGTGTGTGCATTTGGTATCAAGTTTAATAGACAATAAACACGACAAGCGTCTTACAAATAAACGCTTTACGCTGCTCTTGCTGCGGCTGTCTGAACCCTGACCTCGACTTTGACTATAATATTTTTTTCACAATATTTTTTTTAAAGCCAAAAAACTTGTGTAGCTTGTTAGGCTTGATTCTTGTGAAAGTTGATTGCTGATCCATCCAAGTTTTATCTCCCTTTGTTTTTGTCTCTCTCTATCGCTCTCTGGTTATCTGTTTCAACTTTCCATAAATGTGTTTCAAAAATACCCAAAATTTGTTTATCGCTAACGAGAATGAAACGCAAAACTTTGGGTTGAACGATATAAAAATGCTCTAATATTTGCTTCAAAAAATATACATATATAAATCGATTTAAAATCAAAATTAAATAATTTCTTGGAGGATATTTATAGATTATAAATCTCGAAATTTTTAACAATTAAATTTGAGAAATCGGTTAATATTATTTTTTTTAATGACAGTGAAGTATAAAATGTTCCTTATGTATATATATATATATATATATATATATATATATATATATATATATATATATATATATATATATATATATGTACGAAAATTAAGTAATTTAAATTTGCTTTGTAAATGATATAAATTGGTTATTAAAAACTATGAATTGCATAATATTTGACACGTTCAGCTAAATTGGCCTCGCCTTCAGCGTGTGACATATTGGGCAACTTATTCAAAGTAGCCACAAATGCAAGTGTAGCAGCATCCCTGCCCCCTCTCATCAGCATATAAAACGTGCTCGCTAATATGCTAAACATAAATCCAAAGACTTAAGACACGAACTGGCTGCACCAGTTCGACTAGATTACACACATTTGCAAGCTAATTTATGTTAATACGAATCATAAATACATGAATCATTATTTAAGGCTAAGCAGTTGACTCTCTGTTTAGGCCAAAAAAAAAAATACTTTTACTATAATTAATTTAGTATATTTTTGTTTTTAGCAGCATGCCAACTGAAATAAAAAACTGATTAATGAAGCCCGAACGCACTTTCACTGCGTGGCTGTCCAGTGTCTGTCGTTTTATGTATGATGTGTTTATTTTATTAATTAAATTGATTAACAAGCTTCGGCAGTTTGGCACTCGGATCAAAGTCAAACGAGGACGTCGCAACATTTGGCCAACATTTGGCTGTTAAACAACCAGCCAAATAGCGAACAGATCCGCGAACACGAGTTGTTGGCTAAGTGGCGCTATTTATGTCACGAATCAAAAGCAAACTAAACCAAAGCCACACTGCCTCACAGTCAGTACAAAATAGCCAGATTGCAATTAGTGTGGGGCCCAATTGGCAGCCAAGTGTTTGTCAATCAGCTTTGAGTTCGATTGTGGCTCGAAAAAATAAATTGAAAAAAATCTTTTTGCCATTACAAATAGAAATCAAAATGTGCTCTCACATCATAATCATACGCATCATAATGAGCAGCTACCATCGTCGTAATGAAGCTGACTTTCGCAGCAAAAAAAAAAAGAAAAAAAATCAAGTAGCAGGCCGCTAATAGCCGCTGGCCCACACACACACACACTCGCATCACGCATACGCCACATGTGTGTGTGTGTGTGTCTTTCATGTTGCCTCAAACTCGAACTTATCACAACTCAGAGAGTCAACGTGTGCAGTTCATCAATAAATTGTGATTAGAAAGTTTTTATTTTTTTTTTTTGTGATTTTTTTTATTAGCTAATAATAACAATATGTTCGACTGTCATATGGCAAAGGCACTCAAAGGCCTACGCAGCACGTATCACGGCAACAACAACAACAGCAAGAGGAATGAAACTTCACTCAAATCGACAATTAATATTGCAACAATGTACTGCAAATGAAATGTTATGAATATAAATTGGTTTTAGGGGAAAACAAAACCATTTCTTGGAGAATATTTATAGATCATAAGATAATAAATATTTAAATTGCTGACGCTATAAGCACTGAAAAAATATACAAGTTTATTTTTTGATATACTCTATCATAAATAGAAAATGGTATATAATATATATATATGTATATATCTGCAATAAATATAAAATTATTAGTATGCTGGTTCGCAGCAGACAAATTTGAGGTACTTAAGCCAAATATTTATTTCAGTTTTATTTAAAATATAATATTATGCATACATATATTGAGGCTCTAAATTGCAATAGCTAGAAATGTGTCAAATGTGTCTTTATTATATTTATGTTTCAATTTAAAAGACTACGTGAACAAGCCAAATACTTGAAATATTTAATATAAATAGCTACATTTCGAGTGCTGCACACACTTGGGAGCCATTACACAACTTTAAAGGCTCAATTGAAAATCAATTTCAAGTCGTTTACTTATTTTCGTTTTGCTTTTTGCAAACTATTTTCTAATTTTGGTAATTTCTTGTTAAAAATTGGAGCGCGCGCTCACAAATTGCGCGCTGTTTCCCTAGGAAGCTGCCTCATTCGATACAGTTACAGTTACAGCGGCAGGTTCAGCTCGAGTCGGCGATACAGATACTCAGATACAGATACAGATACAGATACTTGCACACTTGGCCGCACTTGTTTGGCCGTTTGCTGGTGTGAGTTTATATCGTAAAACCATTAATAGTTGACTATTTTGTTATGGCCCAGCAACCGGTTACTGGGCACAGACTCACACACACAGACACACACACACACACACACACACACACACACACAAACGATGTTGGCGGTACAAATTTGTATACGTTTTATTTGAGCTGTTTTGTTTTTTTTTTACTTTTTTTGAAAATTGTATCTCAAGCTGAACATGAATGAGCTTTTCGAATATTTCGTAACCAGTTGGACTGCATTTTTTCTGGCTGGCTGTTGTTGTTGTTGTTAGCTTGTAGCGTGGCCAAAATGTTTATGTCTTGGCTATAATCGATAGCCAGTCCGCCAGCCACAACAACGCCGACGGCAATCAAAACAAAGTCAAGTGTTTGCATTTCAAGAGAACTTCTTTCATCCGTCTCATGTCGAATTGTTGGCTTAATTGCATGTGACTTGCAGCTGTATCAATTAATGCTAATTAGGCCCAGATTCTAATTAATTAGCTTTACATAATTACACTGCGCAGCATGCACTGCATGCAGTTATGTAACGAAAGAAATTTAACCAACTCATTGCGTGCTTACACACGAGAAAAGCCAACAGAAAAACAAAGAAAAACGATCTTTTGCAATGGAAGCTATAGCCGTATCTGTATCTGTATCTGTATCTCAATGTCTGTGTGTGTGTCCGTATCTTTGGCTGCTCGCTGTTTCCAGCTGTGCAGCTCAATTGGCCCAGTGGTGGAAAAGAAAACACGTGGAAATTCAAAAATGTGGGCACATTGCGTTATAACGAAAACTAAATAACTAAGAAAAACTAAAAGCGAAGACCGAAAACCGGGCACAAAATTCGATGCGGGTCAGCTACAATTTCATGGCATTTCCCCCTAGGCAACACCCTGCCCGGCGGTCTCTCCAGCTCTCCTCCTCCCTACCTGTCCCTCCCGCTTTAGCCTCTGGGCATTGGCAATTGGTTCTAGCCCACTTCAATCTATGCTCTAAATATTTTTCAATTAATTTTGTTCCCAATGCTGCGACAGCAGTTTCTCATTTTGTGTTTACCTTATCTTAATTAGTTTATTTTTATTAGCGTACTCTATACCCTGTAGGAGTGTATTGCAATGGGTATATGAGGCTAATTGATAGCTTAGAAATTGTAGAAGAAATTCAAGTATAGTAAAATCATCTTGTACAAAACTATCCTAACTATTCTAGTCTGTTTTACCATGTATATATATATATATATATATATATATATATATATGTATATATTATCAACTATATATGATCAACTATATAAATATTTATTAATTTTTATATATTTTATATATTATATTCCTATGCAGTGCAAATCTCAGTCTCTCTCTCTCTCCCTCTCTCTCTCTCTCTTTCTCTCTCTCCCTCTCTCTCTCTCTCTCTCTCTCTCTCTCTCTCTCTCTCTCTCTCTCTCTCTCTTGATATACTCAGTAATTCTATTCCTCCTGCTCTTGCTCTCCTTCTCTCTCTCCGTCTGTTTCTCCTTAATCTGTCCATTTCTCTCGCTCTCTCTTTAGCTGTTACTATAACAGAGAGTATCTTTTGGTCAGCAATTAAACTCATTACGCGTTTGCATGTGCACTTAGCCAATTATTTGTTGCTATTGCTGTAGCTGTTGGTGTTGTCGCTGCTTTAGCCAACTTGATATGTATGTAGTTCAATGTCAAGCATTTTGTGGTCAGTCGTCAGTCACAGTTGTCGTCGTCGCCGTCACCGTCGCTGCTGCTCTCAATGCCAGACAATTTCTAGAGTAGCCAAACGAGGCAGGCCTCGACGAAATAAAAAAAAAAACTACTACAACATACAATACATAAGTATATAAAGAGGAAGAAAAAACATGATGAACAAGCCAGGCAGGCAGACCGAATAGATTCGAAAAAACAGCTGTTCGGAAGTCGAACTACCGTTACGGCTTATAAAAAGACTGTTTATATATATATATAGTAAATATCTGATTTGTTGTTGCTTCTGGGTTTGGCATTGTACAATGACTGGTTAGATTATTGCTTTGGGTGTCCAGGCATAAACTTTAATTACGAGCCGTCGCCAACTGCAAAGTGGAACGTGCAAATGGTCAAGAGTCCACATCTTAATCGTCATCTCTAGCTGTAGTTGGTTGTGGCTCAACTGGTGCTGCTGCTTCTTCTCCATTTTTTTTTTCTGTTTTCTGTTTTGCGTCGTTCCAATTCTATTTTAAATTGTAGTCATTTTTGCCAATCATTTGTTTGGTTAGCTGCTGCCACGACCAACTAACACCAATTGGCGTTCATTTATCTTGCCACATGCAATTTGCCCGTCAAAAACCGAGCCACAATTTTCCATATCAAAACAATTCGAGACACGACAAGCGGCAAAACAGAGAAAAAAGCCAAACAAACCAACAGAAATAGAAACGCTTGTGCCGCAACAGCACAAATTTGAGACGCCCATTTAAGACACCATTTGTTGGCCAGATCTGTTGAGATCTGCTAAGATTTGTTGAGATTTTCCACGCCCACCTGACAGCTTTCAGCTAAGTTTTGCAGGTAGCTGCCACAGTTTAGGTTCAACTTATTTATGGATTTATTCGAAAAAAGCAACAACTAAACCCACAGGTTTTGATACCCTAGATATTAGTTGAAACTTGTTTTTATATTTAAATTTTGGACACTGAAAAACTCGTATTGAATCTGGCTGGAAGGAATTTGTTAATCAGTTAAAATATTTCCATATTTTACGGTTTCAAATTCTGAATTCGATAGTTTTAAGTTGAAAATTGGATTTTCTCTAATATCTTAAGAAATATTTAAATATTTTAATGGAATTTATTGATCTAAAATTAGACTCTATAGGCATTGCTTTGGTTTGCTGTTTGCAACCCGAACGTGAAATGTGATGTGATACGGCTGTTAAGTGTTCTAATCGACCCATAACAGTATTAAGGCATTTAGACAGCCATAGTAAATGGAGGTATGACTCATTTCTGCCAAATCCCTCCTTAGCTCTTTAGTTAATATTAATCGCCGTAAAGCATAAAGCTCATTCCATGTAATTTTCCTACCAATTTCCTCTGCTGCAATTCTCATGTTTACTCCTGCTCTGTTAATTAGTTTCCAGGGTATCCCGATTGTGCAGCATTCACTCTCTGCGGAATTCTGAGCTGCGGCAACTCGCGCCGATTTGTGGCCCGTGTTAAGCATGCCATTTGCTTTGGCAGCTGTCATTGGCTTTGATTAGTTTGTTGAACGGCCAAAAAACATCAACCTTCGATTTCACTTCCCCCAAACTCAACTGAAGTGAAGGCGTCACTCGTGTAGAGTGTTCACTGTACATTGAACCTGAGTTTCACACGCAGCTCAGCGCTGTCCAATGGCCAAATCTGTTGACGTTTTTCAAGTTGCAGCCAATATCGAGAGTCGGCTTCAGTTTTGGGCTTTGGCCTGGAGCTCGAATTTGAATTTGGTTTTGAGTTTGAGTTTAGGTTAATGGCTTTATTACACGCCATGTAAAAGACTGTCAACAGGCGCTCCAAAAAATGTCTTTCAACACATTTGTCTTAGACGGTTTTTTTTTGCTCCCCCTTTCTGTTATGATGAAAATATATTTGTGGGCTGAGAAAATTTCCTTGCATTGTTTTTGCCAGTTTGCATTTTTGCTTTTCTTTATTTTTTGCATAAGCCCACTCCAACTGCTCGCCCTCGCTCTTGCTATCGCACTCGTAGTCCATACATACATAAGCGTACTTTGAGCACTGCGTTAACGGGCAATAAGTAATTTTTTAGAGCTGCGCAAATTATGCAATTTAGCTTTTGGCATGTCATAAAAATAACTCACTTTACACATAACTAATAAATATATTCGTACATGTACCCTGTTAGCATCTTAAGTAAGTATCTGTATCTGTATCTGTATCTGTATCTGTATCTGTATCTGTATCTGTATCTGTATCTGTATCTGTATCTGTATCTGTATCTGTATCTGTATCTGTATCTGTATCTGTATCTGTATCTGTATCTGTATCTGTATCTGTATCTGTATCTGTATCTGTATCTGTATCTGTATCTGTATCTGTATCTGTATCTGTATCTGTATCTGTATCTGTATCTGTATCTGTATCTGTATCTGTATCTGTATCTGTATCTGTATCTGTATCTGTATCTGTATCTGTATCTGTATCTGTATCTGTATCTGTATCTGTATCTGTATCTGTATCTGTATCTGTATCTGTATCTGTATCTGTATCTGTATCTGTATCTGTATCTGTATCTGTATCTGTATCTGTATCTGTATCTGTATCTGTATCTGTATCTGTATCTGTATCTGTATCTGTATCTGTATCTGTATCTGTATCTGTATCTGTATCTGTATCTGTATCTGTATCTGTATCTGTATCTGTATCTGTATCTGTATCTGTATCTGTATCTGTATCTGTATCTGTATCTGTATCTGTATCTGTATCTGTATCTGTATCTGTATCTGTATCTGTATCTGTATCTGTATCTGTATCTGTATCTGTATCTGTATCTGTATCTGTATCTGTATCTGTATCTGTATCTGTATCTGTATCTGTATCTGTATCTGTATCTGTATCTGTATCTGTATCTGTATCTGTATCTGTATCTGTATCTGTATCTGTATCTGTATCTGTATCTGTATCTGTATCTGTATCTGTATCTGTATCTGTATCTGTATCTGTATCTGTATCTGTATCTGTATCTGTATCTGTATCTGTATCTGTATCTGTATCTGTATCTGTATCTGTATCTGTATCTGTATCTGTATTTGTATCTGTATCTGTATCTGTATCTGTATCTGTATCTGTATCTGTATCTGTATCTGTATCTGTATCTGTATCTGTATCTGTATCTGTATCTGTATCTGTATCTGTATCTGTATCTGTATCTGTATCTGTATCTGTATCTGTATCTGTATCTATATCTATATCTATATCTATATCTATATCTATATCTATATCTATAGCTCTAGCTCTAGCTCTAGCTCTAGCTCTAGCCCTCTCTCTCTCTCCCTTCCACACATCTCTACACCTATTATATACACCCTTTACTAATTTGTTATTTATTTCTTTCCGTTTGCAGATATTGTTAAAGATACAAACGTTCAAAAAATGCGTCAATAATTCATGTTTTTGGCCAGCTGTTCGAGCCGCACACCTGTGTAATTGAAGGTGTGATATCTGTGGCTGTTTGTTATATCATTTGTGATTTCTGATTTACAATACAATTCGAAAAGCTAATGCGAAAGAGACTCGACTACACAACAAATACGCAACATTTGCAAATAAATTACAACTACAGCAACAAACAACAATAACAAACAATCAACAGCATCCGACAATAATGGCAATTAATAAAAGAGTTGAGGTGGGCGTGGCCGCTGGCCGTCTGTGCGCCGCCTTTGCCGTGGCTCTGATCTGGCTGGCTTTGGGTGCCGAGGCACACGTGGCCCTCACGTATCCACCTGCTCGCGGCCTGGACCTGGATTTCTTGGACAATGCGCGCACAAAGGCGCCTTGTGGCATGCCCAAAGGTAAGATTTATTTTACTTGTATTTCGATTTGTAGTTCCATTTTCCATTTTCGTTTGCGCACTCGTCCAGTGTAAAAGTGGGTCTGAGAAAACTCTTAGCAGTTTGACCTGCATTCACAGCCAGCGGGCAGCTGTTGTCGAGTTATGCCTAGCCTTCAGCCTCTGCATTTGCCTACAAATTGTTTTTTGCTAACTTCATTTTTTTACCATATAAATAATATTTGACTTGTTTTTGGTAGTTTTTTATTTATTTGCTTAATCTTTGGCCAGCCACTCGTGGGAATTATGGCCGGTTTTTCCTTTTTGTTGTTTTTTTTTTTTTTCATTTCTTGGATTTTGTATGGGCCAACACTTGCAGCTTGTTGGCGCCTTTTGTGCCACTTTATCGTCTTGGCTAACCAAATGTGGCCAAGAGCTTTTGACTGGACTCCCATAAGAGTCTTAAGCTTCTTACTTAGTCTTAATCTTGAAAGCAAATCTTTCCGTCATCTTCAGTTTTTGCTTAAGCTGACAAATGCTCAGTCTTAGCTGAGGAGGAATTTTAATCTGTTCTTAATCTACAATTAACACAGCTTTTTGGCAGAGAGAACTTTCTTCGGGATTATTACATGTGTGTATATAATATATATGCATTAATTATTATATTATATTATTTTTATTTCTTTTTATTGGGTTGATTGTACACAGATAAGTTTGAAATATTTACAAAGATTTTTGAAGTATAAATGTAATATAGGAAATCTGATAAAACTAGTTCTTAAAACATTTAATAAGAAGTAATATGTATATATACAATAAGTCATTTATATGAAACATTTCTAATTTGTATACACAGTTTTGGTACAGATGGTGGGAAGCTTCAGTCTTTGATATTTCCTCCAAAGATAATACGATATATATTTCTATAATATTTTGTTCTCAAAAAACACTAAAAATGCAGCTTCGCAGTCTTTTCAGTTTTGGTAAAGCAAAGCGTTCTAAAGTATATATATATATATATATATATATATATATATATATATATATATATATATATATATATATATATATATATATATATATATATATATTTTATTCACCGTGAATTTCTTTGTTTGCATTCTTTTGTCTTGCAAATGTCTGGCACCGGTCGAAGTCTTGGCCAGAAACAATTTCAGGTCTTAAAGCACGTAGCAGTTCGTATGCTCCACATATACACAAAAAACCATAATACAATAATATTATTTAGCTTTGCTTTAGCTTAGTCATCAAATAATAAGTTCGAAATGTTTACGTTTCGAAGCACGCGTCGAGTTTTGGTGCTAAGACATCGCATAATACCCATTGATCATCATTGGAGTGGTATTGGCCCAGAGCTTGAGATGGGTGTAGCATTTAAATTGGCTGTGCACGTTCAATTTACAGATTCATTTATGAAATATATTTATATAGCGATGTGTGCACATGTGCATACAGCGATCATTCATGAATGGTATTCATGCATTTTGTGATTCACACTCACACACTCAGTGATTGGCTTGCATAACTATTCATAATTTCAGTTCAGTTTTGAAGTTTTGTATTGTTGCGTCTTACTTAACTATGATTATTATTGTTGTGCAGTTGCTGTTGTTGTAGTTATTGTTGCTGTTGCTGTTGTTGTTGCAGCAAAGTGTTACTAATTAATTTGCATATGTTAGAGAGGCAGCAGCGGCACAGCCAGCACAGACGCCATTCACTTGCGGCGCATATTTAAAATTGGGTCATCATTCGTTTATTTGGATATATTAAATAAATACCCTGTAAATGAGCTGTGAAACTAAATACTCTGAGTGCCTACTTGATAGACTAAAAGCTGTGAAGTGAAGTACACTGCAAACACCTGAATTCATATCATGATACTCCTTAAAGCTGAGATTTCTAGTTTTTATCCAATTAAGCTTAGGTTTGATTGTAAATTGGACTCTTGGGAAATTTTAGGAAACTTGAGCAACGATAAATGAATTGAGAGCAATTCAAGTTATTGTAAATATACCTACCCTTTTACTCTATATACGATTAATAAAAATACTTCAATACTAGCTCACTGCAGGGTATCTCTTCGTTCAGCTTCTCGCTCATCTCAATGTGTTCTTATTTATATTTTTTATTGCCTGCATATCTGTTAGCCTCAAACACTTTCAAAAATGTTGCCCACTTGTTTTTCTTTGAAGTTTTTTGACATTTGATGTGGCTTCACCTGAGCACACAATACAGATTAATATATACAGATAAACATATATAAATATATATATATGTGTGTTTATTTGGCAGCATATATAAATATTTTAATTAAACTAAAAGCAGTTGAATTTCGATTGCCTTGGGTGCACACACAGACACACACAGACACACACACACACACACACACACACACACACACATAGCAGCCACACGTGTGTCGCATCAAAATGCCAAATCAATTTTATGGTTGCTTATAAGTACGCATATTATAGCATATAATCATATGTGTATATAGGGAGAGAGAGGAGAGAGACGTGTGCACTGCACACTTGCTCAACGACATTTTTGTACATATTTTTCCAAATCTTTTTTCTGCGCTTACGTTTTTAATTATATATACAAGTGCGCGCATTGCGTATACGCAACGTGCGCCGCTTGTGGCGCTGCAAGCGCGACCTGCCGTTGGCTGGCTGCCTGTCTCGTCCCTCTGTTTGTCTGTCTGTCTGCCTACTGGTTGCACGTTTAACCCATTTCGGGCCATGACAACTTTTGCCTTCGTTTGCGGCTTTTTTTCTGCTTCTCTTTAACGGTTTTTTTTGCGCAAGGCGTCGCTTGGCTAGCCAATGCGAATTGACTAGTTGCAGCCGCGGCTGACTGCTGCCGCTGATGACGATGACGATGATGATGATGATGATGATGATGATATATGCTGCCAATAACAATATCGACAAGCTGCATGCAAGTGAAAAACTTTCACTTATGTTGTGAATACAAATATATACATATATATGTGGACATTGCGCCACACATAGACAGCAGCAGCAGCGGCAGCAGCAACGGCAGGGGCAGCAGGGGAGACAGCCTCAGAGATGGTGCAAGATGATGCAAGTTAACAACTGTATCAAAACAAACAGTGACCGCATTTGTTGTGGCAGCGTTGCTCTGCGCCTCGCTGTCTAGCGGCTGTTGCAAGTGCCACCAGCCACAATCTGTGGCAGCCTCATTGAACTGGCTCTGTTGACCTCTTGTTTGCCTTCTTCTTCTTCTTCATCTTCTTTTGTTGGTTTGTAACTCAATTTGTTAACACTCGTTGCGCTTGTTAAGGGCCAAATGTCTTCGTTTGATTTACCTCTTCTTCTTCAACTTTTGTAATTGTCTCAAATGGAGGTCAAGTTGTGGCCTCCCTCTCTCTCTCTTTCTCTGTCCAACTGGCTTGTGTCACACTTTATATTGCGCATAGGCCCTTCAAAGATCTGACCGTAATTGCGCTTTGTAATTAGCCAAAAAAAAAAAAAGGAGTGCAGCCTCATAAACGTGCATTAAAAAATATATTATAACCCAGGTTGAGCTTCAGCTATACAAAATTGCTTATCATCTCAATTTATATATCTTCCTTTTTTCATTTTTTTTTTTTAACATTTCTCAAGAGCCATTTATCAGCATCTGCAGCGACTTGAATTGTTTTCGTTTGGTTTCGTTTCGGTTTTATTTCTATTTTGTATTTCTTCATGTTTTTTTACTCGCGCCACGCTCATATTTCAATTTCCAATGGCCATTCATTTGTTAACTGAAATGTCGCATTGAAATTATCATACAAATCTCAACAGCAGCAGCGGCGACAGCAGCAGCGGCGACAGCAGCAGCGGCGACAGCAGCAGCGGCGACAGCAGCAGCAGAGGCAGCATTCACTTGCACTAGACCTATAAAAAAAATGCCACAGAATATCAATGAGAGCGCGCATGGCATTTGAAATGGCAAACGTGTGACGAGCATGTGCACTAGAAGGCTACACTGAGCGAAATTTATAGCAGCCAAATGCTAATTGGCATAGCTGTTGACAGCTTTAGAGCATGGCTGGTGATAAATGCTTTTCATTTTGTTGAACTTTAAGCTTTTAGCGAATTTTATTGCAGCAGATCAGTGCAGTTAATCTAAAGCATTTAATACAATATTGTTAAATATATATACCTCTGTTTTTGGGTATTTTTTCTTGATTTCATAATAGATTAATATAAATTAGATAGATCAGATATACAGTTCAATTTGATATATGATTTCTCACCTATATAAAGTAACGATAGTAAGATATGGAATTATCCATTTAGCTCTATTCACTTGACGAGTCCTCGAAAATAAACTCAAACTAAATGCAGTGCAGCTTCAATTTGTTAAAGTATTTCAAATGCTTGCATTTGACAAGTTAAGCGCAATATCTTGCTGTGTATATGCCACATATAGGCGATACATATCGTGTGGCATGCCATAAATACCAACCGCAGCAGGCGCTGCTTCGCCTGCGGTGTTGGCTAAGACAACGTCACGAGCAATTAACTAAAGCGAAAAACTCCTTGACCACAAGCGGGCCAACAGATACCAGCTAAAGAGCTAGCCAGGTAACCAGCTAACACCGGCTACCAGTTGCCAAAGCATATGCAAATGCGAAATGTAAGTGCAACATCTACTTGCCACGTTGCGGCAAATGAAACGGTGGCAATATTATGTTGTTGCTATTTTGTTTCTTTTTTTTTTTTTTTTTAGGGTTGCCAAAGAAAATTGCATTTTATGGCATGTTACACTCGCTGACGTCCATACAGACAACAGTGGCGGCAAAAATAAATGGCCTGGCTCGAGTTTAGCTTGTCAACAGCAGCTGGAGTGTGAGTGTGTGTGTAAATATGTGTGTATGTCTATGTGTATGTGTGTATTGTATGCTATACATGCATGTGCATGTGTGTGTATTTGTTTGCGGAAGTGTTTGCCTTTGCAGCGACACGCCATATTTGGCAGCCATGTTGGCAATTGCCACTGCCACGCCTCCAACGCCTACTGGCTGGGCGCTTGGTGGTCACACAAGCGGCACTGCAATTAGAATGCACACAGGCACACATCCCATCCTGTCTTTCCACCACACTGCGCTCCATGGCCTCAAGGTTCGACTGCCTGCTGCTGAGTATACCATTATGAAAATGATGCAAAAGCCAAGATAATTCCTATGTGCATACATACAGACAAATATCTCTATATACATATACCAAGTCAGTGGCCGAAACTCCTCGGAAAGTCTTCGAGAATTGCGAGAACACTTTGCGAATTATCTTTTACACAATTTTCAATTCTCGAAAGCGAGAGAGCTGCAATTAACTTAATAGCTATGATTAGTATTATATAATTGATAAGTTTATTAAATTGTTACCGTTAGTTAGCCAAAGTTTGTCCATGGCTGAGCAGTTGAAAGATATTTATGCTAATAACACTCTCATTTAGCACTAAACTTATTCCGCATTATACAGTTTAAGATTGATATCTCGATAAACAAATAATTTAGTTTGCTTCATTCCAAATGCGAATATTTCATTCAGAATGGATGGCAAAGAGGAAAGAAGTTTACGTTGTCTTTATAAAACTAGGTTGAAATTTACGCTCAGGCTGTCATACTAAATGTGTGTGGCTGGCAAATATAGAAAAACAAAATCAAAATCTAGATCTATTTATTCGATTTTGATAGGTCATCTTCAATAACTAAATGTAGAAATCAAGTAGAGTTACCAATGTTTACATTTGTTATATAACTGCTCAGACAAGAATTATATAAAGTGAAATAAGTAAGAGTAGAGTAGTCGGGTGTGCTCGACTAATATATACCCATAGTGCTATGCTGAGTTGTTCATCTCTGATTAGTCTACTATTGTAATTCATCTTTAAAACAAATCACCTGAAAGCTAACATAAAATGTAAATAATCTGCTACGCTGTTAATACCCTGTAATTATGTAATATACTACACATAGTTATACATTCAATAAGTGGAGAGCTTAAACATTCTTAACCAAGAGGCGAATGGAAACCGATTAAACAGTCATCAAATGTCTGGAATGCTGCACAATGGAATGCGGCAATGCGAACGTTTCTCAATAGACTTACCCATAATAATTATGAATTATAGCTGAAAATGATTATCTTAAACATGTTTTTATACGCATAAATTTTAATTTTGACTGTAAACAGCAAAAAACCCAGCCCAAACAAAGCCTCGATAACTTTTCATTTCCCTTAATTTTCGGTAGCTCATCAATGATGCTGATCATTAAAGCAATATATTTGAAGAAAATCAATCAAGACATCATTATATAAAAAATAAAAAAAAAAAAATAACAACAAAAATTATCTTTTTCACAATTAATTGCAATTTGAATACTTTTTTGTTGTTTTTTTCCTCTATAATTCCGTTTTCATATTTTATTATAATTTGACTGCATAAACTAAGCAAAACACTTGTTGAGAATCATTATCATTATCAATGTTGTTATTATTATTTTTTGTTTTCTTGGAAACTTTCGAAAAGCGAGCGAGACGAGAGGCGAGCTCAAGCAAAACATTCGATATTCATGCAACGCAGCCTCCAAAACAAAATAATCAAAGGTGAACAACTTTCGCGCTCGTGAGAAATATGACAGACTGTAAACCGAAGCAAAATATGAAAATGACCAGATCAGAGAGTGGCAGAGAGAGGGACAGGGAGTGAGTGAGGGAGAACAAAGTAGATGTGTCGGCTCTACATGAGAAAAATCAAAAGCAGCAGCAGCAGCAGCACCTGCCAATATCTGGGCTGCATATTCCCAGCTTCCAGATTTTGGGCAACTGGTTACGCCCAAAAAATAATGTATATGCCGACATATATTTTATATATGAGATATATATGTATTTGCTGCTGCTCTTGTTGTTTTCTCAGCTTATTACTGTGTTCCATTGATTTATTGTTCAAGTCTTTTCATATTTTAGTTTTTGTATCCATCTCAACTTAACCCATTTTCTTAGTCTTTAAAATCGTATTTAGGTTTTTTTTTTTGTTTTTAATTTTTCTTGTTCGTGTTGGCCATGTGAAAATGTGTGGTCCACTTGGCTTGCAGGTGCGAAATTGCCATTTGCAATTTCTGTGTATTCAGAATTATCGACGTCGAGAAAAATTGCGCCATTGAAATCAAAAGTCGCATTCAATTGCTGACCTACAAAAGTCGCTGTAATGTCCATTGACACGCAGCTGTATTAAGTTTGTTGCCTTTTTCATTTTTTTTTATACCCTGTGTACGTGTGAGAGAGTGGGTATGATAGAGTTGAGTGAGTCTCAGAGAGTTGAAAACTTTTATAGCCTTTATAGTTAGGATATAGTAAGGCCAAGACTTAATTATTATTTTCCATATTGATCAGAGAGCAGGAGCTATCAAATACAATATTTAATTTACATTTTCTATTTAAATTTTATTTTTATAAATTTTTATTTTATTATTTTGAGCTCTAGAGAAATCTTTGCCTAGATAATTCAATGAGAATTAAAGCTTAGAGTAGATAGACTCTTAAGCGGCGCTTGTGTACCTATTACAGGGTATATTCTAGCCACATGCAGCCTTGTTGCTTGCTTCTCTTTTTTACTGTTGCTTGTAATCAGCGCCATCGTTGACAGCAGAGAGACAAAAACAGCCAAGTGGCAGTTGGAGACAAAGACGAAGTTTATTTCTATGTTAAATATTGTAGTTGTTTTTGTTGTTGTCTGACCATATTGGTCAAACTGAGTTAAGACTGTGGCAATTGAATGGTTTCACGTGGCTAGCGCTTAGTACTCAATATTTGGCCAGGTCTTTAGGCCACATTGGAGATGGCCAAGAGCTGGCAACAACAGCCGGCAATAGTAATCATAATTTTGCAGCTTCCTTATTTGTCTTGTCGTAACGTTGCCTAGAAAGTGAGACCTGTAAGCAACCTCCTCTCGCTCCTCTATAGAGTAGGAGCTTTCGCTTTTCGCTCGTTGGGGTATAGTTATGGCCATTTAATGGCTTCAATTAGCGACTCGCGACTCGCATCTTGCATGTATTGGCTGACAACGATGTGCGATCTGCGCTTGGCCATTCGATTGCCCACTTTTGCCAGTGTCCACCGTACAGTGTACCCGCCACCCGCCGCTCGCTCGCTGACTGGCTGACTGGCTGACTGGCTCAGGCCCAGCTGCAGCTGGTTGAGGAGGTTACCGCATTGAGCTTATGCAATAGTTGTAAGCATATGAAATTTGTCTGCAGCCAGCAGAAAAACTTGAAAAGCGAAGATGTGTGTGGCACTGGTGTGTGGCTTCCTGTGATCTGTGTGTCTCTCTGCCTGGGTTTGGACTTGGGCTTGGGCTTGGATCTGGGCCGAGAGCAGCCAACTGGCCAACTGGCCAACGTTGCGTCTATTGCAATTGCTGGAATCTGGTACGCAGGTGCGCCACATCAGCGCCATGGATCACTTCATGATTGCCACTCGCAATCGCAGTCGCCGTCCACAAGACACCGCAGGCCACTTCGCTCGTTGCGCTACGCAATGCAGAACCACAAAACCAGTTCAGCTTGAGTGCTGGCAAAACATTTAATTATGCGTTACATATTTTCAGTTAGGCCAATTGCCAGTTGGTTCTGCTGCTCCCGCTCCCGCTCATTCTCTGTTCCTCCCTCTCTCTCTCTCTCTGTGCGTGCTGCCTGATCAGCCCAACTGCATGGCCTGATAAACAGCATCGTCATAATGTGCTAAGCAATGATCATCATTGGCATTGCAATTCCGTTTCTGCATTTCTAGCACTCTGCACTTCACGAACCACATCTCAATAGCTTGTCATTAGTTATTGATACTTGGCCCATACGGGATCGTGAGGGAAATTCGAAAGAATTCTGAGAATTGGGTGCGTTGAGGAAACTAGCTCAAGTCAAATCAATTGTGAAGTGACTATAATTATAATTATTAATAGTACCATTTTCATTATTACTATTATTGTTTTCATACTTATTATAATTACAATTATTGTTAACGAAAATAATAAAAATAAAAATAAAATAAAATAATAAAAAATTATCTATCAACTTTTTAGGATACAGATCATACTTTAATGTTTAATATTAGCTCAGAAATCATGACTTATCTTTAATATATTGTAAAATCAATTATTTAGCTGCATAATTTTTAAGTCTTAAGCCCCATTTCTAACACCTAACATGAAGATAAGTCTGGCATTATGGTAAATCGTAGCAAATGCTAAATATATCAAGTTTTCTAATTCCAACGTGTTTCTATTTACAGGCTCCATACGCACCTCGTTGCTGTCGGGCTCCGTATTTAATGTCACCTGGCATTTGGCTTTTGCGCACAGGGTAAGTGGATCTGTAGTCTGTTGTCTGTAGTCTGTAGTCTGGTTGCAAAATCTTTGGGGCCATTAAGTTGGGGTAATCAAGCCACAATGCAGAACCGTGTTCTTATCTCTCTGTCAAACATAATTAGCCCGACATGTGCATCATAGTGGGTAACAGCGTAAATGTTGTAATGATTGCCTCACATGCACCATCAGAGAGCACGAGCATCTAGATACTTGGATAGATAGATAGTATCTGGCGGCCCAGCGACTCAAAGTCAAGCGTATTGCGTTAGAAGTTCCCATAATTGAAAAATCAATGGGAATTAGCTGACAGACAGTGAAGTTCTCAGTCATTGTTTGCGAAATCCAACGAGATTCCCCCTCAAAATCCGCAATTGGAACTTTGTTAAATAGTTCGTTTCATGGTTGTTTCTAGGGCGGCTTTCGTCTGCAGCTTTTGGATGCGCTTGACAGACCCGTCCTGGATCTGACACCGCATGTCAACAACTCGGAATTTGTGACCCCATCTGTCACGTAAGTGATGAACTAGACCCAGTTCTGTGCGCCGCCTACTAAGCCTCTCGTCTCTTCTCTCTTCTAACCCACCCACAGTGCTCAGTCGTATCAGGTGAGCATACCCAAGGATTTTGAATGCTACAATTGCACGCTGCGTCTGCTGCGTCAGGCTGACGAGTGGTCGGGCAGCTATCGCTTCTGGTCCTGCGCGGATGTGGACATCAAGCAGCGCAAGGACTTCAAGGAGACCTGCTCCGGCAAAGGCAAATACTTCCCCTCCCGCTGCAAGTGCGAAAAGAACTACTACGGACCGCAGTGTCAGTACCACGACGAGTGTACCAGCAATGCCGATTGCGGTGCCCAGGGTAAGTGCATCGATCTAGATGCCACCTCACTGCCACGTCGGCAATGCTTCTGCAACTTCGGCTGGCACGGCATTGGCTGCAGCAAGCGCTCGCCCTACAAGTCCACCAACCTCGATCTGTCGGGCTACAGCAAGAAGGAGCTCTCGCCCGACTATCACATGTATTGGCGTCTGCTGGAAGAGCAGAAAGAGATCGAGATCGTGCTCAAGGTGAACAGCACCTCCTGGGTGGGCTTCGGCTGGCGTCCGCGTGGCATGACCCCTGAGTGCAAGAATTTCCCGCTATTGAGAGATATTGGAGACTTGACGACAACACTCGAGAGCACGGCAAGTGCACCGGAGCCAAAGAGTGAGCCGGAGCCTAAGAGCGAACCAGAGCCCAAGAGCGAACCAGAGCCCAAGAGCGAGCCAGAGCCCAAAAGTGAACCAGAGCCCAAGAGCGAACCAGAGCCCAAGAGCGAACCAGAGCCCAAGAGCGAACCAGAGCCCAAGAGCGAACCAGAGCCCAAGAGTGAACCAGAGCCCAAGAGCGAACCAGAGCCCAAGAGCGAACCAGAGCCTAAGAGCGAACCAGAGCCCAAGAGCGAACCAGAGCCCAAGAGCGAACCAGAGCCCAAGAGCGAACCAGAGCCCAAGAGCGAGCCAACCGCCGAGCCGAGCAGCAAAACCAAGCGTGTAGCCAAGAACGAAGATGAGCTGGCCAACATAGAGGGTGTCACCTCTGTTGCCACCAGCGTCTCTTATCGCGTTAGCACCAAAACCGGACGCAGTCGCCGCCAAGCTACAGGTAAGAGTCTGAAAAATATCAATATTTGTGCACCTGCAACATAGTTAAAATTAGATACTGAAGGGCTAATACCAGTAGTGGCAAGAACACGTTACCCTGCAGATCCTCTAGAGATGTGTACTAGAATCTCACTGCATTTTGTTATTGCTATCCTTGTTGCGCTTCTACTACTATTGACTTCTTTCAAACCCGCACCTAACACGAAGCACACAAATCTATTCTATTCAAAAAACAACAAAAAATGCTAAAACAACAGAGCCTAATAGCACAGCGGAGCCAAAGAGTGAGCCGGAGCCAACGACAACGAGTGAACCAGTTCCAAAAAGTGAGCCGGAGAGTACGACTCCGGAGCCAAAGAGCGAGCCGGAACCGAAGAGCGAGCCAGAGCCTAAAAGCGAGCCGGAACCAAAGAGTGAACCAGAACCAAAAAGTGAGCCTGAGCCTAAGAGCGAGCCGGAGCCCAAGAGTGAGCCGGAACCTAAGAGTGAACCTGAGCCCAAGAGCAAACCGGAGCCCAAGAGCGAACCGGAGCCCAAGAGTGAACCGGAGCCTAAGAGCGAGCCTGAGCCCAAGAGTGAACCAGAACCCAAGAGCGAACCGGAACCGAAGAGCGAGCCAGAGCCTAAGAGCGAGCCGGAGCCCAAGAGCGAACCAGAACCTAAGAGCGAGCCAGAGCCCAAAAGCGAACCAGCGCCCAAAAAATCCGCCAACCTTCAGTCAGCAGGTAAACGCATGTGAATTGGTAGAGGCTCTGCATTTTCAAATCCCGATCTTCATTCTTTACTAACCAAATAAAACACAAAATTCACAAGAATCACATTGCCCTGAGTCAATCGAGGAGTTCACTGATCCACTTTTATATTTTCGCAGAGCCGAAGTACAAGCTTAATCCGTACACTCCACGCCACGACTTCAATCCCATGGACTGCACGGATGTTGTCATTGGTGCAGCACGTGGCATGGCCAGCCGTGTGGGAGACTATTACAGTCGGGATCGTTCTACGCCGCGAGTCGATGAGGTCTTCGGTGGCAAGTCGAATTTGGAACTGGGCACCGGTTTCGAAGAGAACGGCGTGACCACGATTATCTTCCGCAAGAAGTTGGTGGCCACCGAACCCACAGATCACACTTTGGACGATGCACTTACCCACGTGATCTGGGCCAAGGGTCAGGAGCCGGGCAGCTTTGTGCATGTGCCAGCCGCTAGCTCGGGAAATGAATCACCAATGCCCAAGGACTTTTATCAGCAGGACGAGATCAAATATCACGGACACAACGCACAACGTGGTGTTACCCAAATCAACTTCTTTGGTAAGCCCAGGAAAAGTCTCTAACGAATTCCATCTAATCTATTGAAAACTCTGCAGAGAAAGAAAAATCCAGCTCGAGCAGCGATCCCAACGATCTGAGCTCAAATGTGCTGGACAACGATTGCTATGGCCACTGGAAGTATCCATCGAGCTGCTCGCCCCAGGAACACAGCTGCGAGTATTACGCCTCCTGGGAAACGGTGGGACGTGGCGACGAGATGCGCTGGCACATCGAAACTTCGAATACACAAACCTGGACGGGCATCGGCTTCAGTGCGGATCAACGCATGTCACAAACGGATGCCATCATCGGCTGGGTGGATGGACGCAGCGGTCGTCCATTCCTGATGGACACCTGGGTGCTGGGCTATGCGCCGCCCAAGCTGGACGATCGCCAGGACATTTACAATGCATCTGGCCGCATCGAGAAGGGCGTGACCATCTTGGAGTTTACGCGCAAGCGCGTCAGCAATGACGAACAGGACTTATCGTTCACGGACGACAATTGTCTGTATTTGTTCTTCCCCGTGCTTGGTGGTGCCTTCAACGTGGTCAACAAGAAGACACGCAAGCACGAGCAGGTGCCACCCATTTCGTCGCAAAGGGTCTGCATCAAGTCCTGCGGCAAGGGTGAGTTGAACTACGGATAAATATTGAATATTCAATTGAATTGTCTTGTCTTTCCTTTACAGAGCTGGAAGCCGTATTCGTGGGCACTAGCACTCCAGCACCCACTCGTCTGGTCTATGCCGTGGGCGTGAAGCTTATGAATCTGGCCGAGTCCTTTGAGGCACCGCAGCCAGGCACCGTGGACTTCAACAATCTGGCAGCTACCATTTCGGACTCCTTCAATGGCATACTTTCTCCCATACCTGGCTACTATAAAACTGAAATTATTGGCTTTGAAAAGTGAGTATTCTTAGAGATCATTTACTAACCCTTTAATTGAATCCAGAGAATTCAATTTGAGTTTCGCTGTAGCGCAGCCAGCTGAATACACAATCATAACCATCCATTTTGTTGTTCTACAGGCAAGGCAACTCCATGGTGGCCAAGGTTCAGGCCATGTTCGACAAGGCCGATGTAGAGAAACAGCATGCGCTGGATACCAACAACATAGAGAAGAGCAGCGAGGCGGCTGTGCAGAAGAATGCGGAAGCCATTAAAGCAGCGCTGCTGGATCAAATCAACACCGGCAAGGTGGGCTCCCTGACCGTGGATCCCCAGTTCTTGGACTTCGAGGCGCTGGAATGTGAGTCCACCTGAAGAAGTGAATCTATACCTCGGCCTAATTTGCCTTTTGCATCCACAGTTAAGAGTGCTGACGATATGAGTGCTAAGGATACTTTGCTGTCGTTCTTCGATCTGTCCGAGACACGTTTGTATATTGTCCTAGGTCTGATTGCAGCCCTGGTGCTTATAGCCCTGATCCAAGCATTCTGCACCATACTGAAGACCTCGCGTAAAAGCAAGAGCACTAAGGTAAATTCATTTAGATCAATTTGCAATTGAGTTTAGTTAAACCAGTTTTCTTTTAGCATTAACTTTAAAATCTATTTGTTCAGTTTATATCTTGTTTTATATATTTATTTATTTTTTTTTACTTAACGCGCACATGATTCTTTGTTAAAAAGTTCAATTCATACACGATTAATAATGTTCTGTTCAATTGTATAATGTTATTTAAAGCTGGTTTACGTAATACCCGACGAATGGCGCATATATCAACAGCGGCAACACCAACGCTACTATCAGCCTTCTAGCGATCTATAAAAATCAATATTAAATAAAAAAAAAATTGTCAACACAAATTACCCACCATAATTATATATATACTAAAAAGAAAAGAAATATATACTCGTCTCTCTCTCTCACACTGCCTGAACAAATGCAATAAGAGCTACAAACTGCCCAGTAAAATCGAACGATATAAAATAAATCTTGTACAGTTAGTCAAATACGCGGACATCCTTGTATATGTACTCTCTATATATACTTACATATATATATATATATATATATATATATATATATATATATTCGCCTGTGTGTTGAGTCGTGCTTATCAAAATCAAAATTCTAGAACATAAAGAATTCATTGGTAATTTAAATTCCTTTTTTGTTTTGTTGTTGTACTTATTAACCCTCAATTAAATCTATATATGTGTTTACTTTGCTAACACCCTATAAAAAAAAACATAATACTTTTGTTTCGCCGTATTTATTTTGGAGCTTTACTTCTAACTCACATTTTCTCTGTTTCTGTCGTTCCTAATCAATCTATCTAGTTTGTTTCACTATATCTTTTGTGTGCTTGTAGCCAAACCAGTTAGCATTTGTCTATGCTATTTCTTACTAAACCAAATATACTATGTATGCATACATATGTACATATAGTGGCCAACTGTTCCTATACTATATTTCTGCATACTATAAACCTATGTATTTTTGAGTAGTTCATTCTTATTCTTTCACAATCCTCCCTAACAATCAAACCATACATGGGTGTCATATCTGTAGACTATCTCTGCTTATCATACTTGGAATTTAGCTAAATTTGATATAAACGCAAGCACAAGGCACATTCTAGATGCAAGCTATAGTACATAGTAGTCCTTCAACGATGTCTAGCGCACAGTAAACTTGAAAGTTCCAACAGTTTAGAGTATTCGAATTGAGACCATACCAAATGCTGACTGGTTAAGCGCTAAGTGTTAGATCAATGTAAAAACTAATTCTGTGTCTTCTGTTTGCTCTGCTTGTTTGCAGGAGAAACTCTTACAGAACTCCCCGTGGAAGGAGTTTGCGTCTAACACGAACTACGCATTCGACCCGTATGGTGAAACTGAAGAGAAGCACATGACCAGCAGCACTACTGCAAAAGAGAAGGCACGCAATCGCTCCACTGCCAGCAGCCAGCAGACCACCCTGCCCATGTCCCACTCACCCACCAGCAAATCGCAAATGTACTATGAGAGCAATGGCAATGGCAACAGCAATGGCAATGGAAATGGCAAGCATAGCAGCAACAGCAATGGCAACCGCTCCTCGAACGGTCGTCACATGATGCAGGAGAGCAGTGTGGGCGGCACTGCAAGCACAGCACCAGGACCCTATTCCCGTGGCAGCTATGCGGAGCGTGCCTACTCGCTGCCACGCCAGAATCATCATTATCAGCAGAGCTCGGCCAATATGCAGCCGTCTGGTTACTATACGCACGATCGGCGTGCGGCACGCCAGGAGCGGGAGCGGGAACGTGAACAGGGCGATGAGCGGCGTGCGCGACATGAGCGTGACTCCAGCTATGATCGATCGCGCGAGGATCCTCGTTTAAATGGTGGCTCTGACACACCAGACTTTTATTTCATGCCGTCGCAACGCAAGTACTCCGGCGAAGTGGTGCGTGTTTATGTGGACTACAACAAGGATCCAAAGCACTAAGCAACAACAACATAACAAACAGAGCGTCGCTTGTGACATACAAAATGATGAGTGCATACACAAAAAAAAAAAAAAAAAAACAAAAAGTTACAGCTTATTTAAAAACTTGTTTTAAGTCCCTTTTTCGAACTATATATTCCGTCCTTCTATCCGGCCCACTGCTGCTTCTCGTTTCGATTGCCATAAAGCAGTTTCACTGCATGCGTTTTTGCATGGGGGACTTCCCCTTGCTTTCAGTTTATATTTTGTTTCATGGTGCGCCAGCTTTATTTAAACGCACAAACTTAATTTAGATGCAGTTCAGGAAATGTTTTAAAAGAAAATTAAAAATATCCACAATTTAGTAAATTGTAAATATTTTGCATAGAATATTAATGTCTGAACAAGTATTGATTCAGGACTTTTGCAATGATTTCTATTTAATGTGCAAAGAAATATAGTCACTGTATTTAATCAAATTAAATATATATATATATATGTATGTTAATATATAACTTTTAAATATGTTGGAGCGCATTATACGATATAATAATACTCGTACAAAATGTTTAATTTTATAATTCATTAATTAAGTACATATTAATAAAGTTAGGCATGTAAACTACCATACAAAAATATAATTGTTATTGCTTTATTTTTATTTTTCTGATTTTCGAGTTTTAATAACTGAAGTACGTTATATTTTAAATTGATAGCATTCAAAATTCCAAAGCTACGTTTCAGTGCTGCAAAGCTCTGTAATATACATATCGATAGTACGCGCCTCAACTATCGATATCCGTGTGTATTGCTCCTACTTTCATCCCTATGCTAGTAGGTTCGCGCGCTTTTTAGTGAAAAATGAATGCCATTAAACACATTAGTCGCGTAGTTCCATTTGAGTGAACTGTAGTAGTGTATTAAATTTTCAATAATATTATTCATTGCCTCAGTTAACAAACAACACAATGGACATAGACACAGATGTAGGTCAGGCGTATCACACGGTGCAGTTGTCGACGAAAGAAATGCTTAAAACCAGCCGACGTCAACATTATTGCAATGTAAGTCAACTTGAATGAATTTTTATATCTCCACTCTGCTGAGAACGAGAATTGTTTAAACAATGTAGATGATAGACCTGCTGGCCAGCAGCTGCAAAGCTTGTGGCCTGCTAAACACCTCGTTTACCAACGAGGAACTGGTCCAGTTCTGGCTTGGTGACATATTACCCCTGATGTTTGACTCAGATCGCAGCATACAGAACTGTGCGATAGCTGCAATGGCCGAGGCACTCGTTGCCCTGGACGTGGCTGTCATACACGAGGCCAAATGCTGGCCCCAGATACGCAGCGAATTCGTGAATAACTATACGACGCTAATTGGCGAGATGCGCGATGCGAAGAATAACAATTGGCACAAGATCTGGACGCTATTGGTGCAGATCATGGATAACGATCTGCTGCGTGGCTGCACTTACATAAATAAATTCCTGGCTGTAGTCGAACTGGGCTTTCGCAACCCGGACAATGGCATTCGCTCTGAGGCTTTTCTTTGCTGGCGCGTGCTCATCAAGGTCTTTGCCGCCTACAATGAGCTGGGAGCAAGCAAGCGTTTACGTTTGCTCCTGATACCACTGCGGACCTCTCAGACCCGTTCGCCTCATGTGAGCAGCATTAAGGTGCGTGTGTGGTGGTATCTGCTCAGTTGCCTGGACACCGAGCTGCCCAAATCGTTTGAGAATGCAGTTGAGTATTTTCTGAGCTTCCTTTTTGGCGGCGGCTCGCGTGGCAGTGCAACAGGCTTGGCGCACACCTATCAAACGGTGAGAGAGCTGGCGCTGCCTTGCCTGGTCGCTTTGTGGAATATGGAAACTGGCTCGGAGATGCTTAAGCGCTTTTTGCGCAACATGCGCCTCGAAGAGATTAGTCAGCCGTCGTCTCTAATGAACGCTGAACTGATGCAGCAGCACTGGCAACCCATGCTAGCAGCCGCAGTGGCTGGCATGCAAATTATGAGCGAAAGCAAGGACGACAGCTCAGAGACGGAGCAAGAGCTGCTACATTTGCTGCTGCGCAATCTGACGCTAGCCATGTTCCAGTTGCGTGTGGCACCCTTCACAGTAGCCTGCTGTGCAGAGCTGGAGAAGACGCTGTCAAACGATGGCAGCATTCTTCGCTCCGTTTTCAATTCCTGCGCTAGCATAGCGATGCCACAGCAGCGTGCAGACTCCCAAGAGGTGCTGGAGGCCTACATGAAACTGTGTCTCAAGGCACGCGCCGAGGTGCCAGCTGCTATAATGCAGCGCTGCATCTCGTTGATCTACGCCCCGGAGCAGCTGGAGGCGCGCAACAGCATCGAATTTCGCCAGCTGTCCGGCTTTGCGGAGGTGCTCATGCAAAACAATGATGACGAGGACTACGAGGCTTTTGGGGTTAAGCTGCAGATGTGGCGACAGGTATCTGGAGCGCTGCTGAATTACCTGCGCGACAATGCATTGGAATATCGCGTGGCCCACAATGCGGCGCTTGTGGACAGATGGATTCTGTGGCCCCTGCAGACGAGCGCCAGCTTTGCTGGCAGACGCGCCAGCAGCTACTTCGATGGGGTCTTCTGCGAGCAGTGGCGCCAGCTTATCAACGCAGGCCAGAATGGAAGTGGGCGCAAGAATTTTGTGGTAGAACTGAAGGGTGCACTGCTTGAGCTACTGAAGAATGGCAGCAAAGAGGAGCCACATTTCGCGGAGCTGTTTGATATCTATGTCGGTGCAGTGCTTAAGCTGGGCATTTGCAAGGACCCGCCGCTCTATAAGGATGTCTTTGCCCTACTCCTAGCTGTCTTCGAGCGTTCAACGCTGACGCAGTCACTGCTCGAGGGCTGCCTGAATACGCTACGAAATGTTATCCTGGAACTGCGCCAGAACGAGCTGATGGTCGTGTTTGATGCACTGAAACCCGTTTTGTCAGCAGCGCTTCAATGCTGGAACAAGAACAAATTCGAAGGCAGCTTCCTCAACGAGTGGAAGCGTGCCATACAGGAGAAGTTCCGGAAGCTGCCCATGAAGACCATGGCTCATCAGCTAAAGGAGCTATTCAAGGGCGATGATCTGTTCGTTATCATACCCTCCGTGTGGAGTCTGAATCCGGACAAGCTCACAGACCGTCAAAAGGAACGCTTTGCCGAGAAATCGGACATACCAGCTCTGTACAATGATATGAGCCAGTCGCAGGACTCCTCCATTAAGCCCTGGACACCCAAGAAGGTTGTCATTGCCAAGGGCAAACAATCCGAGATCTCCATTGTCAGTGATCGCAATGCTGAGCAGCCAAACAGCGATGAAGTTGTTACCATTGAGGACTCGCCATCTGAAGACCCGTTCACTCCAGTTGTGACTACGCCTGCGCGCCGACGTCAGTTGGGCGAAGCAGCCAACACTGACTCCGGAAATGTGAATACGGACAAATACAATTTCCGCAAACCACGCGGCCAAATTGAAGAAGAGCCCAAAACAGTTTCTCCAACAGCTTCTAGCGACAATACACCTGGGCGTGTGACGCGCAAGCGGTCCGCGCAAAAGGATAACAATGGCGAACAGCCGACCACGCCTACTGAACGACTGCGTTCGCCCAGGAAGCAATCATCGAACCCTCAAGTAACTACGGCTACAACAACAACAACAGCAACAGCTGCGGCAGGTAAAATCCAAAAACCATCAGCAAATATTTTGTTTAGATCATGTTTTCAATTTTCTCTCTCTCCCCTCCTTCTCTTTCTCGTCGCACAGCTGTCAGCAAGAAGGCCAAACTCACCCCAATGCAGAGCGAGGATCTCTTTGCCGATTTTGTAACCCCTACACTGCCTGCACAAGTGCTGCCGGAGTTGACCAAAAAGCCCTCAAGTGTGGTGGAAACGCAGCTTAGTGCTGCTTCATCCGAACATGCTGCGGAATCGATAGCCAGCACACAGTTGTCATCGGAGCAAATGGAAACTAATGCAGAGACCTCGCCAAAGAAACCAAATACACGACTTTGCATTTTGGTCAGTTCAGCTATAATTGAAGTCAGGCACATAAATCAACTCGACAATATACTATAACTCAATCCATTAATTGTTTGCAGAGCTCGCCGCCGGATCGCAAGCAGACAAATAACTCGACTAGTCCCACGCTGCGCCCCAAGCCGTCGGCTCATTTGACGGGACGCGGGGCGCAGTTGATTAACATGATACGGAATAAGAAACTGGATGCTGGCGCAGCTTATTCATTGGGCGGTTCATCGACAACACGCAACCATGCGATGCCTGTTCGTCATGTTGAACGCTCCGAACAGGTGTCGACACCCACCTGCGAGGTCAACGAACTGGCGGCAGCGGAGCACACGTCCACACCCATAGAGCAAGTGGCGAAGGATTTGCTAATATTTTCCAAGCGTCTGCCGTCACCTTCGGCTAGTCCCTCGGCGTCAATACTAAAACGTAAGCTGCGCTGCGAGAGCATCGATGATTTTGAATCGCCGGCACAGAAGCGTAAACGTGTGAGTTTCCACGATCCACCCGTATCTATAACGAAGGAGTATCTGCGCGATGTCGAGGAGTCTCGGAGCAGCAAGCCTAAGCGTGTCCTTGTGCTCGACAAGGTGGCCCAGAACCCGGATTTACGGCACGCATTGAAGCGACGTGGAAGACTGGACAGCATCATCGAGATCGAGAGGTTTGCTAATGAGCAGACAGCCCGGAGTGCATCGTTGGACAAGTCAATGGACAAGTCATCCTCCGATGCCACGGAGGATGAGCCTTTCGATTCGCTCAAATGGAACGACACAACGGCAGCAGAGAAAGAAGTGCAGAAGGATCATTCAGCTCCACAAGATCTTGCCATACTGGACGTGGAGTCGGCCTTGGACCTGGCTGTGCAGCAATGCTCGCTAGATGAAGTGCTAGAGCGTTTCATGGCCAAGTCGAATAGTTCACCCCTGAAGAGCGCACTTACCTTGGCCAAATTTCTGTCGAATCAGATGAAGGGCAATGATAAACTGAAGACCAGTGTGCTGGAAACGCTCTCCGAGAATCATTCCAAAGACTTCCTGGACCATGCGGTGCGCGAGAATCTGTCTTCGGTAGTGTGCGATCGCCTCAATCCCAACTCTGTGCTGGAATACATATGCGCCAAGTCGAAAATCAACAATAGCTGCCGCAGTAATCTGTTGACTCAGGTGCCCTCGATGGTACGCCAGGAAGCGGAGCGTACCGCTCTGATACAGCAGCTCCTGCAGCAAAGCAGTTTCACTGACGACCAGCTGCTCGATCTCATTGGCCAGCTGATGCAGATGCGCAGCAATCGGGGCAGCTGCAACTCAGGCAGCGCCAGCATCGATGACAATGTAGCCGAAACGGCGGCCGATTCCTCCTCCAATCTATAATATCAAGTATTTTTTACATAACTATTTAGCGGCCATTATCAACGAGTTGCTCATTCAGCCTGATTAATGCAGTCGCCTCAGTTACATATATTTTGTTTTAGTTTTTTATCGCTGTTGATGCCAACTGCTTTTATCATTAGCACCGATTAGTTAGAAACGCTTTTCTATTTGGCATTTATAGATTGCTTATCCAAAATTCACTATATTCGCGTATCGTTCAGTGGATCATTTAATCAATTGATTATATAAGTTATGATTAAGTTTATTACAAATTCTAGTTTGTATTCTAATATATTTTTTCGATAAACAATTGAACTCCATTTGAATATCTTTATTATCTTTATTGATATGTATGGTTATTATTGTAATTTGCACTGAATTTAAATCGATACATCTAACAAATCTCTGTAAAATCACATAGATTCTTAGTTTTAAAGCACCTGATTTTGATCTAAATTATCGGCATATATTTTACATTTTACATACAACAAATCAAATTTATATCATTTTATCAACGTTTAAATCAGAAATGTTCAAGATTATATATAAATATATATAATAGAATTTGTAAAGATCTCCTATTTCTTACCATGTACAAAGGCAGTGTGAAACATTTTTATATAAATATATTTACAATTGAAATTTATTTATTTAACGTTAAGATCTAATCTGGATCTCTCACTATTTCTCTCTGTCTTCGCTTACATTACTGTTCCATTAATGATGCCATTTCATTATATATAGTTTTTTTAACCCTTTCTATAAAATTTATAGCAAACTCTTAAGTGTGTTGCCATTCTGACCCACTGACCTTCAGTGGGATTCGGCTACTTAGTCTACGCACAGATTAGATTGCTATGGGCAGCGATTAACAAGCTGTTAGTATAGGTAGGCGTATTTCAAGAAACTACTGCTCACATATTTACTTAGTATAATTCCATTGATAATGTTCACGTGCTGAGGAAGCGTAGCAACGAGAGGTTTATCAGTCGGCATTGTCTGCCGACAGCGTCTGTTGGTAAAGAAGCTTTAAAGCTTTAAAGCTTTTCGTGTTAGTGGGTGGGAGGTGTAGGCGTTCGGCACGCAACAGATGCGTGAATCGTGGCCGGCAGAATATGGCGAAAAGCTGTAAACTGGCCTTATGACCATTTTATATAAAATAGCGAAAAGATATCAAAAAGCTAAAGAATCGCCTCACAAATTAGTTTTGGGGGAAGGTCATTTGTAGGTCTGCACTTTGTGGTTGTGGGTCTGGGTCTGGGTCTGGCTATATAAATAGCATTTAAATTCTCACTCTTCGTCTTGGCTACACAAGTGTTACTGACCTAACACAAGCAGCTACTGTTGCTTCTGCTGCTGTTGCACGTCATGCACGTCTAGCGTCTGGTCTCTGTCTAGAAAAAGTATCTTTGATGTCTAATGAATTAGCGCTGGATCCGTGCTGCCATAGCTTTGCCTATTTCATTTATGAACTGTCGCTAATGAATCATTTAACAGCGAAAAGCGTGAGACGTAAATCACTCGACAAAATTTCGCTTATCAGTAAGGTTAGTTCAAGGTATAACCGGAAAACTATGATCAAATTTTTGGCTATTAATAAAAATCAGAAAAACACTATATAATGATAGATTGTATTGATTAAATGAATATACGAATACTTTTAGTTTAATTTCATTACGAATTTCATAGAGTTTTGCCTAAAGGCCGTCATGCGAGTAGTACTCCCTCATATCAACTACAGAGCGGGCAATGGCAAACAAATTAAATAATCACTCAATCATGGGGCAAAAACTATAGCTTGAATATGCGAAAGGGCGACTCACAGATACTGCACAAATAGTGTAGTATATTTTTGCTATACGAATTGTTAGCGAAGCCCAGCATAGTATGAAAACGAATTCGATGGGGGCTCTATACTTGATTCACTGAAATGACTCATGCGGCTGCCTGTTATACCCATTACGTATGCTAATACAGGGAATATCATTGTTAAAAAATACGTGTCGAATAAGATATGAATAAAAAATCGCGTTCGGGTACTTACAAAAAAAGAAAAGAGACATAGATACAGAAATAAAAACAAAAACAAACAACAACTTGTGGGTTAAATAAATATAAATTTTCGCCGTGTGCCGTGCAGTTCACACACAAGGTGAACTCAACATTCACGAAAACAAGACGAATGTGTGTGTGAATAGTTCGTGAATTTAAATTTTGTTAGCCAATTAGAGAGCGGGTGGTGCGAGCACAGCTGTTTTTGAGGGTGTGCGAGCAGCGGGGGAGCACGGCGAATTGCAAGTTCTTCGGGCCACAAAAAGCTGCACATGTAATTGCAACAGCTGCTGCTGCGACTGCATCCCCAGCGAAAAGCAGCCAAACAGCCAACCAAATAGTGAGCTAGCCAGCTGTATGGGGTTATACGTGAACGGTCAGCGTTTAGAGCGACGACGACTATCAGGCAGAGCACACGGACGGGGTAGCAGAGCGACGAGCAGTTCATAAAATTCCAGCAGCGACGACTACGAATTTCCAGCATCAGAATAACAAACAGCGGTAAGCTTAATACACAGTTTGAACTAGCTTAAAGTAGACGCGCGGAACGTGCGGCAAGAACAGTCGAAGCAGCAGCAGCGACAGCACCACCAACATCATACAGAGGGTAGCAGCCAACCGAGCCGAGTGTGAATAAAACTCTGATGTAATCATTCGCTGTTATGCTCGCCAAATGAAAAATATATCAAATCGCATAGAAATTCTTTAAGAATCGGCGGCATTGTGACCACTGGGAACTGTATTCGGTATTATTCAGCTTTTAGTGCGTGCTGCGAAAAGTTTAGCTGGAAGCGACCTCAAGGTAAACATTCGCCATTCGTGTCTGGAAGTGCATAAACGACGCAACACAGACTTTGAATACATTACATTATTTTTGCGTTTGCACAACACTGGACAAAGCGATGTTCTGAGTCTCTGCTTACGCACTGCTGCGGCATGTCGTGGAATGGAACGCGCCCATATCGATTTAATATACTTAGCGGATTTTTTTTTCTTTTTGCTACCTATTCATGTGTGTGCGTTGGAATATTGGAATGAAACACACGCACATACACACATTTACTCACACAGTTGTTGCGCGCAAAAAATAGTTCGCAATACAAAAAAAGCTTCGCGCTCTCTCTTCGCTTTAACGGTCTCGATACAACTAAAGAGAGCAGCTAGCAGTGAGAGCGAGTGATAGAAAAAGAGAGAGCTTAAATATAGGAACATAACTGTTTGATATGCCGCCTAATTATAATATTATAATTTCAATTGGCCCAACAGCATTAAAGAGAGCGTCCAGCTGCCTTAAGAGAGAGGATGTCGTCGCGAATGTTTAAATTCGGCGTCACCGCCGCAAGTGCCTGTGCAGGCTCTGTGATTGCCGCCTGGAGCATCGATCGGTGGAATTCTCCACATGTGGTAAGTGCATTGGATGGCCTAGTTTATTAAAGGAATACTAATCAGCAAGCTGCCGTTTACAGGTTAACAATGCCGTGCAACGTCCACCCAAGCGTAAGCGTACTCTGCCCATGCGCAGCGAGCAAATCAAATCCCTGATGAGCGGCGACGAATACGATGTGTTAATTATCGGCGGCGGCGCCACCGGCGCTGGCTGTGCCCTCGACTCCGTTACGCGAGGTAGGCATGCATTATCCTCGCTCCTCGTCTTTACTCGACTTGACACACAAACGGTATTTTCTTTTCTGTTGGGTAGGTCTGAAGACGGCGCTCGTAGAGCTGGATGACTTTGCCAGCGGCACCTCCTCGCGCTCCACCAAGCTTATACACGGTGGCGTGCGCTATTTGCAGAAGGCTATTCTGGGCGTAAGTATGGCCTCAATAAAGATACAGACTCTAAAGATAAGTTAAAAGCAGGAAATAGGAAATTATTTTTATTTTTATAAGTTGAATTGAGTTGAAATTAATTTTAATACAATACTTTTAGTTAATTGGAAAATTATCAGGCTATCATCTCTCACATAAATCTTCACGTTCCACCCTCTTTAAACCTAAGACCGTAGTCTTATTTTGTAAAGCTAGTAGTAATGCCTTTTATGAATATCTCTCATTATCGCTACAGCTAGATCTTGAGCAATATAGAATGGTTAAAGAGGCGTTGGCGGAGCGCGCCAATATGCTTGAGTCTGCGCCACATTTGACGCATCCGCTGCCAATCATGCTGCCCGTATACACGTAATTAGCAATGACGGCTAATTGTATGATCAACTATATATATTTATATTCGATTTTAGGTGGTGGCAGGTTCCCTACTACTGGGTGGGCATCAAGGCGTATGATCTGGTGGCCGGTGATCGTAATGTGAAGAGCTCCTATTTGCTATCGAAGAAAGATGCCCTGGAGCTGTTTCCCATGTTGAAGAAGGACAAGCTGTGCGGTGCCATTGTCTACTATGATGGCCAGCAGGACGATGCACGCATGTGTCTGGCGGTGGCTTTGACAGCGGCTCGTCATGGCGCCGTGGTGTGCAATCATGTGGAAGTTAAAGAGTTGCTCAAGAAGGACGACGGCAGCGGCAAAAAGGTGCTGTGCGGCGCCAAGGTCAAGGATCATATCTCTGGCAAGGAATTTACGGTTAAGGCCAAGTGTATCATCAATGCTACGGGCCCCTTCACCGACACCATACGCAAAATGGACGACCCGACGGTGAAGAGCATCTGCTGTCCCAGCTCCGGCGTGCACATTGTGCTGCCCGGCTATTATAGTCCCGATCAGATGGGTCTGCTCGATCCCTCAACGTCGGATGGACGCGTCATCTTCTTCCTACCCTGGCAACGGCAAACGATTGCCGGCACCACAGATCTGCCCTGCGAAATAACGCACAACCCGGCGCCAACTGAGGACGAGATCCAGTTTATTTTGAGTGAAATCAAAAACTATCTCAACGCTGACGTTGAGGTGCGTCGTGGTGATGTGTTGTCCGCCTGGAGCGGCATTCGCCCGCTCGTCTCTGACCCTAACAAAGATGACACACAATCTCTGGCCCGCAACCATATCGTCCATGTCAGCCCCTCGAATCTGATCACCATTGCCGGCGGCAAATGGACCACATACAGAGCCATGGCGGAGCACACTCTCGATGCGGCGATCAAGGGTAACTAGCTTGTCTATCAAATCTCAGATTATGATCAAATCGGACTGATTCCTATTACTCTTTCAGCTTGTAACCTGAAGCCGGAGCGCGCCGAAGCTGTCACATCATATCTGAAGATTGAAGGCGGCCAAGGCTGGACACCCACCATGTACATCCGTTTGGTGCAGGATTTCGGCCTGGAGTGCGAGGTGGCCCAGCATCTGGCTAAATCGTACGGAGATCGCGCCTTTGCCGTGTCCAAGATGGCATCGCTAACCGGCAAACGCTGGCCGATCATCGGAAATCGCATCCATCCAGAGTTCCCTTACATCGATGCAGAGATTCGTTATGGCGTGCGCGAATATGCCTGCACTGCAGTGGACATGATTGCACGTCGTTTGCGTCTGGCCTTCCTCAATGTACAAGCCGCCCAGGAAGCGCTGCCCGTTGTAGTGGACATTATGGGCGAGGAGCTGCAATGGTCCAAGGAGGAGAAGGAGCGCCAAATCAAGCATGCCACTGAATTCTTGGCCAACGAAATGGGACACGCCATCAATCGCACGTCCAAGGAGAGAATACCCATTAAGCTATCCAAGGAGGAGATTCAGACATATGTGAAGCGCTTCCAACTTATCGACAAGGACAAGAAGGGCTACGTGTCCATCAACGATATCCGCCGGGCCCTCAAGAGTTTCGGCGATGGCGATGTCTCCGGCGAACAATTGCACGACATACTCAAGGAGATCGACACTAACATGAATGGCCAGGTGGAGCTGGATGAATATTTACAGGTGAGTGCATTCTCAATACGAATTACAAGTTTATTTCCCATCATTCACAAATGGCAGTTATGTATAGTCATTACGTTAATATTTGGAATCACTCGGAAGTTTTTCTTACAAATTGTTATAATTTTCATAGATACACATTCATATATATAAGTAGATAAATACGAAGAGACAAACAGTCATCATTTGAAACATAGTGGAATAGTGTATGATTAATGCTAACATATATGTATATACTATTAAAATGCACAGATGATGTCAGCGATTAAGACTGGCGACGTTGCCTACTCCCGTTTCGCTCGCATGGCCGAGCTAGAGGAACAGAAGCACGAGGCGGCAAATCTGAAGCAGAAGATCAGCGTCGATCGCTCCGGCGGCGGATTGTAAACGACTTAATAGACAAGGACATCACGCGTACATCTACAAGCACATATAAACTAGGAATAAACCGCAACGAATTATATACAAACTATATAAACTAAACTTTACATTTTGCTGTTAATAAAGTCTTGAAACTCCCCTCAGTGGGAAATCTCAATTGTTTCTTGGCCTTGACTTGAAATAGGTAAAGGCTGCAGCGATAGCGGCACTGACAGCAACGATCCCAACGGTAATGGTGGCAGCAATTGCTTGCTTGTTCTGCTGCTGCTGCTGCTGCTGCTGCCGCTGCTGCTGCTGCCGCTGCTGCTGCTGCCGCTGCTGCTGCTGCCGCTGCTGCTGCTGCTGCTCCTGCTGCTGATTTACAGGATTAATTGGCCGCACGACTAGTATTGGCCTCTCCTCGGGCGTGTCTAGGTTTTAAAACACCGTTAGCTAATTATTTTTATACCTTGAGTCAATCGATATCGTCCATCTTACTAAATATGGATTTAATACAGTTATCGATGTCCTTCGTCAAGTTGCCATCTGCACGCTCCAGAGTATAAATCACCCCCGTAATGCAGTTAAACATATCGTAACGCTGGGTGTGACTCAATGTGGCAAACAAATCCAGTTTGGGATCCCAGAAGAAAAGTAATTTTCCATTTTGGCCAGACGTTGCCAAGGATCTCTTCAGCTTTCCGAGCATCTAAATAATATTCATTCGAAAGAAACAAAAACAAAAAATTAATTGAAACCGAAGATACAAGAAAGGACATTCTACTCAGGGTAACCCGACTAGGAGATACCCTCCTCTGCACAGAGCTGTTATTCAAATAATTCTAGGGTTTTTTTTTTTAATTTTAATTGAATGATGTTCTGTAAGAGGGAATTGATTTTTTGAACACTTACTTCTATCAACACATCCTTAAGCTGAGAGGTGTTCCAATAATCCGAGGGCTTTTCCTTAACTTGCCAAAGCAAAACAGTCTTTATGTAATAGCTTTTCATGTTGCTCATGTTTGGCTTGTTGTCACGAAACTTCTTCATAAATCTAATGACTTCCTTCAGCCTTTGTTTATTTTTGAGCATAGCGTACTCGGATTCATAGTATGAAGCACGGAATGAAACGTTGTCCGGCTCGATCGGCTTTAAAGGTTTCGGAATCGCCTCCCAAGACCCATTCTTATCAAAGTACTTAAGTTCCTCTTCACCCAAGATGTTTTGGCTTGCATTTAGCTTAATGGCTGGCACAAAGTCCACAGAATAGCTGATATCTTTTGTGTCAATGAACATCGTGTGCGCCGGGCCACATCTTTTATATTCCACCTTCGTGATATTATCATCCACATTAATCTTATATTCCATGCTATTAAGCACCTTTGTCATGGCACTCGTGATCAAAGCCTGAAGCTTATCCTCTAAAAGCTCATTTTTCGATGAAACCATTCCGATCAAATGTTTGTATGTGACTTTATTGTTATCCTGTTTCTGCAGGATAGCCAACACTTCTGTCATGTTTAGAATAACATTGCCAGGTCTACGCGGATCCTTTTTCACAATAATCTTATTGTTCTCGGGAAACTTCAAGTGAATTACCAAATCGAATTCATTGGGCTTTGTAATCTTTAAGTTGTCGCCATAGCTTCCTTATTTTGACAAAAGAATAACAAATAATAACTATAGAGATTAAGCTGTATAAGTACAAATTAAATACAAGTAAGAACGTTGCAGTCGGGCGTTACCAACTGCGGAATACTCATTCACAATCCGGCTCTAGCATGTACAATTTTCAATATGACACGACACAAAAAGTGGCCTACAAATTATTTTTATACCCTGACCCTATTGAAAATGTGAAATCAGGGTATAATGGTTTTGTTAAAATGTATGTAACAGGCAGAAGGAAGCGTGGCAGACCCCATAAAGTATATATATTCTTGATTAGAGCGACGAGCTGAGTCGATTTAGCCCTGTCCGTCTGTCCGTGATACTAGAGACTTGTGCTTTGGCATATTCATGCATTTCAACTTTATAATCATGATATAAAAGTTTCATGAAAATAGTCCATCGACAAGAAAAGTTATGAAACAATTAACTTCCCATAGTAAGCCCACACTGCAGCTAATGCGTGTTTATACGTGCGCGCCTCTGTGTGTTTGTGTTTCTGTTGAAGCAGAAAAAAGCGAAGAATTCTTGAAATATCAGTTCCTGGAAGGCAACAGGGGATTTCGTAGTCGAGCAGTCTAGACTAGAACTTTCTTACTTGTAATCGATAGAGGAGGTTATTAGTAGCTCAACTATCAATTATATAAACTATTATCGTTTATTCTATGCGTACAGATAAAAGCGCGCCTTCTAGCATATTCTAGGAATTGCGATTGATTTGTGAATTTTTAAGTCGTTATTTTAGTTTTGTGAGATGACGCTCTAGCACTGAAGTTACATATATAATTTTTCGCTACTAGATAACCAACCGAAGCAGACGTGGCGATGGTTAAGGCAACGCAAGTCGTGTTAGATAGCGTGGGTTTAAGATTTATTCGATCACATCTTTTTTCATAAATCCGATATTATTTTCTTCTTAAATAGCTCTCAAATGCTTAAACGTAGATATGTACATACATATATAAAATATGTACATATATACTAAAGTCTGCATACACAATTTCAGCCTTTCTTATGCACGTGCTCATTTGTATGTGTGTATGTATGTATATATAATGCGTACTCTAGCATTTTCTCAGAATCTCAATTGCGATTGATTTGTCTTTGCGTTGTTTTTGAATTCCCAGCCGCTACTTTGGCTTTTCTTTGCTATATGGCGACCTAACAATAATGTCATTTCGTTTTAATTACTATTACTGTGAAAGTTCTTAGAACGAGCAAATGGTAGCCCAACTGCAAAATTTGAGCGCTTACGCTAAAAAATGTGAAAATTACAGCGTATTTTTTGATATGCCACGCCCCTAAAGAGGCGTAACAACTATTTTTGGGACATCGATAGAGGAGGCTACCAGTAACTCAACTATCCAAACTTGAAGCTTCTAGCTTTATAACTGTAGGAGATATAAACTTTTGCGGTTTGCCACGCCCCTTGTGGGCGGAGATATATCCTCTATAGCTGTTTGGTCTTGGGTGCGCAACCCGCAAATTTCAGGTTTCTAGCATCAATAGTGCCCAAAATATAGCAGAATTTGAAAAATCACTATATCTTCAAATCCGATTTGCCACGCGTCAAGTGGGCGTAGACATATAATTTTTCAATCAATCTTTATAGATATATCCGCCATAGCTTTTGATTTTGGATGATCAACACGAATCTACGATCCAAATTTCAGCGCTCTAGCTCTTCAACTAATATGGTTTCTGGCATATCAAAAAATGCATTTTCCAAATTTCCAAATTTCAAGTATCTAGCTCTGATAGCGCCGAAATACACTGCGTTCATACGGACAGACGGACGGACAGCAAGACGGATATGCACAAAACCAATATACTAATTCACTTCGTGAATGAGTATTATTATTATATTATTATACATTATTACGTATGTACATAAATCGTTATCATCGAGCATTATTCACTATCTTTATTTATACATCTACCAACAAATTTGTTGAGCTATTCGCATTTTTCGATAGTTCCTTAGTGCATCAATTCTTAGATTAAATGTGTACCCTGGCATGATTAAACACATATACATTGCAAGTATTATCCATATATCCATATCCCACATATAGACACACATAAGTTTATAAGTTTGAAAGTTTTACGGATACACGACTGCATTGAAGATGCAGAAGCACTTGAATGGTTCTATCCATGATTAATATCACGTACCGCCCAGTTTGTGGCCATTAAGCCACTTGTCGAATGGCGTGACCTTCTTCAGTCCGTTGTAAATAGTATCTCGCAGAACGTTGTAATGTTTTGTAAACTTTGGGCGATCACTATTAATATTTATGTGCTTTCCTTGCGTGTCATTCAAACGTTGCTCCAGAAAAGCCATGCCTAACACTTTTTATTTCACCGATCTTAACGTGGCTAGCACAAAAATCAAACTGAGCAACAAAATTGAAATGAAATAGCACAGCGACTCTATCAAAGCTAAAGAAGGATCGCACTCTCTGTGCACGACTTTGTCGGCGGAGTGACGTCACATGTTTAAAAATGTGATTGGTAACTTTAACTATTTAAAAAGAAATGTATTTCATTTACTCTATCCATTACAATAATTATATATAAATAAAAATATGTTATATAAATATATGGATTTAATCATGCATTCAAATAAATTGTATATTTGAATGTTTTCTTTTCAGTTAGACAACTCTAAATATGCTTGAGTGCAATCTCTTTGTCTTTGATACATTGGTGTTTTGTTTTGCTCTGAGAGCTGTCTGACATACCATTCGGCTCTCAATGCGTTTCCTTTGTATGTGTGTGTAAAATGTTGGTTAGGTTAATGTGTATAGCATATGTATGTACATAGCATATATACACATATGCGAAAGTATCTCCGGCTTTCTGTATGTGGATGTGTAAATTTGTTGGTGTTGTCTGCACAGAGAATTAATTATCGTAATTCCCGGCTAATTTAACATTGATTTTTGATACACATATGTACACATGTATGTACTATAAGCATAAATATGAACATACATATATTATATATGCAGACTTACATATATTCATATGCATTCATACATATATATATATATATATATATATATATATATGTATGAATGCATATGAATATATATATATATATATATATATATATATATATATATATATATATATATATATATATATATATATATGTATGAATGCATATGAATATATATATATATATATATATATATATATATATATATAGCCCTCCCATTGATAGAGCTCGCTCAAAATAATCATATCAATAATCTTGTTTCAAGTTTATATGCTCTACGGTCAGCACAAATACTGTTAACTCGCAGCAATGTTGCTGAAATAACCAATCGATTTCATATATGTAAATACAATTCAAAATAAATATCAATAATTTTTCGTTTTCTTTTATTTCTATATATTTATATACATACATGCATACATGTATACATGCTGAGTCTTGCCCGCAGATCGTCTCTTTTAGTTTCGACAGCTCTTTATGGCGCTCGTTATATGATTTCTTGGTGAAATGCGAGGATTGAAAATTGATTCGATGGTTACTTGACAGCCTGGAAAAAAATAAATATTTGTTTACTACAAAATTCACAAACAAAGCACACTACCCAAATATCATACCATTCTCTAGAAGAAACAAAGCGCGATCATACAGAATAATGCTTTCCACTGCAGAAAATAAACGATAAAAATCATAAATATTTATTTAAAAGGAAATTAAAATTTAAGTTGACCAACCTAGGGGTGCTAGCATTAGCCGTAGAGTATAAAAACAGACAATGCGACGCCAATGCAAAAGATCTACTTCGATTTGGTCAGGATTCTGTGCCTGTAGCAAGGCAAACTGGGTGCCTTCGATAGCCTTTTGAAAATAGCTGAAAAGTATTATTATATATATGTATAATATTTTAGAATAGAACAAATTTCATTACTATAAATATATGAGAAACATCTTACTCGTTGAAGCTCATGCCAGGCACGTGTTTCACATTGCGCAACGCCGAATGCCTTAAGTCGGGCAAATGCTGAACAATAATGCGTTCGGCTGCTGCGCGTAGAGAATGAATCTTCAGATATTCATAGTCACCAGATTGAAGGCGGCTGTTGTACAATTCCATGGCATGACAAGCGATTTCGCGTGCCTCATAGCTGAGCTGAGAGTTGTCAGCGCTGTGCAGCTGTGAGCTGAGCGGATAACCATGCAGCTTCATTTGCGGGTGCGTTGCTCGTGTGCTCATCTTTTGATAGCAGCAGCCCACGAAACTTAAAAATTTAGCTTGCTCACATTTCAAAAACATGCGCATTAGCGTGGCGCTCAGATCACCACATGGATGCAGCCCAATGATCCCAAAATCGAAATTAGAGTCGGACAGTTGAAATGCCTGTCGTATACTCTCGATGAACTGCTCTGGCGTTGTGTCGCTGCTCAGACGTTGAGTAAGATGTGCAGGTCGTTTAAAGTGGATTGTTTCGCTGGCATCCAAATGCTTTGCAGCCATGCTCTCCAGTTTGGCATCGATTTCCAGTGCTTGTCCATTGAGAGTTGCCTGCATTTCAAGACAACACACATTGATGCCATAGCCATAGCCCAGTACGCGCGCCAAGTGTCCTACGCCGGCTCCAAAGTCAACCACATACGAAACTGAGGTCTGTTGGCAGCTCCTCGCACAAATTGCAGCCATCCTTTTGATTTCATGTGATTTTTTCGGCTTCACACACTTCATGAACATATGCTTCAGTTTACGGTGCTCAAGAAGCGGGCATGACGACAGTGGAACCTACAATGTGGATAGCTGAGAATATGTCGAATCATGATGGACTAGCTTACCAACATCGATCTGCTTCGTTGGACTTCTTCTGATGCATAGCACCCGCAGCACTTGCCGCAGTGCAAGCAACTCCAAGGGCCATAAAACATGTGCAACATCACTGTGCTGCAGTAGCTCGCTCAGTTGCTCTACGGGTAAGTCTTCCAATTGTTGCCGCCAGCTTTGTGGCAATTTGTTCCAATGGTTATCCACATAAAAGTCCTGAAGTATTACGGGGATCAAGTTATCTCTATTATTTTGGTTGAATTGGGGAAAACCTACCTACCAACACATAAGAGTCCAGTAACCATTCGTATTTCTTAACAACACCTAAACAGTCAGCAAGTTTTTTGTTGATATTGATCATATTGCCTAACAGCTGATTTCTAATGAGGCACGAACGAAATTGGTTTAAAAGTATATATTCCTATTTTTATGTGCTAGCCGGTAAACAAACAGGGCTGCATACAATTATCGATTATATTTCAGTTCGAATCAGTAATCGATCAATCAAAATAAATGTATTAGATGGTTTCAGTATTTCCGATTACCTGACAGAGCTTTCGATGTTTCGTTTTCAACACTAGTAAGCTGTCTACCAATAATAATAAAAGAAAACGCGTCGGTCGGGCCTAATTGGCCACAAATATAATCAAAAAGAAAACAATAGAACGTAAGGTGTTACAAATTGTAAAAATTAATTTTGAAGTGATGTATTAACGAGTACTTGTGCCGTTTATTTTCAACTCCCCAAAGGGTGGAAACAGTTATACACAGATACATCCACACATATTGGCAGTGCCGTCAGCGAAAGCAAAGTGAAAATGCATCCGGAACCAACAAATGGCAATATTTGCAAGCAGATATGAAAGAAAACTACCAATTGATGACACCGAGGCAATAAGCTGCGAAATCACAACAGTCGAGCAGGTCGACGGTCATACGGTGAGTATATATGACTCCTGAAAATTTATATCCCACCAACAGAAAAATCAATAATCAGCGACGCAGCTGCCGCTGTCGCTGCCGATTTGTTGATGACGGTGTCTGACTCTCTTCTGTGTGTATAGGTATATATAAATATTTTTTCCAAATATACAAATGAGGTGTGATTTTTATTGTTGCAGGAATACCTGCTGCGTGTGCAGAGAGGGGATAAATCCTGGAATGTTCTTCGCCGCTACAATGAATTTAACAATCTACACAAATGTCTTCGTATCTCTGGCATTGAACTGCCGTTGCCTGGCAAACGCATCTTTGGTAATATGCGACCGGACTTCATAGCTGAACGGAAAGAAGCATTACAAGTTTACATAAACACAATACTAATGAATCCCATTTTGGCATCATCGCTGCCAGCCAAGCGTTTCGTTGATCCCGAAAGCTACTCGCAATCATTCCATGGTAAGCAGACTGACAGTCTCTACTGTAAGTTAAGTGAACTAATTCCAAACTCAATTTCAGACCATGCAGTGCAAAATGCAATGCTCTGCCTACGCAACGACACGGTGTGGGCCCTGGGGCCCACCATGGGTGCAATAGGGTGGCGGCTGCGCAAGCATTACTTTAAGGTGACCACCAAGCCGCCAGAGAAGGGTAGCAACAAGTTGGTTAAGAGTGGCTCACAGAATCAGCAAAGCAAACATTTTGCTGCTGGCAGCAATGGCGGCGGCCACTCGGTCTCGATAGATGCAGGTTCAGTAGATCCCAATGCAGAAATGGTAGCTGAGTGGCTGGAGTATGGACCAGACAAGTACGTCGATGAGAAAGAAATGCATGGCGTGCTGAAAAGTCTAATGGGTCTGCAGCATCCGCACATTGAGTCTGTTGTGTTCGCTGCGCATACAGAGAACGGTTGCTTGGTCATCAGAAAGTAAGCACGTTTTTTAATTGTTCATAGATAAATTTCATATCAAGACTGCTGCTCAACAGATTCCATAAGCATGGCACTCTCAAGGATGTGCTTTGCATGGCCACGCCAAAGAATCCGTTTTTAAGCAAGTACGGCAATCCCAAGGGGCGGACAGCACTCTCCATGAAGCAAGTTGCTACCTATGGCAAACAAATCTTAGAAGCTCTTATTTTCCTGCACTCAAAGGGCTATGCTTGTGGTAAGCTTTATTTAAAGTATTTTAAAGGGAAAAATTTATATGATATCTATTATAGGTCACTTACATTCGGGAAATATTGTCATTGTGGATGACTGTGTTAAGCTTTTGGACATCGAGAACCACTTACTTGGTGTGCCTGCATTTTATCGCCCATTTTTCGTACAACACAGCAAGATTCATACAATTGAGACAATTGACGTCTACTGCTTTGGCCATGTTCTATTCGAAATGGCTATGGGCTATCCGCTGCAAGAGTCTGTTGTGCGTCAAATAACGGAATGCCCTGAAGCGTTAAGTATGAATGCACCAAAAGGCCATAAATATCTGAATGGAGCTAATGACATTTCTTAACTGACAGAATCTTTGTTGGAGAGCATACTATCGAAGGAAGCATGCAAGACAGGTCTGCCAACGCTGGATCAATTGATAGTTCACAGATTTTTCACGCAATACGCAACAGAGAGTGCAGCCACATCCGAAAAGCCACATTTCAAGCTGTCTTTGGTAACACTCAAGAGGACTATATGATAATATAGTTTCTACCACATTTATTCTTTCTCACATTTACAGCAGGCAAAGGAGCTACTCAGGCAGGCTGCTGTTAAAAGTGAGACTCGTTTGCGTGATGAGCAAAAGTCAGTTAAGAACCAGAAGCGTATTGTACGCGTGCAGGAGCTAATGAGTTCCGAGGAGGAGAAGCGCAAATCAAAGCAAAAAGCAGTTAGTAGCTATTAACTCTGATCTAAACGTGAAGTAGTTGTAGCCGTCGAACATCCACTTATCAACACGTATTTTTCTTATTGTTTTCTTTTCGGTTATGGTAACTATTATTAGAAATTAGAGCACAAACAATCGAAGCTTAAGCAACAGGGCTCGCTCCAAACAAGCAATGGACGCTTGTCGCTGGCGGCAGTGACAGCTGCATCGACCAGCACAGTTGCTTCCGGCGGCGGGCTAAGCACAGCAGATTCATTCAACCGCTCTGACAGCACACCCGAGGAACCCGTTCTGGCTGGCATCAAATGTAGATAAATTTTCCCAAATTGAACGCACGAATGTCTTAAGTTCATTAATTATTTTCCTTTTATGCTCACAGCTCTCACGCCGGCATCGCAGTCGCCACATCAGGAGATGCCAGCGTGCAGCAATGTCGCCGTGGAGCGGCAGACATCGACTCCAAATATTGCATCAGAGGATGTTGATGCCGGCGAAGATGAGCCGACGCGCTCAGCGTTGCTCGAGTCAATTTGCAAGTTCAATCGCGGCTCCCTGCGCAAAGTGCGCTCGAATGATTAGGCAAAACGCAAAGAATTTTACATATTTACATTTTGGACCAAAAGTGGCGTTATGAAATAACGGTTCCATAATATTAAATGCAACAAAGAAGAAACGGAAAGAACAAATCAATTGAGAATAACCAAAAACAAAAAGATACATACATTTTTAGATACATATAACAATACATATTCGTAAACTATTTATTGGGCTACTTAAAGAATAACAAAAAGACAACAATCCACAAAATAGCTATAAGTGACTTACATATATATATATATAAGTAATAACATATATATTTACTAACGAAACCCACTGAATCTGTGTCCACAACAAATCTATCTATGCATAACGTATGAAAACTGTTTTATGAACTCAATTGATATGTACGTCTATATTATATATCTGTGTATGTAATTTACAAATCACACACGTCTGCGATACGAGGATGGCGAATGGTCAAGCGTACGCAACTAAAGCTTTACATATACATATACACGACCACTACACGACTGAAAATATCTTTGGTACGAGAATCTTGAATGCGAAACACGATTTCAAAGAAGAGGAAACAACAAATATTGAGAAATTTCCAAATGAATTATGTTAACTATAAGTCTGCACCAAAATCCGTACGAAAGCGTTCTACTACTATTATCCTACTTATAAATGTCATTCATATATATGTGTATATTTATGCCATGTACTCAGTTCCGCCATGTTGTGCGCTATACCTTTTGTTATTGCCATAACGGCCAAGGATTGAGAACATTTCATTTCAAATGTATTATTATCATGCCAAAAGTTTACTGTTATGTTTATGTTTTATTGGTGTTAATTCCAATGGTTTTGTTGTATACAAACTATTTTATTGATTATGAGTGTAATGGAAGTCTCTGTAAATCAATTGATAATTATGTCTTTAATGATTAGAAGAAATAAAAGAAACACGTAACAGGCGAATGCATAAATGCGAAAGCTATATTTATATATATATACTCCAACCATATTGAACAAACCCAAGAAACAAGTGTAATTTGATATTGATGTGTATGTTTGTATTCATGTCTATGTGTTTTTTATGTAACTGACTGTGTATATGTTCATATATGTATGTATGTATACATACCAAAACTAATGCGAATTCAACGTGTAACGAATACTATATATGATCAACATACTACTATATTATCTATACATATGGAAACCAAATAAAGTGTAAAGTATTTATCGTTGTAACTCAACGCAAATGTGTATATGGATGGTACTAGTAATCTGTTTTCTTGATAAACTGTAATCTTTGATTCAAATATTGACTGAGATTTTTCAACATCATTAGGAGTAGTAGTATGTTGATGAATAGGTTATACTTCTAGTTGACGCGCATTCCCTTGGTTACACAGAGTTCGAAATAGCTCTGACAAAAAAATCTGTGTAATTTACTTTGAAACACATTCGTCTATTTATAATTGTCATCAAATTTGACATATGGTTTATTTTGTGTATTATTAAATAGGTATTCCTCAGTATGGGTAGGCTTATTACACATGCGGGATCATAAAGGATAAAGGATTCATGTCCATCTCTGTCTACTTACCCAGGCAATCTGTGGGTAAAATAATCTAATTAATATCTATATGGCTGTATAATTAATTATTTACCTGTAGTTGAATGTATATATATCCGTGATAAACCATCTGAATCTGAATGGCATCCTGCCAGGCCCAGGGCATCTGCCAGTCGAGATGTATAAACTAGTTTTCAGTCGATGAAAATAATAATGCAAGCTAACTGCGGCTAGGATGTGGCACGTGGGCAAGGTCAGTTAAGCGAGTCGTGTTGTAGGTCAACATGTGCCAATTATTGATCCAACATTCCGACCAAAACTTATATTGCCACGGCGACAGGACACTTCTATTATGCCGCAAATGCCATAATAAATGGTACGATAATCATTTGCGGTTTTATGACAACTCGCGACGCATTCAAGAGTAAAGAGTCAGCACTACGAGAATAGAAGGCGGCACGTCACGGGAAATGGCCAGCGCGGCGAAGAACTGGTCGGGCCTGGTTACGCTGTGCCTGGGCCAGGAGCGCGAGAAGGTACTCCGATTGATTTTGTGTGATTATTGCAGGGGCTCATAAAATGACGATACTTTATGTTTATTTAATAAGCGGTAATGTTTCCAACATGCTCCGAATTGAATCAAGTATCCAAAATTTGTCAAAGTCACGCATATGGGCTAGGATAGCTGCCTCTCTAGGTGGGTGGGTGTTAGATGGAAAAGTGGGAGTGGGTGTGAATCCACAGCGAGTATGGAACATGTAATGTAATACATTCTGTTTCGACACTTTCGTTTTGTCACCATGCAGCGGCAGGTGAGCAGCCAGCGCACATCCCTGACCAAGTCCAATGTGGCCGGCGCCCTGGGTGTCCCACCAAAGGTAAGTGGTTGTTGTGTCAGTGTGTCCAATTTGATTACGGTTATCGTTATCCTTACTACTGCAGCCGATTATACAATATTTGCCCAGCTATCGCATGGAACCCAGGAATCCATTGAACAAGGAACGGCTGGAGCTCACCATGCGGGCAATTATGAATAGGAACTACAACGAAGATTATCTATTCCATCCCAGGCAGTCCTATCACCTGGCAGCCCAAGTCAGCGAAGAGATCAAGAACAGCATCAAGCTCATGAATTTCGATAGGTGGGTGGCTCTATTCCATTTGGTATCCTACCTGCCTAATCCCATTGCCTGCTCAGATACCGTTACATAGTGTTGGTTACCGTTGGAGAGCTGCTCATGCAGGGCCTCTGCTCCATGGTCAATTTTCTGTGGGATGCCGAGAAGGACGGCTTTGTCACCTACTCCATCAAGACACCCAAATTCATAGCCGTCTGCACCATATTCTATTTGTATTACGACTGAGTGCGTGCCTAAAATCAAAATTCATGAAAATAATAAAAGAAAGATCAGCGAAAATGAATTTAATAATGGGAGAAAGGAGTGTAACAGGAAGGAAAACAGATAAATGGGGATAAAGAATAAAGCAAAGAATAGAGAGAAATAGAAAGAATATTAAAAGTCTTACAGCTTCGATTTGATGCTAACGCTTAATCTGTGAAGGAATCGGGAATATATGTATATATATTAGTGCTTTACGAATTGCCACTAATTCACTGTGTCGCACAATTTGATTTGATTTGATTTTTGAAACCACTTGAAGAACAAACAAACACTCGTTCAATAAATCACAACACATTTTCAATTAAGTTTTCCGTTTGTTCATTTTTATTTGAATATCAGTTAAAGAGTTATATATATATATATATATATATATATATATATATATATATATATATATATATATATATATATATATGTATGTATTTATATATATATAGTAGATATATAATATGGTGAAGCATAATTAATTCCATCTCGACACAAAATCCAAACTAAATTTATTAAACTTTTTCTAAATTTGGTTTCTTTTGCTTTTTGTAATTCCAATAGATAAATGTCTCAACATTTGAATTGATCAGTTAAAGTATTCATATAGTATTTGTTGATAACATATATATTTATGGATATCTGGATATTATATATTGGCCACACACATGAACAGACACAGACACACACACACATACACACACGCATCTATATATTGAGAGATATATCATTTATCTTTGCGACACTTCAACTCACATAAGAAATTTGCATGGATTTTATATAGTATATATGCATATATATAGATATATACATACGTATATAGACACATAACTTGTTGGAGAGCAACCCATAAGAGAACCAATGTAACATTCGCCAAACCCATTTCAACAATTCAAACATTTTGAAACAAATGTTACACGACGTTCTCTCTCCGGATGGAACTGATCAAACGATTGAAAGAGATATTTAAAAAAAAAATCCAAACTTGAAATAGCTCACTGCACAATGATATTGGGAGGCCGAAATAGGGCACAGTTCAGACACTTTATAAGCACTCGATCCATAGCTATATATAATTATATATATAAAAGAATATGGAAGGAACCTCAATTTCTTGGGGCAGCAACCAAAGGACAGAACTCCAATCAAATCACTTTATATATAGCAAGCCCATATATATATCATGGATATTGCTATAATCTCGAGTGGGGGAAGCACTTTGTCTTTAGCACTATTTTTGTTCACAAAAACCAAAACTTTGCATCATAAACAACTCTCATTAACCAAATCATAATTTCTTAAAAATTATTCGAACTATTTAACACAAAAGAGTTAACACAAAAACTGATTTACATTTTTTTTTCTTTCTTTAGGATTTGATTTTGATTTTGGATTTTTCATTTAAACTTTTTCTTGGTGTTGATTTTTGCACTAATTGCACAATTGAAATTAAATCGGATACAGAACATTTTCGTATTTTCTTTTCTTTTGTTGTATGGAATGAGAGATCTTAACACTGTGAAAATTATTGAAATCAAATATACAATTAATAGTTATCAACAATTCAAAACTTTTTGCACAATTGTAATAAAAAAAAATGAATTTAAGAACTTTCTTTTTGTTGTTTGATTGAACGGTTAAGAAACATTTACACTCGCACAACACAAGGAATCAGAATCATGTGTAAGGCATAACCATATATAATATTATTTCTGTGATTGCTTGAGTGGGTCTGTAAAAAGAATAATAATAATATTTGGATTAATGCGTATTCATGTACATGTAAAGTAAATATATAGGGACTATATATTATAATTGTGTGTGCATGTCTGCTTCTTCTTCTCCTGTTCCTGCTGTTGTCACAGGCTTCTGTTAGAGATAAATCCAATTGTCTATTGATTGAATTATGCTTCTACCAATACACACACGAGCATACACTTGCATGTATGTGTATGTGCATATGTATATACTTTTCATTTGTGTAAGTCTACGACATCTATGTTAAGTGGCAACAAATCACTTTTGGATTATGTGCCTGCCCAGCACTGTGAGCGATAGCCACCCGGTCGATGGGTTGCTTAGTTTGCCCACAGTTTGTCCATTGTTTAGGCGGTGCCGCCACGCACAACCACAATAACCAGATGATCCTCCTTGAGACCGTCCTCGGTGAGACTGTGGCATGTACGCTTCAACAGGTCCGTAGAGAAGTCGCATGGTGGGAATGCATAGAGCACGCCCGTGGCCTCGGTCTCCTTGTTCAACAGCGATATAACTCCAGCCGCTTCCTTTTGCTTTAAATAGGAGACGAGATTGCGCAATGGACGCGTCTGCACACTGGCATCGTCGCAATCTGTGTCCACTGTGGAGCCAGCCAGACCCATGAAAATGGCATGCGATGACGAGGATGCAATTCGTTTCTGTACATCCTCCAGCTTGGGCGGATCTAGTCGCAATCTCTGTGTTATGCGTAAATTGTGCTTGCCCTCCTCGTCACGCATCAACGATTCCACAATGTCTGTGTCGCCGTCTGTCAAATGAAACTTGGCCGGGAATAAGGAACTCTTCAGTATGAGTGCGCCTGTCCAAATTGTGCTGCACTTGCGCGCCACATCGAGCACTGTGGCCGCCGAGCTGAGGGCATCGTTGCGCCGCGTCGAGGTGTCTGAATCAGAGCCAGGTGAGCGTTTCAATGGTGATCGCGAACGCGATCTTTCGACACCGGGTTCACGTGAGCCGGAACGAGCCCGTTCATACGATTCTCCAGGCGGACGACGCCATTCATCATCAGCACCGCCAGGTGGCGGCACTGACGACACACCACCCATGGCATTCGGATGAGGTGGTCTGTGTACATCATTGTGATAGTGATACATGCCGCGTCCACGTCCGCGATAACCACCACCGCGTCCACGATAGCCGCCACGAGGTGGATATGGCGAATAGCCGCCGCGAGGAGCATACACAGCCGCCTCTTCATAATAGGGATCGTACTCTGGTCTCCTATACTCGATGGCGCTCTCATCGTATGCCGGCTTTGAGGTCTTGAAAGGAGCTGCTGGTGTCGCACCAGGCAGCTCCGCAAAGTCAGTGCGCAGTCTGCGCTCGGGGCCGCCAAGAGGGAAGCCACGCATCTCCTTGACTGCCGCCGTGGCAGCCTCCACTGTCTCGTACTGTATGTAGGCATAGGGCTCACCCTTCTGGTACTCAATCTTCTTGATGGCACCAAAGCGATCGAACTCACGTTCTAGCTGTGTCACCGATGTCCAGGCGCCGAGTCCGCCGATCCAGATTCGTGTTGCCGGCGTTACTTTGCCATAACCAATCTTGCATTGGAACTTGCCTATATACTGGCCAGATAGTTCGATTTTGGCACGATGAGCCATGTCAAGATTCTGATATCGCACAAAGGCGAAAGCGTTGCCGGTGCCAGGCGGCGGCCTTTTTATATCAATGTCATCCACTACGCCATATTTACCAAAAATACGGCGAAGCTCGTCATCAGCAATGGTCACTTCCAGGTTGCCAGCAAACAGTGTGCGTGTAGAGAGTGGATCATCTTCTGGCTGCACATGATGCAAATAATTGGGAAACTTATCCTTCTTGCTTTCCGGCTTCTCGTATGGTACATGCGGCCGCGGGGCCATTGGACGCATCGGTGCATATTGATGGAGCGGTGGATGGCCGTGCATATGATGGGGATGGGCATGAGGATGACCACGATGTATTGGCGGACCGCGAGGTGGATGTGGGTACTCATGGTGCATGGGTCGATATTCACGTGGGTGCACAGAATGCGGATGAATGGGTGGACCATAACGGTCATAGGGATCGATTGGTGGCCGACGATGATCCAATGGCACACCGGGTCCCATTGGTGAACGTGAATAGTGGTACCGTTCATAATCCGGTGGCGACATCGAGTGCCGGGGCCTATAAATACAATATCCCAGTGTGAATACAAAACCATAACCTAAAAGTAATAGTCAATAGTTTACATACCTGTATTCCGGTCGTGTCGTCGACTTATAAACTGGCTCCACAATTGCCATTTTATCGTAAATGATTAGACGAGGCTTGTGATGTTTGGCTTCGCGTGCATCCTCTGGCGTGCGAAAGCACACGTAGGCAACACGTTCGTCTAGATCGTGCGCGAGTCGCACACTGAAATCCCCAAATTTCTTGTATTCGCGGTAGAGTGTCTCTTCGATGAACTCGTCGGGTGCTTTTGGAGGCAGAGCACTCACACACAGAACTTTGTAGCCAGCGGGACGCTCTGCAGCAGGCGGGCCGCGCATATAAGGCTCTCGATGCGGAGAGCCATAACGACCGCGCGGACTTGGCGAACGGTCCAAACGGCGACGCATACGTTCCGGCGACATCCGTTCCGGCGAATCACCCGGCACACCTCCACCATTATCGTAGCCACGGCCCATGCTGCGCGAATTTCTTACTAGATTTCCTCGGCTTGGTGAGCGAGATGCGCTGCGTTTCATATTGTGAATTTTGACAGTTATTCGATCAAGTTCAGCTCCTTCTCTATGAATACTCATGAGCAGGAGCGGAAGCTTTTGATTATACCTTAGCCTTTTTCTTGTGACGAAGTCTGTGGAAAATATTAAAATATATTGAAGTTACAAAACTTGTGCAGTTCATTACATACAATCGTTTCCAATTACACATTTCTATAATACGTACGCACTTACACTTCCATACATACGGTGAAAAAAAAAAAAATGCATGCAAAGGAAAAAAAAAAAATGGCGGCGCGACTTCAGCGTCGAGGATTGGGACAGTTAAAACGAAAAATAACCCCACGAAAAATGTAATACGTTTACATAACTATAACATTACTTACCACCAACTTATTGTACGATTTGTGATGCACTACACCTTTTTCTTAATAATTTTGTTTATGCAGTGACACTAAGAATTCACACACTCAGCGGCTCGCAATTTATGTATTCGACGAAAAAGTGTGGCGACAAGATGATGCAGCAAAAATATCGATACTGTCTATGTTTCTTCGAACTATCGATAACATGGCGATATTATATATTAAATAGATTTTTTATTTTACGTTCTTACTTAATATATAAGTATTAGAAATCAAATTACAAATTACAAGTCTTAATATGCTTATTTTGTATAGTTGTTTTTGTAGTTTTGTTTGATCATTTGTCGATACTTCTCACTTGTCTATTGTGAATTGAGAATTGAAATTCGATTAAACAATGCAATTCATAGCAAAATAAATGCCAAAGAACAGAAGCCGGCAAGGTTTCAAAAAGATCATTGTAATAACCCTGGCAAGACCATATGTTGTCGATTCTGGATAAGGCTTAGTGAAAACGGATTAAGCGACTTTAATTTTGTAACCAACTTAATAACAGCGGTTGTTGACCGCAATTAACAACCAAAGAGAAAGAGAAAGAAAGCTAAAATAGTTCGACTTATTTGCATATAACATGCATACATATGTATATGTCGTTATATGCTGAGTGCCAGCTGTGCAGGTATAACAATAATTCCTCTCCGCCTATTTATGGCGGTAATTAAGTGCACTACCTGCGAATTCCGATGCTTAACAGCTGTTTTCCTGGACAAACACAGATTGTACATATGTAAGTAAATTCATGCTTATGTGTGCGGGGCTGTATACAGATGTCTATGGGAGTGTGAGTAGGCTACATAGTTGATAACAAAATACACCGCTCTCGCAAATGGAAATATATAGAGTTTTGTATTCGCTTAAATGGCCACTGCGCTCTCGTTTCTTAGTCATTTAATATTTAACAATGGCTGCGAAAGGAACGAATATTGAACGCGTCTCGGAGAACAATTGTGGTGCTGGCAGCCGAGCGAAAGATCAGGCGCGCTATGATCACTACCGGATATATAATGTCCAGTTTGATAACGAGGAGCAAATCAAATTGTTCCAGAAACTTGAGGAGCAGAGCGATAGCCTCACCTTCATTGGCCACGCACGCGAAATCGGGCAAAAACTTTCAATATTGGTGGCAGCTCATCGCGTTGCAGACTTTGCGGATTTGCTAGAGACTTACAAGCTACAACATCGAGTTCTGGTATGTGCTATAACGTATTCAAAGTAATATTTTCATATGGTAATGTATTATTTATTTTGCAGACATACAATTTCCAGGAGAAAATTGATCGTAATATGGGGGAAGTTGTGTCAGAGGATGTCGATGCCTCCAAATTTGACTGGCAGCACTTTTTCCACTTGAAAACGATCTACAGTTGGTTGGATCGCATGGCTGCTAAGTATCCAGATAAGTTGAATGTACTAAATATGGGCACCAGCACCCAGGGAAATGACATTAAGGGCGTTAAAGTGGGCAACAATCCGGCGAATAAGGCTATTTTTATTGAGAGTGGCATCCATGCACGCGAGTGGATCGCCCCTGCCACAGCCACCTACATTATTAACGAGCTGTTGAGCTCGACAGATGAGCGCATTCAGAGCTTGGCCAAGAGCTACAATTGGTTCGTCTTCCCATGTGTCAATCCCGATGGCTACAAATATACATTTGAGCATGATCGCATGTGGCGCAAAAATCGCCAGTTATTCGGCACCTGTCGAGGAGTTGACCTGAACCGCAACTATCCCGATCATTGGAACTCTACGGGCTCTAGCAGTGATCCCACTCGATATGATTTCGCTGGGCCCAGCGCAGCAAGCGAAGTGGAGACGCAGCGTCTGATTGAGTTTATACGCAGCAATGTTGAAAAGGAACAGATCAAGACGTACATTTCCCTACACTCGTACTCCCAGATGCTCATGTTCCCATATGGCTACACCAAAGAACATGTGTCAAACTATGATGATCTGCAGGAATTTGGAAAAAAGGCATCGGCTGCCATCAAGGCGGAGAGTGGACGAGACTACGTGAGTGGTAATCTGTATGAAACCATTTATCCATCAAGCGGTGGTAGCATGGATTGGGCCCATGCCGAAGCTGGTATACCAATCGCCTACACATTCGAGCTACGTGGCCCACCCGACAGCCAGGATCTATTCATTCTACCCGCAGTGGAAATACAGCCAACAGCCAGTGAAGCACTTACAGCGATTCGGACCATAGTCGAGGCTGCTGCTGAGAAAGGTTACTACAAGTGAATGATTTGCACTTTATATTAATTATTATAATATATTGAAGAAGAACTTGACGTATAACGATATAGAGTACTAAGAAAATGGTTTTACAAGCGATATAATCTAAAATAAACTCACATGTTTTACTGCTATGATAAGAAAAGCTTATTGTTATATACATATAAATTCCAATTATCTAAACGATATCTTTTTGCAGTTATATGCATACATATGTATATATAAATACTTAAATATTTAATAGGAGTAAACCACAAAGTAAAATTTGAGTTTACTTCTCCATTACAAAAATGTCTTTAGACCGCTGCTTTAATTGCGCACGGTCATTACTCGATCTTCCATCTCTTTGGAAAGTTGCAGTGTCCCCACATTGCTTAAAATGGCCAACGCCCGAGCACAAGGCGAATCGCCTGATTCCTACAAGAGCCTAGATGGCAATAAACAGACGTAGAGTGAAATTATCATATATATATATATATATATATATATATATATATATGTGTTTATACGTTTTTATAAACAAAAATAATTCTATAATTATTTAAATAGTCCGGGATAAATACTGTCAGGAATATCCTTACAAAATAAAGAATATATATGTTGATAAGCATTTATCGTTATCGTATTTAGGTTATTTTGCATTGATAAATCGCAATACAATTTCGACTACAGCTTTGGTATTTTTCAATTGTATTCAGTGTATTTTTCACGTTGGCCGCTCGCGGTCACACTGTACACATCCCTATAGGTCTCGGCAGAAACATATAGATTTTTTTTATTAAACACTCACTAAATTAAACTATAAAAAGACGCCGAAGTAGTAACGTTTTTTATTGCTGTAACGTAGAATAAGACGCATCTCTTTGTTTGCAACGTGTACGTGTGTACGGTAAGCCCGAGCAAGCCAAAAGTGAAAGTCCCAGAAAAAGTACAAAAAGAGAGATAGTGTGACAGAGTGTGAAAGAAAGAGATAGAAATATATAGCGCGAGAGAGAGAAAGGGAGAGCGAGCGAGAACGGTGAAAAAGAGTCAGAGTCTGGGTGAGAGAAAAACGATTTTTTCAGAGAACAACGCGGATTTTCGTATTTGCTGTGGACGGGGAAACGTGTGTGTGAATTGAGCAGAACCTGGTGAGTACATTTTCTGCTTGCCTGCCTGTTTGCAATTGGTATTTTTGTATGTTGTATTTGCATTTTCAATTGAAGCCGAAAATAATTTGAAAGCAGAAGCAAACCCGAAACGCAACGTAAACGCAAAGCAACGAAACGGCGCCAAGCGATAACAAAACGAAGCAAGCAAAAATAATAATATTAAAAAAAGAAACAAAAACCATCAGCAACAACAACGGCAACCTCTACTGCAGCAGCGACAACAAAAATAATAATAGCCATAGAAAATAACGAGAAAAGTCAGCGCGCTGCCGAAGACCGTCAAAATTCTCAGCCACAGCCAGCACACACCACCTTACAGCACCTGCACCCTATTAGCTGCCACCACGCTCCACCACAAACAGCCAGCCATAATGTTCGTCAATTCAATGACGTTCCGTGGAAATCCGGCTAACTATCACCAGCAGCAGCCGGCGCTCAATCATCATACGCTGGCTGCAGCCGCTGCCCATCATCAGCAGCAGCTGCACCATCATGCTGCAGCAACTGGCCACCTGAGCCATGGCGTTGGCGGCGGCCATGCGGCTAGCAATCATTTGGCTGCTGCTGCTGTGCTGGGTCGGCATGGACATAATTCCCTGAATGCCGGGCACACGTCCAATTCGTCGCACTCGAGCGGTGCACTGGCTAGTGGCAGCAGCGGCAGCAGCAATAGTTCACCAGATAGCGGAAAAATTTACATCAAGAATCTGGAGCGTTCGATTGACAACAAGGCAGTATACGATACGTTTTCGGCGTTTGGCAACATTTTGAATTGTAATGTGGCGAAGGATGAGGAAGGCAACTCGCGTGGATATGGCTTTGTGCACTTCGATTCGGAGGAAGCCGCCCGGGCGGCCATCGAGAAGGTCAATGGAATGCTATGCAATAATCAGAAGGTACATGTGGTCAAGTTTATACCGCGACGAGACCGCGAGCAGGAGAAGGTAACCCATTTCAAGAATCTGTACGTGAAGAATCTCAGCGAGGAGTTCACCGAGCAGCATTTGCGAGAAATGTTCGAGCCCTATGGCCGCATTACCAGTCACAAGGTGCGTCTACTGTAATGTTGTTTGTTCACTTCTTTTTTCTGAATATATTTTAGGGCAGTCAGGCTGGCCAATGCCGGGGCGGTGGCGGGAGTGAGAGCTAGAGCTGCAGATAAACCATGTGGCACACTTTGTCATCTCTTAAGAAAACGCCACTCAGAGCACTCTCTCTCACACTCACACTCTCACTCTCGCTCTTAGTCCGCGCTCCGGTCAATTGGTGCGCATGCCCGCCCTAAAGAATTAACTAACTGATTGTCGTCGTCCCGCAACAAAAGTTTGCTGCAATGGGGCAGCAGTAGCAGGCGCAGCAAGCGATTGTTGTCATTATAATTGCTATTATTAATTCCAAATTCATTAACAGTTGATGCTGGACGAGGAGGGACGTTCGCGCCGTTTTGGATTCGTGGCATACGAGAGTCCACAATCGGCGCTGGCCGCCGTCATTGCGCTGCACGGCAAGCAGCTGGGCGACAACAAGTTCTTATATGTGGCACGAGCGCTCAGCAAAGCTGAACGACAGCAGGAGATCAACCGCAAGCTGGAGGAGCGCAAACGTCAGAAGGCCGGTCAGATATTTTATTACTAAAAATTGGTAACGGAACGCACGGATCTAAACGCTGTTGCGTCCGATGCGTGAATAACAAGATTATTTAGAATCCCCCTCCAACCCCTCACACCTAACATACAATATACACACAACATACCAATATCTAATATATATGTATATATGTAAAGACATGTATACATATATATTATAGATATTTACGAGAAATTGTATTCTGCATCAAGCAAACACTTAAAAACAAATGCAAGACACGGCAAGCACAGAAGAGACAACACACACACACACACAAACATCTAGGTGTAGGCAACACACACACACATCCCACATACTTTTGAGAGTTCTGCTAATGCAGAATTATCCAAATCCAAATGCAAATGGAAAAATAAGGAATTCACATACATAGATTTGAAAATATTAGAACTTAATATGAAATCTATTACAACAAAATTAAAAACAGAGAAAAGAGAAAAGAAAAACAAATGATAATTCGTTAGATTTTCTTTAACTTTCTTTCGATTAGATGTTTGTCTCTTGTTGAATTTAAAAAGCAGAAGACCCTAAAAATAAAACGTAAAATTAAACAAAGATAAGCAGCTTCTAGCTTCACGATCAGAATGCGTACGCAAATGTCTAAATACATTAAAATTACTTAATAAATAATAATACAAAAAAAAAAGAAGAGAAACATAAACTCACGCAATTAGCAAGTGAATTCTAGACAAGCGTCGAAACAAATATATAGCTACCATGTCGCGAAGAGTCATGGACAAATATTGAATATTTACACACTTACTATATATATTAAAACAAACTACACGATTGCTGTAAAATTCTATAAACAATTAAAGCACCCATTTTACGTATATAAAAGAAACAAAAACCTTTAAAAAAATACAAAAAAAGAAAAAATATATATATATATATTACACGCTGTAGTTTAAAAGCGTTTATAATAATACTCACACACACTCACACGCCCACACACAAATCCTAACTAATGCTAATAAAATGAAAAAAAAAAAAAAAGATTTGAGGAAACCTTAAAGAAAAATATGGGAGCACGCGGGAAACTCTTGTGTGCAATTGCAATTGAGAGTGGGAAAAGAGTAATACATTAAATTTGTAACAATTACAGAACATTTTTGTAATTTATTGTAAATTGTTTCAAAGTAGCTAACAACATATTCAACATTTAACACCAGATAGCAACAAAATCTGTAAAAGATATAGTTTCAAAAATCTAAATAAATAATTGTACGTGTGACAGATACACACACACGCAAATGCTTACAACTTTTTAGAAAAACATTTCACACACATAAAAAGAGAAAACTTTTAAGTAATGGGAAAGAAAATAAAAAGCGTGTAAACAAGCTCGGCATATTTTCAAATTAACCGGAAAAGAGCAAAATGGCAATGGCAAATAATATTTAAATATATATTTTAAGATTATTGAGCTTAATTTTTAAACATGTTTCAAAAAGAAGGAAAAATTAAACACAAAAACGAAAATCCCCCATAAAATAACTAAACACACAAAACAATTTGTATAGTTAAAAAAAAAAAAAAAAAAAGAAAATAAGAACAGGCAACAGCAAAAACAAAACAAAACAAAACAAAAACAATTGAAATATAGTAATTAAATAAAATGCGAAACCTTAAGAATTCCCTAAGAATTGCATAAATACACACTCTCATTTACAATAATTTATTATGTAACAATTAATTTTAAATTTCCGTTTCGAGTTTAAAAGAGAGAAAGGAAAAATGATAATGAGAAAAGCGTTGCTAACAAATTTTGTCAGCTAAGTAGAGCTAAAAAATATAAAATCGAAAACTTTTATTTTACAGGAAGTTGATAGTATTAGTATATACACACACACACGCAATATGAATTTAGAGAAGAGTAAACAAAACAAAAGCAAAAAAATATTAATGCAAAATGTACAAAAAAACAAAAACAAAAAATGAATATGAAACTTTTCGTTTGCAAAGCAAATGCGACATATGTGTATTTTTATCATTAATTGTAATAAAACCAAAACTTAATTGCTTTTGCAGAATTTAACTTAAAAAGAAAATCAAGAGTAAGATGATGGAAACAAAAATCCCCAAAAGAAAATAAATGATGAATAGTATGAGGAAAAAACAAAAACAAAAACAAAATGAAAACCTTGAAATATATAACCTTTTATAGTACTAAATTTTTAGCCAGTACGAAATAAAAACAAAAAGAAAAGAATAGAAAACAAAATGCAAGTTTACAAGGCAAAACTCGAACAAAAACAAAATAAAAAACCCCTTTAAGCAAATGAAACTGAATTCAAAATATAATAAATACTCGATTTTGCACATTTTTGCTAAATGAGAAAATAATTACATAAATAATAATTATGTACTATTTTTTTTTAATTAAATATAATTTTTTTAGACCCAAGCTACACACAGACACACACCTTATACACACACACATATATATAGAACAGGCATATATATATATATATATATATATATATATATATGTAATTCCATTAAAAAACGAAAAAATCCTAATTATAAACATAGAAAAGGAAAAATACCTACTTATTAAAACCCAAGACGATATATAAAAATTCATGATGATGCAGAATCATCTAAGAAAACAAGTAAAATGCAGTAAAAATATGAGAAATTTGAATAAAAATGCTTTTGCAAAAAGTGTTTAAAATTGAGAAAATTTGTTGTATTCAATTTAAATTAATAACAAATAGCAAATACTTAAACAGTTAACATAAATTTAAAAAGAAACGCCGCAATACGACAAAGAACACACACAAGCACACGCACAACATGAATTATTATCTCTGGATATATCAATTATTCGTCATCAATTATCTCTATATCGCTATTGGGGGATTTCAATTCTTCGATTTCGTCCTGCAAGTCCTCGATTTGCTCCTCATATTTGCGCTTGATGGAAGCAATCTATGTAAATATAAAATGAGAATCAATAAGTACAAATAATAGCAGCATAAACAATGGGACATACCTTTGCCTCGAATTCCCGATTGAGCATGGCGATCTTCCTCTCCTGCCGCTCCTCGCATTGTTTCAGATTGGTTTGTATGCTCGCCTCGAATGTGTCGGTCAGCTCTTTGCGCAGCTTCTCTTCCTGCAGCTGAAGCTTTAGCACAATGTCATAGTTCAGCCGTTCGACCTCAGCACGCAGACTGTCAATTAATATATTATTGTTAATTATGTCAGTTAATATCCATGCCTACTTTACCTAATGTTCTGAGCTTCCAGTTCTTCGATGTATTCCCTGTCGCGCGACTCTCCAGTCGAGCTGTACTCAGCGAATAGCGAGTAGCGCGTGTTGTGCTGCTTCACCAACTGCTGCTTAAATAATATATTCTTGGCTATCGAGGCAAAGCTGAGCACATTTAGGTTCTCTTCGTAATATTTATCCAGCGGCGTTACTGTGACAATCATGGCCAAGCGCTCCTTGCCCAGTAGAGCGGCCTGCAGCAGCATCGTCAGTTTCGAATCCCGATATGGAATGACGTCCGCATTGGCCTTCTTCTTTGTTGAGCTGGCCGCGTCCAGGCAACGACCCAACACCATAAGTGACGTGTTGATACTTTGTGCCTCTTTTAAACGAGATCCGATCGTGCCCGTTTTGTCCACACGCTCTGAGCCGGCAAGATCACAGAATTTGTATGAGTTTTGTGTGGTCATGCCCGTCCGATGGTATTTAAGTACATCCACCGTGAAGACGCAATGCGAACGACTCGAGTTGGCATTAACTGCTGTGGAAGCGTACGTCAGACGTTGCTGTCCCAGCCGTAGCAGCTTCAGAGCTTCCTCGCTGCTCCTCACAAATATACTTGTTAGGCCCTTGATGAAGACCTGGCCCTTGTTGCAAACGATCTTTAGATTTTTTCGCCGAGCCTCCATATTTTGCTGACGTGGAGGTAAGGTCAACAGATCGTAGACGAGCTCATTGTATATTTCGACAAATGACACCCAAATCATGACGGACACTTCTTCGGCTGGCTTCTCTTCGAATTCATGATCGCCATGGATAACTTGTTTTAGGCGCTGGTGTTGAGCCTGCATATCCGGGCATAGCGCCAACAACTGTCGACGTATTTGCATTTCCTTCATAGTAACATCGTCCTCCAGGATTACCATGCGCGCATTAACAAGCTTCAGCTTGGCTGCCGTATATACCTGCTTATTGTACAGCGTAAAGATATGTTCCAGAGCGCGTGGTATAATGCCGGCCCTAACACTGTCACCTGGTGTAGCCAATCAAACTAAACATGAATGCGGATTCTGAGTGATAAGAGGGCTTCTGATTACTTACCAAGCAGCGTATAGGTTTTACCCGATCCAGATGTACCATAAGCCATGATAGTAACGCACTCCTCGTCTATAATGCGTGGACCCACACATTTGTCGTATATATCCCGCTGACCAACTTGACTATCGAATATGTTGGTAAAGCTGTAGTGCTTCTCCATGCGGTTCACATTGTTGCTGCTGTTCTCGTTGGTGGCAGCGCTAGTGATCAACACATTGCCACACTCGGAGATAATATACAATTTGGATGGAGATTCCACAGGACGTAGGCGTAGAAATACCTGTGGCCCTGTCTCCATCTCGCTATCTATTGAGCTGCCGCCCTCATCCCCAGTTTTCGTGTACTCCGATTCCGTGTCTGAGCAGTCGGTAGAGCTATCGCTGGTTTCAAGGAGGACCTCATCGAAGAGTCGCAGTTGTTTGTTGGGGCGAGGACGAAAACGACGATCGATGCTGGGATCACGTGGCATTAAAAATGAGCGCATTTCGCGCTTGCTAACTTCTTCTCGCTCCATTGGTTTGCGCACTGGTATCCTTTAATGTTTTTAATTTAATGTGTTCGTCACTTTTGGCGGTTTGACTTAAAGACGCTTGATCACGCGTTGCCAACTGAATTAAACCTATACTCACTTTGCCAACTATTTCGAAGCTAGAGTCGGTGACCAGAATGTATCGAGTATTGTTTCTATCGGTCAAAAGCAATACGATAAATAAATCGAGTGATTTCACGAATACCGCCAATATATCGAGTTATTTCACAAAGGTGGCAGCTCTAATAACACGAGTGTCCAAACATAAACATAATAAAGGCGGGATCACTTTATATAAATAAATAGGCTTTGATATGAGTAAAAAGACAACACGCTCCGCAAAACCGAAGATTGAACCAGAGGCGGCGCCACAGCAGCAAAAAGCGTGTGCTATCAAAAAAGTCTTCTACATATCCGAAAAGTTACTCAATACCGATGACGATCAGAGAATGTGTTTGGAGCGATTTTATCATCCAGGCAAGGGGCAACCGGCTTTGTTTATAACGTTACAAGAACGGCAAATAATGGAAGTGCTAGAGTACGCAGAGCCTCGACGCAGTTGGCTACTAAATAGTGAAGTCTGCTCCAATGGACGCACATATATGACGACGCCCATAGACCCAACGTTTTTTGCACTGCATCATCTCCGCAAGCACTGCACTCAGCGTGCAATGTCCCTGGACAGCATTAGTGTAGACGAGGCCGATTCTACCACAAATCGTTTGTTAACCAAATTTATAAACGCTGACAGTTTGAAGTGCGTGGCCGATGTGAAGACATCTGGGGAGCTTATCTTCTATAAATACAACAAAGATCGAACGTTAGCGTGGCTTGCTCTGAAGACACGACAAGTTGTGTCTGTGCTCAAGGCAAAGCAAGTGCATTGCGGCTTGGGTGCCAAGTCGCAAAACTTTGTGCGTAGCGAAAAGATTGTGGACGAGAATGATGTCAAAGAAGTGGACTACTTGCGCATGGCTTGCGACTATGTGGGGCGCTATTTGGACGCGGACTTGCATGCCGAACTAACGCGTTATCTGGACATACCCAGCGAGATTCAGGCTCTGGTCGAGGAAAATGCCACGGCAAAGAAGCGAAAATCTCAGCAAGGCCAAGCCAGTGCGAATAGCAAGAAAATAAAGCTCGCCAATGGCGAAGATGCTGCAACTCAATTAAGAAATAGCAGTCTGCTGGACAGCGATGATAACAAGGAGAGCATCACATCACCGCCAAGCACACCTGCACCGCTCAAGGAGCGGACCATGACGGCTAAGGAAAAGGTTTTGGCCAAGAGCGCCAAGGGTAGCAAAAGCATTGCATCGTTCTTCAAAGTCAAATAGTTCTAAGTATATCAATTTAGTTAAGAATAATGTTACTTGAAATCAATTGTTCAATATACTCCATCTATGTACTTTAATTTATGAAATCAAGCGGCCTTTTTGAAGTTCACTGACTTCTGTCTACAGCTCTGGAACTTATCTTGTCAATTGGATTGTTTAATGTATTGTTAACATGTCTGGCCTAGCACTACCAACAAATTGGATAAACAAGTCGCTCGAGCTGTCACCGGCACAAATTAATTACGATTGTTTGCATAGCTCTGAATATCATTTACGACTTTTTTTATCAGATGGGGCCTCAGCGAGAAAGTAACTGGAAATTTGACACTTAAATTGGATGTAAAATATTCAATACAAAAATATTCATTTGACAAACTTATCTAGACACTTCAAGGAGCATAAACTTTGGAACAATCGAAAAGACCTTACAGGCAGAATGCAATATTGAATGCTTTCATTAATCGTTTAGTGCAGACTTCAGTAATATCGCTAATCATAGAATGGTTAGTGGTAATATGAAATTCGATAAAAACGCGCTTAAAATGCTGCCCTATATTGTAAAAGGAGAAAAGCCTCTTGACCTGCTCTGTCTCTTAAGTGTTCCCCTTTTCCTATATGAAATTCACTGAAAAGGCGCTAGTGTAGCCCTGGTTGATGAAAACTTCAAAAGCGTTTTTATTACTACGTGCCGTAGCTTAACAGTGGCAACTTCTGTTGTTTTGATTAATTTATCACTGATTTGTAGATTGTCTCATGTAATCAAAGTTATCGTGGATATTTATATGAAATATCATGAATTTCCCGTGATGCAGAAGTAATCAGCTCGAAAAGTGTTGCCCTGTCACTATTTGAAATTCAGTTACTAGACAAAAACCTACCAGTAAAGCTTATAACTTCAACTGTCGAATTTATCGTATCTCAATTGTAGAGATAAATAGCAAAAGCGCAATGTCGATTCCAGATGATATTTTGAGCACTGAGTTGGTTTATACAGATCCTTCAGAATTGCCGAGCACATTGTTTGCCGGTGCTGACCCAGCGGACAGCAGTGTGGAGCAGCTCTTCAAGATGCCGCTGCCATTTAAGGAGCCCAACACTGAGGAGAAGACTGTAATCAACAACAAAATCGAGGGTGTGTCCCCGGGCTATGACCTGAAATACACGTTCGAGGGACATCAGCGTCCAACTACAGCGGTTTGTTTCTCTCCCGGTGGTGAGTGGTTAAGCAGTGCATCAACTAATGGCGTACTCAATATATGGGACATGGGGACGGCTAAGCTGCACAATACACTGACAGGTCATTCATTGGGCATTAACGATGTGGCCTGGTCGCCGGATAGCAAATTCATGATCAGCTGCAGCGACGACAAGACCATCAAGATGTGGGATCCCCTCACTGGCCAGTGCCAAAAGTCATTCATGGGCCATAATAGATATGTGTTTTCATGCATCGTCCATCCGCAGTCGAATCTGATAGCCTCAACCAGCTTCGACTGCTCCGTACGGCTATGGGATGTGCGCAACGGCAAGGCACTGAATATGGTCCTCGCCCACATGGATCCCATTTCATCTGTAGACTTTAATCGTGACGGGACGCTCTTTGTGACCGGCAGCTTCGATGGGCTTGTTCGCATTTGGGACACCATCAGCTGTCAAGTGCTGAAGACGCTCATCGACGAAGACAACTCCCCGGTGGGGTATGTGAAGTTTGCCCCGAATGGCAGATATATTCTCGCCGCCTATCTAAACAGTCAGATAAAGCTGTGGAATTTCCAGAAGCCGAAATGTTTGCGCGTCTACAAGGGTCACACGAATCTCAAGTACTGCATCTCCGTAAACTTTTCCGTTACAGCCGGCATGTGGATCGTATCGGGCAGCGAAGATGCTTCATTGTATATATGGAGTCTGCAAAACAAGGAGCTTGCCCAGAAGCTGCACGCGCACACAAATGAGGTCATTTGCACCGACTGTCATCCAAAATTGAATCTGATAGCAACGGGCGCTCTACAAAACGCGGACAATCTCAAGATCTGGCAGAGCAGCGAGACTGTAATCGAATTAAATAAATAAAGTAATTTCTATTTAATTATAACTTAATTGCCATTTGTCTTTAAGTCAACTTTGAATTGGAATTCTTGTTATCAGCTGGTTGGTAAAATTGTAATTCGCTATGAAGCAATAAGATGATAATCCAAATCGCAAATCATATCATACTCATGAGTGTGCGTGTGTGTGTGAGTGTCGAGTGTGCATCTGTGTGTGTGTTTGTACACAGTCTGGGCCCAGTCGAGCCGGCGGGCGCTCGATTAGAGCGTCATTCAAGTCCGGAGCGCCGCACTGAGCGAACGTTCGTTTCGCCATTGTAATTTAACGCGGAAATAAGCACCGAACCCGATTTTAGACCAGAGAAATAAAATATCAATATACATATATAAGTAGACGTAAATAATCTTCTAAAAATCGTTGAGCTTGCAACAACGTTATGAGAGCCGACGATAATGAAGGTAATTTTATTGCATTCGATATGCGGGCAACAGGTGAGCAGGGAAAATCCAAAGTTCCCCGCTTCATCTGATCGTTGTTTATGGCTACTTCACGGCTGGTTAGAAAGCACGCGATAGTCAGTTGAATATCTGTGAGCTAAATTGAACAACAAAAAACAGATCTCTCAATTGATCGATGAGACAACAATGTGTGAAATTTCAATTTGAATATCAAGATCTTAAGTTTGAATTATAGAATTGCGCTTTGTTTCATAAAAAAAAAAAATTAATAATAAATTTAATACAAATATTTTTGTTCTTGAGTTCAAATAGTTCACTTCAGTATCTCATATCTGGCTAACAGTTCTTGAATGCAATCGAAGTGTATGCAATATAGCTATATATAGATATTATGTGTTTATAGTGCATTATAGCAGCTGCAATTCAAGTTGAATCGAGCTTTATCTCGAAGTTTATGTACATGAAATACCCCAAAGACATATACCCAAAAGACATATTACTATAAATAGCAGTTGAAACACTTTCTAATTCGAGTTTGAAAGATTTTAGTTTGTTCACTGAGAGATAAGTTTATACGTGACTTATTCACAAAAAAAAAAAAAAAAAAAAAAAACAAGCTCATTTATTGAAAAATAAAAACAAGCTTATCTCTTTTTTAGTCGCCAGGCGAGATTTTCGAATCGTTTGAATTTATGACTTAATATTGGGGGTCGTAAACATGTTATGGACTCTAATGGATTTGTGACTTGCAGAGAATCTATACCGTGAGCAGTTGCCGAATGTGGGCACGCTTATCGGAGAGAGTGGACGAAAGTTATGCCGACCTTCGACAATTGCCAGAAAATTTCCAATAATCAGCTGGCTGCCTCGATATCGGTCGGCATATGTGGTGCAGGATTTTATAGCCGGCTTTACGGTTGGACTTACGACAATACCTCAAGCCATTGCCTATGGCGTAGTGGCTGGCCTGGAGCCCCAGTACGGCCTCTACTCGGCCTTTATGGGCTGCTTTACGTACATTGTGTTTGGTTCCTGCAAGGATGTAACAATCGGTAAGTCGCCAATAGATCAGACTTTAATCTTGGCTAACGAACACATATTTTGCAGCCACAACTGCTATTATGGCTCTGATGGTCAATCAATATGCCACGATTAGTCCAGATTATGCGGTGCTCGTTTGCTTCTTGGCTGGATCGATTATTCTAGTGTTGGGCCTGTTGAATATGGGCGTGCTCGTGCGATTCATATCGATTCCGGTTATAACTGGATTTACGATGGCAGCAGCCACAACCATTGGCAGTGCACAGATCAACAATCTTGTTGGCCTCAAGGGTAAGCTTTAAATTTCACAATTTCTTATCGTGTAATCAGCTGAGAACTCTTCACTTAGTGATTATTGTGATGATTATGGCAGTTCGTATATCTGTCAAAGTATCAAGTACCAAATAAAAGAATAGGGAATGCAATGGTCGTTAAGACTCTTTAGTGCAGCATATGTATGTGATAATTGCAATACTAATTAGCTGAGTTGCAGTCGAAGATAGTGATAAGAAATGGAGACCAGGAAGTACGTCGGAAACTTTTACAGCCTTCAAATTCAAACAATTCATTCAACTGCATTGCATTTTATTGGTATATTCCGAATGAAGAGCTGAAGGAACTTAGGTTCTTATAAGCAATTCATATAATATTTAACCCTAAAATTCAAAATAATAGAATAGAAGCTCTAGTGTCTCAATTTTGTATATCAAATATAGCAATGAAAAAGTCTTAAAACTCCTCTTTGGCAGGTCCTTCAAATGATTTGTTGCCCTCGTGGAAGCATTTCTTCACGCATCTGCCCTCGATCAGAGTCTGGGATGCATTGCTGGGCGTTGTGACTCTGATCTTTCTGCTGCTCATGAAGGTAATTGTAATCACTAATGTTTAAGGAAAAACTGATCTGTTAATCTATCTTCCTCTCTGGCAGCAATTGACAAAGATCAAATGGGGCAACAAACTGGTCTGGAAGTATCTCTCTCTGTCGCGTAATGCTTTGGCTGTCATCTTTGGCACATTCCTGGCCTACATACTCAGTCGAGATGGCAATCAGCCATTCCGGGTGACAGGCAATATAACAGCGGGAGTTCCACCATTCCGATTGCCTCCGTTTAGCACTACCGTCGATGGAGAGTATGTCTCTTTCGGAGACATGATAAGCACTGTGGGCGCATCCTTGGCATCTATTCCAATGATAGCTATACTTGAGATTGTGGCCATATCCAAGGCGTTCTGTAAGTACTTAGCAAAGTATTCCATTCTGCTTGATTATAACTTTGCTATAATTACTTAGCCAAGGGCAAAATCGTAGATGCATCACAGGAGATGATTGCCCTGGGCATGTGTAATATCATGGGCAGCTTTGTGCTCTCCATGCCGGTGACAGGTTCCTTTACCCGCACAGCCGTCAACAATGCCAGCGGGGTTAGAACTCCCCTAGGAGGAGCTGTAACGGGTACCCTTGTGCTATTGGCGCTCGCCTTTCTCACACAAACCTTTTACTATATCCCCAAAACGACGCTGGCAGCGCTCATAATAGCAGCGATGATATCTCTGGTGGAACTGGAGAGGATTTCAGATATGTGGAGGTCTAAAAGTGAGTGGAGCACACCCAATCCCATCACATTTTACATCTATACATTTTTTCTGTAGAACGCGATCTCTTTCCCTTTGTGGTGACAATCGTGACCTGTCTTTTCTGGAGCCTGGAGTATGGCATCGTCTGTGGCATCATAGCCAATCTCATCTATATACTTTACAGCAGTGCTCGACCGCAAGTGCACATAACACTTGAAAAGGTAAGCAGATAGCCTATATCACATTTTCTCTATAAAATATATTCATATTCCACCGTATAGATTAATGGCCATGAAATTGCCCTCGTCGATGTCAAGCAAAAACTGGACTATGCCTCTGCCGAGTACCTGAAGGAGAAAGTTGTGGCCTATCTTAACCAGCAGGATTGTAAAGTTCATTTGGTGGTGATCAAGGGTCAGGAAATTAATTCAATTGATTACACAGTGGCTATGGTAAGCATATAGTACTTTAAAAAACCAAACCAACATTTCAAAATAATATGCACATATTTGCTTATACAGAATATAATATCACTATACGGCGATCTTAAGGCACTTGAGTGTGAAATGATCTGCTGGAACTGGAATATTGGCTCTGCTGGCGTCGTATGTCGTCTTAAATCTGAAATGCGTTCCATATTTAAGTTTAACTATGAGCTGGAAGAGCTGATCGCCTCCCTCTTCGACACATCGAATACAGCGTCGACTGTCACCATTGAAACCGCCCGGGGCCAAGTTAATGCGGCTTGAAGAGGCCTTGGTCTTCCCATTCAGGATCACAGTATTTTATATATATATATGTATATATATGTATATTGTTTGAGAAGCGTGTACTTAGATAAGTTATAAAAAAAACCTTTGAGTAAAAACTAGACTAAATCAAAAATGAGTTTTTGGGGAGTGGGTACAGATGAATGCTACTCTTGGAGTACGATAATTAGATAGAACTGCTTACGCTCTGCCCCATAATTCAATTGTTCATCCTAAGGATTCTAGAAGCAGCCTAAAGGCACGGCGACAGCGTGTCTGCTGCGTTCTCCTCTGATATTGTATTACGAGACCTTGGGAAAATGCTTCGAGGAACCTCACCCATTATGTCATAATAGTTGCATAACAAAATTAATTGAACTGTTAACCGCAGACATTTGGGCTGACAGTCTATGGGTATTACGATCTGCTTTCTCCGAACAATTGAACAGAGTGCAATATAATTTATTGCTTTCCCTCGCCACTTGAGTGGGTCTGTCTGCACGCTCTAGGATCGAAAAAGAGTGAGTGAGTGAGGAAAAGAGATGGAAGATGATTCAACCTTTCACCAGTTGGGAAACTAGTTTCTAGGAAGAGTTTAGTTGGGTTTTAATTACGGCTTATGGAGGTATAAAATGCTTGGTTATATATGCATTTTCACTGGATCCTTAAATTCCCAATAAATCGTTTGGGTTCGTCGATTGGAGTTCGCACCCATGTGTGCTGGAGGTCACCTTAGAAGGTTAACCACATTTCGTCTGCCAGCTGCGCACACTTCATGTGATGCTCCACAGCCTGACATCCGCCTAATGCCTAATCTCCACTTCCGCTATAGGTCCTGCCGCATGATGTCTGCTTTCTTGGACTACCATATTAAAAATGTCGTCGGAGTGCCATCCCATGGTTTACCTTGTGAAAGTCGATATATAAGAGAGAATATTCAGATATCTTATGATTCAAAAGAAATTGTTACATCAGTTGGAAAAAACTTCTTTTTAGAAGGCTCTAAGATCTTTTCAAATTATCATACAAATTAAAAATTTTAATTATTGCTCCTTTAAAAATATACAAAGATGTATATAAAACGAAATAAAAAATGTATTAATTTGAATAAAATTTGTGTTATAGTTGCATAGTTCCTTTAAGTGGATCAACTTGATATTAATTTCTCGTTATGTCAGTGGCGCGTGTGCTGTCAGGGTCATTCGTATCCAGATCAAACTCCATACTGGATTAGGCAACGCTATCAAATTTAGTACCAGCTGGTTCCAGCTGCTGCTTATAGCACGCTTTGGGCTCACTTTGGGCATCCTTAACATATTCGTAAGGAGCCACCGAATATAAGACGTGCCCGATAAACACAAATTGATTCAGTTTGGCTAGCGTAAACAAGGAAACAGCAGCAGCTACCAGCTGGACCAATCTCGTGCCGCCCTCAGCCTCGGAGATAGCAGAGATCGCACCATGTGTTTACGGCTTCCACCAATTGTAGCTGCCGCTGAGAACTATTACGGAATAGGGGCACGCCTACAAGTGCCAAAAATAGGCAATATGACGAGAGCAAGAGATCGGAGAGAATGAGATCGAGAGAAATGAGTGCGTGTGTAAAAAGGAAGATGTTTTGAGCAATATATTCAGATGTGTTTTATAAGTGCTGCGAGACGGTTCGAATTAGATGATCTTAAGCAAAACGAGCTAGAGAAATTAGACTCGCAAATAATTAAAAAATTCCTATAGATTGTTAAACATTAAGTTTGTCCTAGTGAAAGTGCCTGAAGAACAGAAAGTTTCGAGTTATTGGAAAGAAATAAAGGTTATCCAATGCCACGCAAAAAGCGCGCCTCCAGCCCACTGGAATTGTACGACGATGATTTTGATGAGGATGCTAGCTCGCATAGTAAGCACAACTGAGAGTTATCTATAAATATAATCTTCAACAAAAAAACTCTAAAAGGTTCCCAGCCACCGGTGCAACGAAATGCAGCCAATGCTAGGGAACGTATGCGCATGCGGGTGCTGTCAAGTGCGTACGGACGTTTGAAGACCAAATTGCCCAACATTCCGCCGGACACGAAGCTCTCAAAATTGGACACATTGCGTTTGGCCACACTCTACATTAAACAGCTAATTAACGCCGTCGAGACAGGCAGTGGCAGTCCGACTGCCAATCCAAATGCTGCCGCTGCTTCCATAGCCAATGTGCTGGATACGCGAAATCTGGCAACAGATTGTGCCAGCTCAGCCAGCGGCACAGCGACAAATTTCAATTTCCACAATGCTGGACACCTCGGCATGGTAAGTCTCACTCGGCAAACTCTGTTAACTTTCTCGACCTGTGCCAGTGCCTGTGGCTAAGGAGCGTATAAGTGATGTCAGTGGCACCACTTAGCGTTGCATTGGTGATGCGATGCACACATATACATATGTATATCTATGTCTACGATATACATATATATATATATATATTATACACACATCTTAGCGGTTGGTACTTGCAGCTGGACCGCGTCTATTTGTGACAGGTGTCAGCGCTCAGTTATGAAAGGCGGCGTTGATAGGCTCAAAATTCATTCAGTTTCTTGTCAGAAATGCGACAGATCGCAATTAACCCAATTAAAATATCATTATATTAAATTTTATTTATTATTAGCAGTTGCAACGGCAATCCATTTATCACATAGCTAATAGGTTAGCTATGATCTAATATAATGTAAGCGGCTCTTGTATTATGAAAGCATAAAATGTTGAATTGCAATAATTTTAATTTTCAAAAACAGTTCCATCTATTCATCTTTTGAATATTTCTGTTGCAATTTCAAAAAGGCATTTTATATAGGAATATTATTTGCCATTATAATATAATTTTAAAATATTTCCTTTTCTCCTCTAATCTGAGCAGTTTTCTACAAACATTATCTAAAATCGTATATTTATATATTCTTTTTCTGTTGAGCAACATCTGTTCAAGTACTTCTATACCTTGCGTAGGTGTAGAGTCCCCCTTCCCAACCTCCCTACCAATTTTAAGTACAACAAATCACATTTTGTGATTTCAGTTTGTGTCTGGCGTTCCTGTAATCAGATACTTTTGTGAATTTCAAAAATACTAAATATGAGTGACAGACTCACACGGAGACATCGACAACGCCATCGCCGTCGCCTAGTCGTGGCGAGCGACTCGAGAGGTGCGGTATAGGAGAGGAACATTGGTTATTTCTCCGCCAGTATTTCTTGTTATTTTTAAAGATGCACGACTTTGAAGCCAAACCAAAGAGTGAATGAATGACAGGCAAAGGAAAACTGTCGTCTTTGTCGATTCTTAGCTAAATAGTCCGTAGTATGTAATTAAAACAAATCAGCATTTTATAGTCAGGGACTGCTAAAATCACAGATATCCTATCCAATAAAAACAGAGAGATTTTCATTTGGAGAGGTTTAACTTTTCTTAAATTTGAAGTTTGATTATATATAGTTTGTCTTATGGAATTACCCAACAAATTTTATAAAAATGCTATCAATTTGAATACAGGCAATTGTTTATTCATTCACTTAAGTTGAATGCGTGAAAAATGTTGAGCAAATATTATATTCGGACGGCGTCTTGTGCCCATATGGTGGCAGTGTTTTGTTTGCATTTGACAGGATCGTAGCGTAGCTTCCTAAGCAGCTACGGCACCCTAATTTAGCTCAGTCGCACGCGCCGCCTTTCTGCTGAGGGCTGGGAAATACAGAAAAAGAGAGAGAGAGAGAGAGAGAGATAGTGAGTGAATGATAAAAGAAAAGATATAAGAAGAGGGAGAGAGAGAGACAGACCATAGCAATGCATTACCCATTGGTTAGCCAGGCTGCCGATGAGTGTCTTCTGTCTTTGGTCTGTTTATGTTTTTATAGATACGTTAATGACGATGTTATTGTTCAACTATGAAAACATTTCATTCAAAGAGCCACTAAAAACAATCAAAATTGTATAAACAAACAATGGCGCTGTCGCTGTCGTCATATTGTTCCATTTATAGCTGTGTGCGGTTACCCCTTAACAGCTCATTATATATCATACTTGAGAATGTAGTTTGAATCCAGTATTAAAGTTCACACTTCGGAATTATTTATCAATTTTACAGAGCTGGCCCTTTGAGTTCCATCAGCACTTGCAACAAGGTCACAATCGACACAGCAATTCCAACCTGACATTCAGCTCCACTCGCATGGATTGGCAGAATTCACAGATTCAAGCGTATCCAAAGGCGCCACGCCATGAGCCGCAGATGGCAGCCGAACCTAACTATGGTCAGCTACACGAAGCGCATTGGTATCCCTCCGAAGGGGGGTGTTTGCAATTGGAGCAGTCACGCTCTATTAATGGTTGCTGCGCTTATGAATCTTCTGGTTTGGTACAACATCAGCGGGGCATTACAATATCCAGCAGTCAGGCGAATAGCCTGTAGTCTGACATATTAGGCATTTATATTGATGTGTTCTAACCGAAAATCGTATTAAAACCGTGATTTTATTCTATTCGCTGTATGTATGTATCTTATGTAATTTACTAAGCCAAAGATTAGAATAATGTTTTAAGTTGTACAAAATTAGTCAATAAACAAAAAATTAAAATAAAAGTAACAGAAAATCGACCTTATTGTGTATTCAAATTTCGTAATAGTCTGGCAACGCTGTATGCACAATGTTTGACGCTGCAGCCCTGCAGACACACAGCTGATTGTATACAAACAAAGAGGCCCAGCACAATAACAATAACGGATTAATCAACAATAGATTATGAGTATCCGCTCATATGGCGCAACAACAAAACCTTGATTAACTACAACTATCGCCAATAATCTTTCGCAGAAGCAGACGAAAAAAATGAGTACATACAACTATATTTCTCAAAGTGCACGCGGTTAAAGTTCACTGAGACTAGCAGATAAGATTCGAGCGAACATCCGTATGCATAAACTGTGCTTTCAAAAGCCAATACACATTGAGGTCGGCTCCACAATATATTTAGTTAGTACTCGCTCGTCGTAGAAGACACACGTGAAAGTTTTCTTTGTGTGCAAATACCAGAGAGAATTGTTAGTAAATAAAACTTGATTTGAACCCGTTTATTTTTGTTGTTGTTGCTTCTGCTGATATATATCAAGTAAAATGCCTGCATTGGAAGTTAATCCAGATTTGCAAAAGGAACGTAATACGGCGACCTTTGATCCACAAGAGTTTTCAATTTTTTGGGCTGGTGGCGTTGAGAAATACAAAGAGAAGAAAACCTTGGGTAAGTCGATTCGCATTTAAGCGTACTCAACGTTTACTCATTGCGATTAACTGGTTTTTTCTATAAGCTAGACTTAAAGAGCGAGCCTCTAGCTTACTCAGGGGCAGTCGCAGTTAAGCCTGCTGCTGCAGTAGCATGACAAAGCAAATACAATGGGAGCTAACAGCGATATGTACATACATGACGCAATAACAAGTTGTTAAATAAACTTTTGAACTTTGTTAATTAAACAGACAGGTGATATATTTTCGCTGTGTGGCAGTTTTGGCAACTTTTCGGGCAACCCTTGACCGGCCCTCTTGGCATCTTTGTTGTGATCGGTATCTTCTCTTTTTTGCTCATTCAAAATTAATCAGCGGCGGTATTTGACCCAAACGATTTATGCAAATTTTACACGTAATAATCGTTATCACATGATAACTACAACAACTGGAACTATGAGACTAACAAAGTAAACAAAGCCATTGAACTTTGTTCAAGTAACAGCATCCCAAACTAAATCGATTTCGAATACTGTCATTAGCGGTGATTGGTAGACTTTGAGTTTACTTTTGAAGGCTTTTGAACTATGTATTCATATTACTTAACAGTAGTTAAGAATGTTATAAATCGTACTGTTCTTTAGATAAGCTTTATCTACATACGTCCATTCAATTTGGACTAATAGCTTGTAGCCAATAATAGAAAATACCAGTAGCTCGAGTATATGGTTAATTGAAAGATAGATAAACTAACGAAATGTATATCAACCTTCTTACGTACGTATGTACTTGGCATACTACCAATTACAGAGAAATTGTTTCTCGAGGATCCTGAATTAATGGACAAGCTGCCTACATCATACATGTCCCACAAGGAGCTCTATGAAGACAGTTTACGAAAAGCCTGTCTCATTGGCGAGAAGATACGAAAGCTGCGGGCTGATGGCGAGGATGGTGTGGACACATATACGTAAGTATTTTAATACTTATATTAATATTCACATGATAAATATATTTGATATGCTATTTCAACAGTGCTCTGCTGGGCGGTTCATTGGGCTCCGCTTTGCTGAAGGAGGGCAATCCCATGTCGCTTCACTATGTCATGTTTGTTCCCACAATTATGGGTCAGGTTAGGATTTGTTTTGACTCAATTAAGAGTTGATTTAATGTAGAATTTATATCTTCAGGGCACTATGGAACAGCAGGTGGAGTGGCTGCCTAAGGCTTGGGATTGTGAAATAATTGGAACCTATGCCCAAACAGAGCTGGGACACGGCACCTTTCTGCGTGGCTTGGAAACGCGCGCTGATTACGATGCCACCACGCAAGAGTTTGTGATCAATACTCCTACGATGACTGCTTACAAATGGTGGCCTGGCGGCTGTAAGTATCCTGCAACTATATAGATGATATCAAATAACTTCAGCTTGAATTTTTGCAGTGGGTCACACGGCGAACTATGCAGTTGTGGTGGCACAGCTGTACACCAAGGGTGAGTTTCGTGGTTTGGCTCCTTTTATTGTGCAGCTCAGACACATGGAAACGCATCAGCCCATGCCAGGCATTGATATTGGCGACATCGGCACTAAGCTGAGTATGAAGGGTGTCAACAATGGCTATCTGGGCCTGAAGAATGTGCGTGTGCCGCTGAACCAAATGCTAATGAAGAACCAACAGGTGCTGCCCGATGGCACCTATGTGGCGCCCAAGAATAGTGTCCTTACCTATGGCACTATGATGTTTGTACGTTGTGTACTCATCAGGGACACTGCTCACAGCTTGGCTAAGGCATCGACCATTGCGACACGTTATTCGGCAGTTCGGCGACAGAGTCCCATTGATCCTAAGGAGCCAGAGCCTCAGATCATGGACCATACGACACAACAGCTGAAGGTATTTCCGCAAATATCGAAAGCTATCGTGTTTAAGATAGCGGGCGATACTATTTGGAACATGTACAATGTACTTTCCGGCGAATTGGAGCAAGGCAACCTGGAACGCCTGCCCGAGATGCATGCGCTTGCCTGTTGCCTAAAGGCCATATGCAGCGCGGATGCATCAGCCGGGGTGGAAATATGTCGTCTCTCATGCGGAGGTCATGGCTTTATGGACTGCTCAAATTTCCCTGCTATATATGGCATGACAACGGCTGTCTGTACGTACGAGGGCGAGAACACGGTAATGCTGCTTCAAACGGCGCGTTATCTGGTCAAGGTCTATGGCCAGGCGCTGGCCGGTGAGAAACTGGTACCAACTGTGGCCTACATCAACGAAGCTATAGAGCTAAAACAATTTGTTAATTTCGATTGTACGCTGGAGTCAATCGTGAAGGCATTCCAATTTGTGGCAGCGAAGTAAGTGCATTTACATAAACATATACTTAATTCTATCTAAATATTATGTTTATAGCAAAACACGGGTCGCCTATGAACAGATCGAAATGCGTCGCCGACAGGGCCACAGTACGGAGGTGGCCGCCAATCTCAGTGGCATCTTCTTGACAGGCGCCGCAGATGTAAGCAGGAATAATAATTATAATATGACTTATTCATATACTAAATGTAACTCGATTTTTAGCTACATGGACGCGCATTCTTGGCCCACACTGCTTACACAGAGCTCAAGGCTATTACGAAACAGGTTTCGCCGGCACTGGCTGACGTGCTAAAGGTGGTGCTGGAGCTCTACCTCGTCGATGCGTGCCTTAACCGTATTGGTGACTTTTTACGGGTGAGTAAGAAATTATCTTATCTAGTTACGATATATGAGAAAGTGCTATTACTAACCGCCGAAAATTGTAGTTCATTGAGTTTACTGATGCGGATGTCACCAAATTGGAAATGCGATTAGAAAGCTGTCTGAAGCGATTGCGACCCAATGCCGTGGCTTTGGTCGATAGCTTTGATTTGCACGATCGCGTTTTGGATTCAGCATTGGGTGCATATGATGGCAAAGTGTATGATCACATATTTGAATCAATTAAGAAGAACCCACTCAACAAGGAGCCGGTGAACGAATCGTTCCACAAATACCTGAAGCCCTTCATGAAGGCCCATTTGTAATTAATGTTACATTTGTAATATAATGATATTTGATTTCTTCCTTCGGAGGTATTTCGATACTCTTATATGATTGTTATGTCGTCCTATTTGTACATATTATTAAACCTTATTCGTATATTTTATACTGTACTATTGTACATCCTCTCCCCAACATTGTATAGTGAAAAGTAGATTTCTTGAAGTCTTGGTTGTGTGTTTTAATAGAGCTTACACTAAACGCTTTATTAAAGATTGGTTTTAATTATAGTTTGTTAGATAGAGAGTGTGACTGCAACACATTTCCTTAATTAGCAGTTCTTGATGCTGGCTAATTTTATTCTAGTTATCGAATGCTGAACAGAGCACAGCCTTAAAGCCTTCGGTAATGTCGCTTATGAAGCACCAGTTGGATTCTTGGCGTTACGTTGTGCATAGAGTCGTCGCAACAGTCGATTGCCACAGAGGAATGTAAATACTGCGATTGGTATGAGCAGGCGCAGTGTCTGGAACATGTTCAGTTGCAGCCAAAAAATAAAGAAGAGGGCCAAAATGCCACCAAAGCCCAAATGGAAGCCAATTGTACTGGGTGACAATGTAAAGTTCGACACATTGATGCCCAATTTAGCCCAGAAGACGAAGAGCAGCACAAGGGGCGTTATACACAGACCAGTGAAGATATCCGAAACAATTCGGGGCGGACGCTTATCGGGCACGCGGAATTGATGCTCAATCTCTGGCAGAGGCCCATTCACATAGCTGGGCTTGACATCTGTGGAAAGTATTGGATTTAATTATAATAAAATAATTAAAATTTGAACAGCTACACTTACCTCTGTCTGGCTGATTGAATTTCAGCTGCACATCAGCCAATAGCCACTCGAAGGAGTTGGACAACGAAGCATCACCGACAGTCAGATAAATGTTATACAAGCCATTTTGGAAATTGAAATTCTTGCCTTGATTGCCCACATCCATGTCAAACTTGTATGCCTTGCTGCTATCCTGTTCAGCTACGAATATAATCTCTTTGTCTGTTGCCCGGTTATGCAGACGTACAAATGCCTGATGCACTGCCATGGGCTTGCTGGTGCTCTCATCGACTAGTAGTGCTTTAAGTAGCAGCTTCTGTGTGCTGTCCGCCGTAAGGGTATCCTTCAGTTTGTTGGGATAGCTGACCGTTTGCTTGCGTGTGGCTGCGCTGGCATCGGATTCGGCAATGCCCAATTCTAGAGTCTGTACCTTGACACGTCCCAAGACCTTAAATTGCAGTTTTTGTTTGTAAACGCCATCACCGTTCAACTCCGCCTGGTATATGCCACGACCTGGCTTCAGGCTGTTTAAATCCGCTGCATATGTGGTTTTGTCTGAAGACTTCGATACCAGCTGAATCTTTTCTGCCAACACAGAGCTATCCTTTTTCACAGTAATCTTGGCACTAAGGCTCGTCACGGCTGGCGACAGTGGTTTGCCGAGTAAATCAACAACTGCTACGTTCAGAGTTGGCGACTGGGCCTCCAATTGTCCATTTCCAATGAGCTGTATGCAGATAGGTGATACTTTGTCCGCGCTGCTGATTGTTTTTAGCGCCTCAATTAGCACATGGGCTCCCTTGGCGGTTTGCACCGAGCGACGACTCAGCAAATAGTTGGCAAATTTAACAGCTTGATCAGCTGTAACAGGTGCTGGCTTGTTAAAAGCTTTCGACACGCCAAACACGCCGTTTAGTATCAGGGCGGTGATGCTTAGTCCACCCTCGAATTGCAGCAATCGGCCATCAACTTCGTCAGCTTGAACAATAGCGTCCTCGGTGCGGTCGGCAATGAAACTGGCACTAGGGCCCAGTTGGATAGCCACATTAAATGCATAGCCCAGACCGCTGAGCGTGTCATCCTTCTTCAGCACCTCCTGCAAACGTTTCACAATTTTAGCCTGCGCTGCCTCGCTAACCTGGACGCCGAGTGCTTTGTGCGTTGCTAAACGATAGTAAATTTCCTGTGTGGTGGCCAATTCCGAATCCAACGAGCTATAGACCTTAGACAGCAATGCTTCAGCGATCTTTGTGGAGCAACGCAAATTTCTGTTTGCACCAATCAGGTAGTAGTCCTTTTCAAAGTTCTACAAGCGGGCCAAAGGTTAAACTAAAAGTCAAATCTATATTTATTTATACTAACATTTAGTTTGGATTCTGCATGTAACGTAACAATCTTTTGGCAGAGTGTTTCCTTTGTCGCAGCATCAGTTGTCTCAATGTTTAGGCTGGCAAAGAAAATCGCTTGCAGATCGTTGGAACTGAGGCCATCAACAAAGACTTTTTGCAGGCGGGTGAGATCCTTTGGCCCCAAGTGGCTATCAACGGTGCGCGCACTCCAAGTCGTTGCAGCGACGCAAAGCACGCATAGAAGCGTAAAAGCTATTGTAGCAGAAGGAAAAATTATTATAATACTGTAGAAAAATTTGTTGGACAAGTTTCAAAAACGCACAGTCAACGTCGACGCCGGCAAGTGAGACAGAGAACGAGACAGCGCGACAGCGCCTATGCCGGCGTTTGTGCTGCACACGCACGAGGACCCATTGACTTTGACATTAATTTATAATGGTAAATTATGACTTACCTATTCTCAGCATAGTCGTATATTGTGTAGCGTTGTGAAACGCACCTTATATGCTATAGGATAATAAATAAAAAACGAGTAAATAGCCCTGCACCGCCTGTTTCAGCTTCGATATTTTTTACAGACACGTCAGCGACAGTGTTGCCTATTAACTATGAACTTTAGAGATGGCCATTACAAAATACACACACAAAAAAGTGTGTACACACTTGTACGCAATGTAAATACATTAACTGGCCGTTTTATCGATTAATGTAATGGCAATGTTTTAGAATTTTATGCGTTATTTTAAACTTTAATTTATTAATTTATATCTAAATGTACATTAAATGAAATTGGTTACTGGTAATTCTCGAGGTAAACCGTATTTAATTTACGCATAAGCTATAGTAATGCAAAATTTCACACAAAACATTAAATCTGAACTGAATAAAATAACGTGAATTTCTATTTACTGTCCAAACTTCTCAGTACATTCCTGCAATGGCCTGGTTATGGAATATTTAACTCTAAAAGTTTTCGTAGGATCGCCCTCATGATTCCAAAGAGTTATAGGCGTTGTACAATACAGAGGATATTTGTTAATACGCAATTCCAAACGCTCCTCGTCCTCCGGCGGCTTATCTTTGCAAAAGTTTTCGAAATATTCAGTGTGATTGGGTCCCAAATCAGGTACAACTAAATTCTGTCGATTGTATTCATCTAGAAGTTCCTTCCACAGAAATTTCTTCATGCGATTTGCCCGCGTAGCTGTAATAATATAGTCGTAATTTACTTAAACCGAACTTTTATTGATATTTCAGGCAGTTACTAAGTATCTTATTTCTGTAAGGTACTCCAAAACTCTCCTGCGTTTCGGTGCGCTCTGCAATGCAGGGTCCTTTGCCCTTGATGCGAAAACTTTCGTCCTGATCCATTTTCGGCGTGTTTTAAGGCTAACGAAAATAATTTATTTATTTAGTAAATAGGTTTGTGATGCGAGTAATGAAAAGTGTTTGACTGAATGCTTTGGCAAGGCAAACACACTTGAAGCTTGACAACCGGGCAGCTAGGCAACCGACTGCTCTGACTGTTGAGGCGGCGCCTCGTCTTCCTCGACGATGAGCGTCACATCTTTGGGACGAAGTATACAATAGTAGACGACAATGGTGGCCAGGAACAGGATGCCACTGTAGACAATCCACTCCCAAATGAAGCCAAACCACCAGGATTCGAATTGTTCGCTGCCATACCAAATGGCTGTCATTGTTATGTTCTCCACCAGCACGAGCACCAGATACGAGATATACCAACGTCGTATGCTCTTGAAACATACTCGCAGCTCGATCAGCACGAAAATGTAAATGTAGGCAAGCAGCAGATAGAACAGACAGCGACTCCAGCTGACACGGCAGCGCGTCTCCAGTGCCAAGGCAGCTAGCATCAAGGCATAGTGCACGCCCACCACAATGAAGAAGGCGCGCGGGTAGAAGACGCAGAAGGTGGCCAGCGACAGCATGCGCATTATGATGAAGGCTATCCAGCCGAAGAAGGCTACGGTGCGGCCAGCGAAGTCATCCTGCTGGATGCCGTTCACAATCTTTGTGGGCCGTGGAAAGTAGAAGTCAACCACGTCCTTGGGCGTCAAAGGCGTGCCTTTTGGAGTCTGTGCCACCACCAAGGGAGTACGCTCATCGGAGTTGGGCTCCTCATCCACACGTCCAATGAGCACTTTGGGTGGCCGTGGCACGTGGTCTTTAATGTAAAGCTGAGCATTCACGAGCAGCATATCCTTGAACGTCTCCAACTGTGAGAGGGGACGTGTAACGCGTCTGCTTCTTCTGTATTCCGTATCCGATGTAGTGCGTCGCAGATCTGGCGCTGCAGGCGGATCATTCTCAGTGGGCAGCCGCAGCATGGGCAGCGCTGCTGGCGCTGTGGCAGGTGGCGGCGGAGGAGCTGGCGTCTCTGGCACTGTGTCCAGCACCTCAATGCTATCCAAGTGCTTCAGCTCGTCGCGGCGTAAGTGTAATTTGGGTCGAGCTTTATGCATCTTATCATCGTCCGTGACATTGCTAGGAGCAGTGCTTGTGGACGGGTGTAGCATAGCTATTATCTCCAGCTTCTCCACAGCATCGTTATCCACTTCATCGTGGCCAGCTACGTGCAGCTCATGTCTGCCAACTGCAGACGTCTCAATTTGACTGCCCGATTCCTGTCGGGCATGAAAGTTCGCCATGATCTTCTCCGATTGCGGAAAACTTGTGGCCACTGTGCGCTCCGATTCCCGTTTTCTGCGCTCCGCCTCGCCACATAGCCGCTCATTCTGCTCCAGCCGGCAGCGTTGGGCTTCCACCTGCTGCGCTGTAGCCCAGGGGTAATTACGACCCACGCGCCGCTGGCTCTCGATGCGATGATAGCTGGTAGTAATCCCAGCCAGATCTATGGCTGCAAATACCAGACACATACTCTGCAAGGTGGCTGCAAAAGAATTCAGTTAGTCCAGCCAATAGTGGATTGAATGCAAAGCTCTCAACTCACTCGTCTCATAGTTGCGAAAGATGTCCTGGACGAGCATATGGTACATCTGCAAGATGATCTGTGGCGCCGCCTGTGCATATGCCTGGATGAGCAGATATAACTCAATGTTGGATGTCCCTGTGACCTTGGCTAAGCACTTCATGCGCTCCACATCGTCATCCGCATGGAACAACGCCTCCACGCACCAAAACAAGCGCATGGTAAACCTTGGGAGCGTATTATGCCGATCAGACTTCTCGAATATATTTCTTTTTTTTAATCTATGACTCACCTGTAGACCACGGCGAATGGGAAAAGCAGCAGCTGCAGCAAACCCAAGCTGCAGCTCGTACACTTACTCCGACTGGCGCTCGCGCTGCTGCGCTGCTCCCTGGAGCTGAGCACCAGCACATAGGTGAGCAGTGGTGGCAGTAGCACCAGCACCAGGGTGCCAGCCCCATAGCCCGGCTCGTGCCTACGGAAGTGCTGATAGCTCAGGGCCAGGTCGGTTGAGGTTTGCAGCATGTAGACCAAGAGCGCCAGGCAAGTGGGTATTATGTAGGACACATAGATGCGCGTGCGACTGCGTATCGCGTAGCCCAGGATGTGAGCTGGCGGACTAGCTGCATGGCCGAGCTCCGCGGTCATATTCTCAAAAAAAAAAAAATCAATCTATCCTAGATGATTTCCTTTCGACTTTTTGTTCAACTGCGTTTTACATGTTTCAAATGCGAAATTTCGGATGATACTACGACTCCTATGAGTAAGCACCGCTCTCTGGGTACTCTTATCAATTGGGTGTATGTGTGCTTAGGGCGCTGATTAGATAAACGCGCTTGAATGAGTCTCGTGTGGAGCACGCCAAGGTTTGTTTATGTTTGTAAACTTTAAGAATTCTTGAGAATATGCAAGGAGGGAAGTGGGAGAGAAGCGTTGAGCGAAGTTAATGCAGGTTAAGTATGACGGATTCAATTGATTTTTACTGTTGTAGTTTTTTTTTTGTTGACTGGAGCGCTATGCACTATGCATGCGAAAGCGAGAAGCACTTAGAGAAGTCTAAACTGGCGAATGCCTTGAATATTTTTTGTCTCTGAGTTCAGCTCAATTAATATCTGAAGAGCATCATATCATGCCAATTCATATAATTTCCTATATGCTGTATATAAATATAAATACCATTATAAATATCAATGCAAATAGTAAATGGGAAGCACTCCTATAGAATATTATTCCCATTAAAAAAGAAGAAGAATATATATTAAGCCACTCAATAAAACTTTATAGGAATATCATTCTTCATAATTGTAAAGTAAATTCTTTATTTAACTGCGATTGCTTGATGAACTTGCCTAAGAATCATACCAGGTCTTTTTCATCCAATTGGAAGGCTTGCATGGCTCATCCAGCACCACAAAGGAATCCTGTTGATTCTCTGTGTTCTGCTTCGAGCGGCGACAGCCCACAGCATACTTGGGATTGCCCTCAATGATGGAGGATTTGTCCCGGCACTTGGCTGCATTCTGCAGCACGGAGCCGCGTCGTCCATATCGAGCTGGTTTCTTGGCGCCACCAGTGGCCACATCCTCGAAGGTGGGCGCCACGGGCAGCGCCGGCGGGGGCGCTTCCTTCAGCTGGCGCTGTCGTGCTGGCCGTCGCTTGGTCTGCACCTGTGCAGCATCCAGCGAAGAGTCCGAGCTCTTGCGCAGATTGCCGGGCGGAGCAATCAGCTCACGTGAACGCTCTCGCTCCCGTTCCCGTAGCTGGTAATTGTATTGGGCGCGTCGATACTCGGGCGTGGCAGTTAGCTCATCGGCAGTCAAGCAGCTGACAGCGGGCTCTCGATCCATGCGTGGACTTGTGCTGTTGGCGGTGGCGGTGGTGGTGCTGGTTGTGTTGTTGTTGGTAGTGTTCTGGTTGCTGTTGCTGGTGGGCAAACGAAATGAGGAGACGGGCTTGCGCACCACGGGCCGCGATCGTGGGAAGTCCAAGTAGTTGTTGCGATACTCTGGATTGAATTCGATCTTGCCACGCAGTCGCAGGTACGGCTCACGCACCTTGCCACGCTCCGGCATCTCGGTGATGTGCGGATCACGGAAGCTCTCATAATACTCGGGCACCTCCTTGGTGAATTCGCCACGCGGCCGCAAATGATCGTCCGTCTTCAGGGGCTTCTCTTTGGCCATGTGCTTGGGTGGGACATTGAACTTATCGCGATACTCGGGCAAATCGCTCCCGCTCTCCATGGGCAGCCGCTGCTCCTGCTCGGCGCCAGAGACTCGCAGATTGTCGTGCTTCTTGATGGGCGCACTCTTCGAGTAGTTGGCATACATCTTGAAGCTGTCCTGGTACTCGGGCACCGCATGGAACTCGCCCTGCATCTTGATGCTGCTGATCTGCGGTATCGAATGCGCCTTTTCGATGGGAAACTGCTCCACAAACTGCCGCTTATACTCGGATGGCGTTGGCTCGTACTGTGTGCCCTGTGCCCGCATCTGCAGATGACAGCGTTGCTGCTCCTGGGCGGCTAAGTCACGCTTAAACTTGTCGCTGGCCAAGCGATTGGATGGCTGCTCTTTGTCTTCGCGAAACATTGGCCGGGGCAGTATCTCAGCTCCGCTGTCCACCATGGGATAGGTGAGATACGAAGAGCTCTTCATTACCTCCGGCTCATTCGCGCCACCCAGCTGCAAGTGCTCCGGATTGCGCACGGGAAATGTGCGCGAGCTGGAGGAGACAGCATCAGCATATATTATATAATTATAATCATATATACATAGATCCACTTGCTTACTACTTCAGATCCTCGGGCGTGTACCAGTGATATTTATCCTGATGCTCCGACAGCAGCTGCATCAAGCCCTCCAGCCGCAGCGATGTGGCACGCCTGAGCAGTGTTCGGGGATGGGCGTGGGCGTAGGCGTGGCCCTGGCAACAGTAATGCTTACGATACTCGGACTTCAAGGAGCCAAAGGACAACACTGGCGCCTCGCTATCGTACAGACAGACGTTGCTGTGCGTGTGCTGCGGAAACGGCTGACGGCGACGGAAGAACTTGAGATCATCGACGGCGAGATGCTCGTGCAGATGTTTAATTGCGAAGCGATCACTGTGCCTTTGGCTGGCTGCTAGGTCTGGCTCCGAGAACGAACGGCTCCAATTGAATTCCGCCTCGGCACTGTGGACAGAATATACTGTTAGCCAGAAATTGGCCTGGCAAAATCACAATTCTGGGGCGGGTGGGGGCAGCCAGGGGCGCCTTGGCTACGTTTGGCGTTGGCGTTGCCATTGGAACCAAATAACAGGGAATCGAAATTAAATCACACAGAATGGCAACAAAAGCACAAATATGCTATGGGTAAATTCCCAGAAATTGGCGTGCTCAACTCGGAGATACCCAGTGCGGAGTTATTGATGCCAATTCAAAAATCTATTGTGAAGAGGTAAGTCAGACGTGTGAGAGTTGGTCACGTCCAGGATTTGGATTCAACAGACACATTTCAATACGAAAGGCCAATTAAGGTGTTAGAGGGTGAAATACTATGCATCAATATACTCTACGGTGCCATAGACTAGCAGACCAATTTCATTATAGAGGAGACGGACACATAGTATGCCTTAGCTCAAATGGTGCCCTATGCCAATGCGCCTCCTAAGTTTCTAGCTTGGAGCTCCTCTGAAGGAATGTTTTCATAGCGTGCCAGCACGCACACAGCAAACACACATACAAGCAACTTGGCACACCTGCTGGCATGTGTTGCTAGGCATACACACAGCTAATGGGCAAACAGACAATAAAGTAAATTGCAACAAATTGGAAATTGTTTTTTTGTTTGAATATTTACGAGAATCAGAAGGAAAAGGATTCGCTGCTGCTGTTACTCGAAATCAATAGCTGTCAATTGCGTCGAATGCAGCTTGTCCACCTGTCCCTTGAGCAATGCCTTAAAGCGGAAATAGGTTTTGCTTTTGCAATGGCCAAGGACTCATTAGAGTTGGCCATTAAAAGTGGATAATTACAGCCAGGCAGTGCAGTTTGTTAATGCATATATTAGTGTGTCGACCCCACTCCACCCCACCCTATCCCACCCACCATCCTGCTGGCCGTTGCCTCGCATGCATATGGAAATATGCACACCTGTTGCAATTGGGCTGCTCCAGTTGCTGCTGCTGCTGCTGCTGCTGTTGTTCTTGCTCTCATTTATGGCTGGCACATTTGCATATTTAATGGTCGCAGCATTTGCATATATGCATTTGCAGCTATTTTTTGGACTTCCGATGTGTAAAACCATCAATCTTAACTTGGAACGCTGTGCGCAAATGCCAAGAGTGTCAGGCAGCTGGGCGGTGGAGGGGGGACTTAGCAAACGAAGCGAATGAGCTTAGGATGATATCATGGCATTTAATTGATATATGTGGGCATGTGGGCAGTAGATGTATTGAGAGGAGCAGGAGTTGGAGATTATGAGAGAGTTAGATAGAGAAAGAGACAGGGGGCAGAGGGTAAGGGAGATGAAGAGATAGAGAGAGGGAGGTGGGGACAGGGGGAGAAGGAAAGAAAGAGAGACAGGGAAGGAGAAAGAGGAGGAGAAGTAGAGAGAGAGAGAAAAGCAAGAAACAGAGGAAGAGGGAAGTTCTGAAAGAGAGTGAGAAGTAGAAGGAGACAGAAGGAGGTGAAGATTGAGAGTGAGAGAGTGAGAGAGAGAGAGAGAGAGAGAGAGAGAGAGAGAGAGCGAGAGAGAGAGAGACACAAAATAAAAGAGACTTATTTCTGCCTTTTTAGGCGAAGATAAATGCTAGGGTTCTCGAAGAGGCGGGGATAAAGCTCCACCAGGTATGTAGTATGTAGTGATGGAACAAGTATAAATATATAACTTAATCATAATAATTATGACCATACTGATAATAAAGCTAATAATTAACACGATATTAATAAATATTGATTTTCATATTAATGATAATGAATCTAATGATCACTGGATTGGCTATTCATTCATATATTTATATATAGAATATATAGAACTTTTACATAGGCAATGTCAGTCATGCACCTGCCGTAAAGTTACCTGCTCCGGCCTCAAAGACTTTCCACCACGCCATGCCCAATCCAAACTTAGTTATGCATACTAAATGCACTTCAAAATAAATTCGCATGCTCAACTTAGCGCATTATGATTTCTAATCAAAATCGTGCTGTCAGGTGCTCACCGTTAGGTAAGTATCAGTTTTTTGTTAGTGGCAAACAAAAAAATAAAATAAAATAAAATAGAGAAAAAGGTCTGCTGTCAAGTGCAGCTGTATTTGCGTGCGTGACTTGTGCTGGCTCGGAGCGGAAGCGGAAACAGACACAAGCCCAAACGCAAGCAACTGCAGCGCGGCCAGCAGCGAGTGTAAAAGGCGCCCAAATCATGTTGAGCCCAAAACTTTTAATAGCAACAGAGTGCCAAAAGGCTGACCCAGTTTGCCGCCCACCTCAAGGTAATAAATGAATGGCGAAAAATGGGCGAAATGCGCCAAAGCAACGAACTGCGAATGCCCTGCGAATCTTGAGGTTCGGTCCTCTCATGAGAAAGTTTGTTCCATAAATCATAGCGAGAGATGTATGTATAAAAGCTGATAAGGCTTTCATTAAAGTTTTATGGAATTAAACTTATTTGCAATATATCCAAATCCAGAGAATCGAATATATTTCAGAGAATTAAGTCGATTGGAAAGAAACAAATATAAAATTCGTTTTGGATTTGACAGACGCAGATGAGGAAATCTAGCTCTTAAAACTGAAGTCTCACCATAGCAAAGTCCTCTTCTATGCCATTCTCGCATTATTATTTCAAATCTCGTAGTTCAGTTGCAGCAAGGGCATTTGAATGTCGACCTGTTCATATTCAACGCTTCCTTTTTGTTTTGTTTTCTTTTCAATTTAGTTTTTCGTAAGTAGTCCGTCCAGCAGTGCTCTAATCTTGACAATGCCAAATGACCTTTGAAGGCTTTTGCTATTTTTAACTCTGTCGCCACAGGCGTAACGCAAACCCATTTAAATATGCTAATCAATTGGCAATTACAGCACTGAGAAAGAATAACAACAATAACAATGCCCACAGCGAGAAGTACACGCAGTTCTCTGCACATAATTATATAGATTTATGGGCGGCATTTAGCTAACATTTGCATGTCACGCCACAGGGCGTATACGTAATGCAGGAGATATGAATGCGGCATTATGTTAACGTGAATGCACTGCCCAAGGCCATGGACATGCAGCCCCCTTCAATGTACATATTCGAAGAGCGTCTTGTTTATACTCTACCCATCGCTAGCTTTCCAGTCCATTTTTTGTTGATTCAGTTTGCAGTTTTCACTTTTCACTTTTAATACTTGGCAGCACTTGAACCAGAAGTTGAAAATGTCTGGGCGTATGCATGATGGGGCTTAAAGCTCGATGGCCACTGCCCATGTCCAGGTAGCAGCAGTAGCCCCCCCCACGCGGCTAACTAAATGCTACGCGCTGCTCGAGCGCTAACAGCACAACTTGACCACACGGATCGTAAATCCCAACTGAGCCAATGTACAACTTCACACGCCAAAAACTTTCAATGTGAAGCACGAGTCCTGCCAGCTGTATTTGTATTTGTGTGAGTGTGCGTGCCGTGTATCCCTGGGTGGCGCGCGAATCACGCTGTAGTAGGTGTCAGTCAGTCAGGAGGCATAGAACATGCCATTTCATGGCATAATGCAATTGATTGGGTCTCAGCTGGCTGTCAGCGTTTCGCGTGTGTCCTGCATGCATCCGTAATGAAGTCGCACTGCTGTCCTAATCCGACTGCGGATTGCCGACTGCTGACTGGCCCACGCCAGCGATTCGCAACGCAATTTTCAATCTGGATAAATTATTTCCGCACAGCCCACAGGCAACAACAACAAAAGCAACAGCTCCTCAACTGCCGCCTTTCAATTGTCGTGAACTGGGCGCCATTTCCGGGCGCCCATGTAGGTCAAGTGCAAAACAATTGTCGGACGGATATGTCGTCTATTTAAAGGTAAATGTGATTTTAACCATCGTGTTACTTCGCTTTATCAAATCAATGTTAACTATGCGTTGTTGAACAGCTTAACGAATTGCTATTTGGTTTAATTATTGATACATCAGCAGCAGATTTCAGATGTCAGATCTTAGAGAGCCCCTCCCAGCGATCCGGCACAATGTTGAAATAACGATCCATAGCATCAATAAAGCGCTGCTTATAGGGCTGTGGCGCCACAATTGTCGGCTTGCCCATGCCGCCGCCCAGCAGGCCGGTCTGCTTCAGCATTGACTCCAGTTTCTTATCGAGCGTAAACGTGCGTATATAATCTAGGAGAGAGTTGACAATAAATACTTTAGAAGCTTCGGCGTAGTGTGTTGATTGAGACGCACCTATTATGCCCAGCACAAGCATATTACGCTTGTCATCCAATCCCACCAGCAGGGAGTAGTCCATGATCTCATTGCGCTCCAAGAACGAGGCATCCCTCTGCAAGGCATCACGCAGTACGGTTTTGCTGTGCGACAGCACATACAGCGGCTTTGACCAGGACACTGCAAGGCAATTGATTTGTTAACTAGCAGCTATCATCGGACTTGCTGCACTTACTCTGCACTAGATTCTCGTCGAGCAGCACAATCTCGCCATTCATATTGGTGGGATCTACGAGGCGATTGCGCTCAGAGCCTTTCAAGTCAAATTTGTCGGATATGTCGCAGCCATAAAACAGATTCTCCATAACCAACAACGACTTATCCACAAAGGAGCTGCAAGAGCAGGTGAGAATTAGTACTTACTTGGAAAATAGTTAGCACACTTACTCCTTCTTTTTAATGCTGACTTTGAAGACGCCAAAGATCTTGGCCAGCAACGTGGGCTGCTGCTGCTGTTGCTGACACTTGGCTATGTACTCAAAGTACTCCGGAGCAAAGTTTTCAAAGAGTGCCATCTCCCTCTTGCCCATCTCCTTAAGTACGAAGCGATCATCTGGAAGGAAGCGAACATTAGAGAATTTCGAATAGAGAAGAGAGGTATGATATGTGCTCACCCAATGTTTTGCAGAATCGGGAGCCCGATTTGCCGCCACGTGCCTCCCATTGCACGCTGCTGGAGAGGCTTCGCGCCAGCGCAATTCGTGACTCCTCCTCGGCGTCCAACTGTTCTTTGAGCGGCAGACCGGACACATCGCTGGGCTTGCGCACGATTTCGATGTCGGAACCGTTGCGATTCTGTGAGATTCTTAGCTCTTCGCGCATTTTACTCTTCTCCAGCCGGCGATAGAGCGTTCTATCCAACTTGGGCGGACTCAAGCATTTGGCGCGCATCGCATCAAACTCGCGCGCAAAGTAAATCTTGCACTGGAATTGACTGTTGGGCCCAAAGGTGAGCGTGACATGTGCGCTGGGAGGCTGGGGCTGTGCTTGCGGCTGCGACTGTGCTTTTGCCTTGATGCGTTCCTCGGAGTCAAGACTTCCGACTGGCTCGTCTGCATCGCTGTCCAGTTGCTTGTGCTTGGGCTGCGGACTGGACTGGGCATCGCCGCTGGTTGCGTCGCCAACATTGAGACCAGCTAAAGAGCGCTGATACTCCGGCGAGGTGAGACTGTAGGCAATCACAGAGCTAAGATCGTTTTCATGCACCACCACGGGTATGGAGCCCATGGGCAGAGTGAGATATTCCTGTGCCGAGAACGGGCTCTGGAGAAGATTCGACTGGCTATTCGCAGCTTGACGTCGGGTGAGTAATCGTGACTTGATGGACTTCTTCATGTTCACTGTTGAAGCCAGCATCTGGTCAACGGTCAGCTTTTTATCAGTATCTGGATTATCTTCACCGGAATACTCAACTGCAGCAGCGCCATCCGATTGCTGGCTGTTAGTTTTGCTCTTCGCCAGCTCCTGGCTGGCAACGGCATCAGGCTGCTCTGGCCGCAGCTCCTCGGTGCATATGGTGCCAGCATCAACATGATGCGGTTGCTTGGCATGCTTCTGGGCTAGTTGTTCGATCTCGTACAGACGCGGACCCCACAGCTCAATGTTCTCGGCCAGCACACGCTTGGCCATGATGAGGGCGTCGGCTATGTCATACGAGTTGACCGCCTGCTCCGTCAAGAGCGTATGGACAATCTCCACCTTTTGTTTGAATATGAACTGATCCTTGGTGAGTGTGGCCTTTAGCGTGGATACCAATGGAGAGTTCTCCTCCTCGGTAGCCAGGTCGGCAATACGCTCGTGTATGCGGGTATATACCTCATGGCCACGTATCGAGAAGCTTTTGATCTCCTCCTGCACTTGAACGCCAATGAATGGCTTGGGCAATTCCAATTGCAGCGTCAGCGAAGGCAGCTCCGTCTCCCATACCTCGACAGGAGTGTACTGAAACTTGGCGCCAACGCCACGGAAGCTAAAGTGATGCACATAGTCCCGGTGCAGCGAATGCTCACAGGGACTGCTCTGCTCAGCAGCTCCACTGTCAAGCTCTGCGAGCGGACGGCGTATGTAGGCGTGGCCATGGAAGCGCAACTCCAGATACTTCGCCAGGGACAGCCGTTTGGCTGCATCCGAAAGCGGCACAGCAGGCGTCGTTGCATTACATTTGCTGCACCAGGAGGTGAAATAGATGCGCTTGGGATCGGAGCGCGTCAAATCGTCGGTGAGATAGACATGAACACAGCCCAGCGAATGAACGTAGCGGCGCACATGACCGAGCATGGGCAGATTGCACGACGGGCACATTGAGTTGAAGAGGCAACAGTATCGTTGCAGGAACTGCTCCAGCATGATGTCATGCTGGCCATAGAATTTCATATCCAGCAGCATGGGCAACTTGCAAAAGGAGGACACGCCCTTCGGATTATTGTGAAAGCTGCAGAAGAGCACCGGCAAACGCTGATGATTCTGTGGATCGAGTGCGTCCTTGTACAACTGTTCATCGGTGACCTTTTGCGGACGCTGTATAGCCTCGCCCATCTTCTTCTTCTTTTTCAGCACTTGAAAGGAATAGACTATTAGAGAATAAATTGGGAAATTACGCATTCCTTGCACACTTACTCGAGGCCTTGCCTTTGGGAAAGCGACCGCCAAAGGAACGAAACTCAGCTAGAAGCGTCTGTATTTCTCGACTTGTCACCGGCGTTGTGATCTTCATTTTGACAAAATCGTGAGCCGGCAGCAGCTGCTGTTCATTCTCCTTGTTGCCTGACTCGGCATTGGATTTCAATGGATCCATTTCGAGGCTATCGGGACGCTCAACAGCGCTAGTTGATTTGGACCATTGCTTGGAGAAATACAACTCGGCCGGGAATAGTTTGCGTAGCTTGCATTTGCGACCTTGCTCTGTCTCCAGATATGGCAGCGGGAACGTCAAAAACGGACTGACGGACAACACAGTGGAGCTGAGTGCATTGCGGAAGCGATTGTCGTAGCGCATCTCCACCTCCAAAGCTTGCACATTGATATTGGACGCAGAGCTGGACACCGACTCGATCTGCGAGGAGCGCAGTGGATCCGTAAAATCAGCTACATTCTCACTGACGGCGGCCGTAAATTTCTCGTCCGACTTGCGCTCAGTCAATGGCCGCTTGACGACAGAGCGCAACTGCGGCTCCGCCTCCAACTGCTCCTCGGCAGCGTTCTCTGTGTTGGGACTGGACTCCTTGGAGTCGAATATCGATGGCTTCGGAGCGAGCGGCTGCGCGAACTCGTCTAGCAGAAACGACATCTCGAGTCGCCAATTGTAGCGCGCAAACAGCAGCGCCGAGGCCACTTTCTTGACGCGCGTCAGTTCCGCATTGTTGCCACCGCGCAGCAAGCAGGTGTAGCCTCGCGGACTGTTCAGATTCTCGAAGAACATTAGAGTCTTGCCGCAGGCATAGTTGCGGATGTGGAAGCTATTGCAATAGCCCAGCTTGGGCATTGTAATGTTCGACTCGATGGAACTAACTATGTCGCACTGCAGCGTGCGCGCCAGCCGCTCCATCACGGAGAGCTTGACGTCGAGCACCAAGGTAACGCCTTGGTTGCGCAGAAAGTCTTGCGCGATGCCAGCCACATTCTTGTGCACCAACACCACGTTCGGTTCGAACTTCATGATGCGTTTGCAGACATTATGTAGGTATTCCTTCTCTTGCAGCAGCACCGTCTCGATGGTCACGAATTTACCCTCGATGCGCTCGTAGACAATGGGGCACTGGAGCAGCAGGATGCGCGGAAACTCGACACGCGTGGCCATATCCTTGTGGGCGACATTCTTAGAGAATGCCACGCCATGCACAATCTCTGAATCCTTGCGCCTGCCGCCCGGCACCTTCTTAAAGTTGACATAGTTACGTATGTCCATGAGATCGTTGGTGCAGTACTCGGGCTTGAAATGGTTCGCAGCCGTCGAGCAAAGCGTTTGCAGCACTTTTCCCCACTCGGCATCCAGTTGATGGGCGCGCAACAGCTGGTCCAATAGCTGCTCCTCATGGTTGCAGTAGGATTCCAGCAGTTTTGTCGATACCGCCGTCGCGCACATATCATTCTCCAGTTCCAGATCGTGGGCTGATTGAAAACTCAAGGACACATCCATGGACTTGGGCGGCTGCGGTTCCACACTGCTATCAAATTGTGGACTTATGGGATTGGGGCACTCATTGCCTTTGTCTAAAACAGCAGCTACGTTCGCACCTGTACGCGACAGCTCCGCAAATCTGTAGTGCAATGTTGCATCGAACTCCGTCTGCTCGGCATCGGGCACTATTGGCTCGAGGAAGCCAGCCGCCAGCATGGCATTCAGTATGGCCACAGCCTGCACCTCGTTGGCCGACTTGTTGTTCGTGTTGAGAAACTCGATGAGCAGCTGGCCACAGTTTTGGACAGGCAACTCACGTTGCATCTCCTCGTGCAGGGTGATCAGTGAATTGGACTGCTGCAGTATGTACTTGCGATCATCCATAGACAACATGGTATAGTTCGCCTGCGAGCTGAAACGCTCCTCTTGGTAGCCCAGGGAAGTCTTTCTGGACAGCTGCACGCGCTGCTTCTGGGCAGAGAGAGTGCTGGGCGTATTATCTTGAACCTCGAGCTTGTTGCTCAAATGCTGTTGCAATGCCTGCATATTCTCGTCCATGTTCGTGCTGGAGGACTTCAGTGAGGTGAGCACAATCTTAGAACAGTAATTGCACACCTTCAAATCACCCTCGCAGCGTATAATACTGCCTGGTACCACTTGGTTGCAGCACTTGGAGCAGAAGATCTGCCCGCAAAGCCGACAGTGATGTTTGCGACGAAAAGTGGTGAATTTTTGTGCACAATCATAGCATTCCTTCGCCTTGGAGTCGGGCATCCACAGTTTCTGCAGTTCCGTTTTCTTATAGTTGCACAAATCCTATTAAAGAGAGGTTAGAGAAATATCTGCACAACATTCATTTTAGCAGCTGCACTCACATTATTATTCTTCGAAGCAACAATATTGCTGATGTGCTTGACTACGTTGGAAACGGTGCGAACTTGATTCGCTTCACCGGGTAGCTGGTCGATACGCTCGTTGGCTTCGGCTGTTTCGTCCATTGTTGTTATCGTGCTGCTGCTCTGGGTTTCGCTGCTTTTACGCAACTTCAGCGTTGTTGGAGGCTGCGGGCGAGCTGAATTCAAACTACTTGATGAGCTGTTTTGTGTGTTATCGCTGTCCAAGTGTGAAGTACTTCTGTCAATGTTCGATGATTTGCGCTCATCGTAGAACTTGGACTTGCCGACTTGGACGCTGCAGCTCGTGCCGCTAGATATATCGTTAACTGTGTTATAGCTTTGATTATAAACATTTTGGATTTTATTGACCACTCGACCAAATAGGGAATCTGGCTTATCTTCGAAATTACGCGCGAATTCTGTTAGTTTATTGGGTGAATGCAGATGTTGATGTATTGAATTGTTATTGCTGTTGCTATTGCTATTACTACTGCTGCTGTTGCTGTGACTATTGTTGCTACTGCTACTCATGTTGCTGGGTTATAAATAAAACTTGTGGTATTAGTAAAGTTGAGGACGTGCCACCATAGAGGCTGCTCGTCCTTGGTTAGATAGCTGTTATATTGAGTTGATCGATTAAAGCAGCATCCGGTGCCAGCAAGCCAAGCGCCAAGTCTGTCCACTTTTGTTCCTATTAAACAAACGATTTTTATGACACCGGAACATGTGGCAAATCTCTTTTTGGTTATTGCTTACCTGCTCGCTCAAGGTTAGATGTGAATCACCACCATCGGCTTCTGGATCGGGCAATTTCTCAATCGGTACTAATATCTGATCGTATGGCAGTGCTTCCATGCGCCAAGCATTGTCCACAATGTCCAATAATAGATCATCAATCGGCGCCTGTGAAAATATAGCAACGCCCACTCTTAGACTACACGAAAAGTAAAAAGGAACTACGATAAGCTGATAACTGTGCCTAATATTTACTCAAACCTGTTAATTACGTCATTGACGGCCGTCTGTGCGCCTAATACCTATTGTTATTTTCATATACTATGTATGTGTAAATATTAGGCAGATTTATCACAAAGCCACTGTCAGATAACGAAATAGCACAACACATTTGCGTGAAGTATTAATTATAGACAACAGTTCCGTGACAGTTCTAGTTGCAGCTGCTCTAAGTATCGATAGAGCCATAAATTAAAGTTACCTGACTATCCATCACTTTAAGTAAATGCTTTTACGTAGATTATCCAGCTTTACTAAATCTTCTTCCACAGTTGTTTACTTTTTTTACAGTGACAAAGCTAATCGAAAAGACAGCTCTGTTTCGATAGCTAACTTAATATCGATAGTAAGCAATGCTGCAAATGATAACTCCAAACGGCCGCAAGTTCAAAAATGGCAGAAAAGTTTAAGTGCTCAAGAGCTTGTTGAATTGCGGGTTTTTACTCTGTTTACTTTTCAAATGCTTACATTTGTGGAATGTTTTTTTGTTTTGTTTTTTGTTTATAGAGTGGTCACAGCAAATTGCCCAATTACTATTGTGCTATAAATGTCAAAATTAAAATCGTTTTTGGGAGGTAATGCTTGCGTATGACAAACAGTTGCGTCTAGAAAAGAAACTCAATTTCGGTTTATATTTAGAGATTATCAATACATTTATTATTATATTATTAAAATTAAAATAACTATTTGAATATATGATTACAAATAAATTTACTAAGTTTACTAAGTTTAAATTGTAGTTAATAGTTTGCCAATGGAAAATCTGCTTAAAAATATATGTCCGTATAATTCCGCATTGCAGAGCACGTCCTAAATTTAATTTAATGAGAGAAGTGATTAGTACTTTAAAGGACTTTTAAGGTTATCCTGATAGGGTATCCTTGCGAGTATTTTTCTGTGCTAAAAAGAAAGTTTTTATATAAATAGAAATTATTTTTTAATGCATATAAAGATCGTGAATGAAATGACTTGTTGCTGAGCTACTGTATTCTTCCGAGTACCACAATAATAAAGGAATTTAAAAATATTGAATTACGATTGTTGACTGTTCCATTGAATAACTGACTAGATGCAGCATAGCGCTATACAATGCGCTTTGAAACGTCAGCTATGCCGACATCTTGCCAATTCAACAATAGAGACGATTAACCGATGTAGGTATATATATATATATATTTGAAACACAAATTTAAAAACTTCAAACAATTTGTTGTTTTAATTTCGCATGAACGAAGCGTATTATGTTTTTTATCAATGAAATGCTTGTTTTTGTCTTCTTATTTTTGTTTCTCCTTTTTTTTTTTTTTTTTTTTTTTTTTTTTTTGATAGCCACTTAACAAGTTTTTGTTATTTTGTTTTATTTTTGCTATGAGTCTGTGTATAGAGTGGAGTAGAACAAGAGGCAGAGACAATTGTAATCCGTCAACGATGAAGACTAATTGGCAACTGATTTGAAAGCCATGAGTCGAGCTTAGCACCACACCTCGGCTCGGAGCAACGACAACGACGACAATGATGACGACGACGACGACGGCGACGGCACGGTTAGAAGTCCAAAAGCGACAATTGAAGAAGTTTCAATTTATGTGTATGTGCGTGCGTGTGTTATGGTGTGTGTGTGATGTGCAGCTCAACAAAGTTTAAGAAGAAGAAATACAATAAAAATGTTGTCTAAAACGGGGATTGATACCCGTTGCCAGCAGACGATACACACGCTTTAAATACCTCCTATGCAAAGTGGGGGTGCACACACACATACACATACGCACACGCACACGCACACCTGTGTATATACTGTACAGACTGCCAGTACAGTGGCAGGTAGCTGACGCTGACGCTGGCTCAGTGCTCAGAGCTCAGCGCTGAGTTTTTAGCGCAATGGCGCCTGCTCGGCATATTAATGAACTCCCTTTTGAGCAAGAGAAATATGAAATTAAAATAAAATTTTGTTGCCAACAAAAAAAAAATATCGAGAGGAATATAAAAAATCGCCGTGTCCACGTTCGGGTCCGACAAACTGCCGCCGTATTGGTATTTGTAGTTGTTAGTGTTGTTGCAGTCAAAGTCAAAAAGTCCATTGAATGCAAGCCCCACTGGCCACTAGCCAGGGCGTTACTTCCGCTATGCATAGTCGTAACCGAAGACGGGGACAATAGAGAGCTTGCTGGAAAAGAAGACCCGCAGACGGATCGGACAGACCGACCAGACCTTCGCAGTAAACTGTAGCCAAGTGGAGCTCTCTGCACATTACATACATGTATTTATGGCCAATTAGATAAAACAGTCACGTGCCAAGTCAAGAGCTGCCTTCTGCTATATAACTCTGCCGACTTACACTTACACACACACATAAATATATCTCTTATATATATTTATATGTATATGTATATAGTTGTTATATAAAAAGTGTGTATACCATTCCCAATATCGTAGTGGCATTTGTTCTGTTATTGCAATGCATTTGGATTCGTAAGTATTTGTTTAATAATTTGAATATTATTATTCATATGAACACGTCGTCGCCTGATTCGTTTCGTTATAAAGTGCTATCAAGTCGGCAGCTCACGCGCCAATTTAGTGACCGAAAAACAAAAGAAAAAAAAAAAAAGAGAGAAACAATTTGAATTCCAAAGTTTGGGACATCATCGCAATGATTCAAAGAGTTTTTCGGTTTTGGCTTTTGGTTTTGATTTCCAAAAATCAACTTTAAAACCCTTTCTTCACATATATATGGGTTATGGGTTTGCTTTAACAAAGTACCGTTGTCTATTCTTCTTCTTTCTTTTTTTTTTTTCATACCCATATTTTCTATTTCCGCTTGTGAGTCAATTTGTTTTCTATTAATTCGCAGCTTTATATGCATCAGGCGAGCCATCGATTTATCCATAAATACTTTTCCGTCTGACTGTTTTATAATATCTCTCTCTATTCATTTTAGTATTCTCTATTTCTTTTTTTTTTTTGTAGTTCACCCTAATATGACAGCACTAACTGTAGAAATCTCTCTTAATTATCAATTTCATATTTTAGGCACATATACTTATGTAGAAATATTTTTATGAAAGGAAGGGAAACTAATTTTCGAAAGAAGAAAAAATTGAAAGATTCCCATCCAGTAAACGGAAATAAGAAAACTGGAAAATAGTTTTGAATTTGGAAAATATTTTAATTTAAATAAACTAAATTGTGGCTAATTTTAATATATATTAAAAATATTAAAATAAAATATATTTTTAAAAATTATTCTCTTAATTATGACTAGAATAGATCATAGATCAGATAGCAAAGAGTTCAAATAATTTATTAGGGAAAACCAATTTTAAACAAGAATTGTCTTTAGAACGATTGGCTAAATATCTATAAAGCTTGTCCAACAGTAACAATTGAATTTTAATGAGTTGGTAACGCATATATAATAATTAAACATATTGTTAGTCATTGTAATTTAAACTAAGTGGATACTAAGTAATCATTTTTATTTTAAATTGTAAGCATTTCAATTTGTTACAGATTTAAATTTAATTAAAATTATATAAAAAAAAAAAAAACAGATATTTTCTCCATTTAAATGGTTTTTTATTCGTCAAATTTAAAACAGCAATTGTTGACTAAAGAAACACAGAATTTAATTTGAATTATGGCGCTTCATATTTCGCGCTGCCAACTGTTGCTTGTAGACAAGCAACGGTAGTTAACAATAGCAAAGCACATCGATAGTCATCGATAGCTTTACAGCTGGTAATTATCAGTTAATTTCAAATTGGAAATAACAATCATAAACTAAATAAATGGAAACATGTAAATATATATGAAGTAAATAATTGAAATAGATAATACATGTTAAGCTGATGTAGTTAAATAACAATAGAAAATGTCTTTACAGAATTAACAGTTTCGATTTCGCTATTACTTTAAACTGTTAATAACAGTTCTTGATAATGTTATCAATTTGCGCTGTTAACTCTGCTGTTTGGATTTTTTGTTTTCTTAAGAAAAACTAAACAAATTTATTTTGATTATTTCTCTTGCTTAAGAGCTGTCTAAAATGCGTCCCAAGTTAAATATAAGAGAGGAGGTGGAGCAGCTGTTTGAAAAGAAATTTCAATACCAGAAGCCGAGAAACGAGGCTTGGCTGCTGCCGGCACAAACGCCGCTCTTCAGCGAATTTTATCAATACGAATCGCTGCAGGAGCTGAAGGAGCAACTCAACAATGTCAAAAGCAAATTGAATAATTATGGTGTACAAGAGTGGAGCACACATACGAATCGTCGTGATCCATCGGGCGAAATTTCCTGGCGACTCAAAAACGAAACCAAAGCGGAGTTTGTGACTGTGAGTGGGAATTACTAGCTTATTGGGAGATTTTTATTACCAATTCTTTGCTTGACACAGGTAGCTTGGTGCAAGTTCTTCGAGTGCTTGCATCGTTTTCCATTGATCAAGCAGCCGGAATTGAATACGCTGCATCTGTGCGAGGCGCCTGGCGCATTCATAGCCGCGCTCAATCACTATTTGCACTCGACTTACACAAAGGAGGAGGTACTGAGAAATGGATTATTCCATGAGTAACTAACTCAATTAATTTATTTGGCAGATCAATTGGCATTGGCGCTCCACTACGCTGAATCCCTACTATGAGGGCAATGCGTTGAATGAAATGATAACCGACGATCGCTTCATCTTTCACACACTCAACAATTGGCTCTTCCACCGGGACTTCACTGGGAATCTACTCAACGTGGAGAACATTGAGCATATGAGAGACGTCTGTGCCAAGGACTTGCCAGCTGGCGTGCAATTGATAACCGCCGATGGCTCCATCGATTGCTCGGCCCAGCCCGATTGCCAGGAGGAGATTGTGGCGCGTCTCCTGTTCGCAGAGATCTTGAGCGCACTCCACATACTAAGTCCAAGCGGAAACTTTGTTATCAAAATGTTCACGCTCTTCGAGGCGTGCAGTGTATCCATTATGTTCATGCTCAACTGTATATTCGAGCGGGTGCACATCTTTAAACCGGCCACATCGAAGCGCGGCAATTCGGAGGTCTATGTGATATGCTTGAACTACCGGAAGGATACGCCTGGACTGTCGCACCTATTAGAAGCAATGCGAGCGAGACTCGCACAGCCAAACGATACCATGGTGATGCCTCTGTTTGCCAAGTCACAGATACCCAACGATTTTCTAATGCAGCACAACATCGCCTGTCGGCTGTTTCTCAAGCTGCAGGAGGAGGCCATAGAGAGCAGCATCTATGCGTACGAGTCCAAGGATCGCTACTATTTGCGTCATCTGCATCAGCTGCGTAGCGTCGTCTCCTCCATGTACTACAATCGCTACAAGGTGCGACCGCTCGCCGAGGAGTTGTGCATCGTGCAGCAGGCAGACATCAATAAGGCCCTGGGCTTCTCGGTGCCAGTTTATGGCGGCTCCTATACGGAACGGGAGCATCTGCGTCAAGGTGACCTGCTGAAGCAAATCTACTGTCTGCGCCGGGAGTTCAATCAGCTGGAGAAGTGTCCCACTGGCCTGCGCAGCTATAGCCATGTTAAGCTGTATGCTAAGCAGCTGGAACTACTACCCTGTCGAGGTGCTCCGATTGGATGTCTGCAGAGCAGTCTATTCGCCTCCGAGCCGGTCTTGCTCCTCCGTTTGCGTCTTCTGCAGACTTTCGACCTGGATCCGCTCTGGCAAACGGCGTCAAAGTGCTCGCTCTGCGATGAAAATAATCACATAATGCGCACATTTGATTACGCACCCGACAGCCCAGACGATGAGTCAACATTTTATAAAGTTCAGCGACGTTTCTTTGTTGCTTTGGTTGACTCACTACTGGAGCAACTGCCAGCGAAAATCGTGTTCCAGGCATTTCTGTTCCTCAGCCACTATGCGGCATCTGTGCTGTTGCTCCTGGCGGAGCAGATCTACGAGGATACTCAGTTTGAAAATCAAACCATAACGTTAAGTGGCCCGTCCATGGAACCTAAAGCCCTGGAGCAGCTGCAGCAGCTACAACATGTACTCCGAGGGGATGTGACTGACGGGCTGGATACCCTGCACAGCCTGTTGCCGTTGCAGCAGTTGCACAAGAATCCATTTGCCAGTGCCCTAATCCTCTACAACAACACCGTCCTGGTCAGTTGCTATCGACGCATGCTCGGCGAGGAGGCGTTTCCCACTCGCTTCAGTCTGGAGCAGGCGCAGGAGGCGGCGACGCCAGCTATAAATGAGACTGCGACGATCGTGTGTTAATCATGTATTTTTTGTTTATAACATAAAAATCTGATCAAAGATCGTTAGATTTGCTGAGTTTTAAATTCTCTTCAACTTTTTCTGTTTTTTTTTTCTTGTTTCTTGTATTTAAAAACAATTAATGCAAATTAATTTCTACTACAAATATTTCTTGAGTTTATACAAATTTGACAAGAGCGCGCATAAACTGGATTATTGCAGTTTATGCATTTCTCTATATATATATATATATATATATATATATATATATTTTTATATTTATATATTATATTTATATAGTTCCATCTTTTTTTTTCTAAGCAAAAATTTGTGTAAATTTCGTACGTGTGTGTGTGGGTGTTAGTGTATGCATGTGTTAGTGTATGCATGTGTTAGTGTGTATAAGTATTTGTGTAGGTGTATGTGTGTGTGTGTGTGTTTGTGTTTTCGGTGCTTCTTATCATTTCTTATCCTGGTTTACAGTTTGGTTGCTGTTCATGAAGCGGCGCCGGCGCCTCTCCTCGTCGCGCCACACCTCTCGCCATAATTGCACTAATCAGCCGGACGCTTTTCGCTGTGTTTCCTGGTATAATCCTCGGCATTTTTCACAAACTTCTTTTTGTCCTTGAGAAATTCCTCAGCCAGTTCGGCGCGTAGCGGATGTTCGGGTTCGGGATCGTTGATGAGGGCTATTAGCGCCTGCACCACCTGGTCGGTGCGCGTGGCTGGCTTCCAGTTCTCCGTGCTGATGATGGGCAAACACACCTGACCCTTTTCATCGATATTCGGATGGTAGATTTTTGTTTTGAAACTAATCTTTGGTGGCTTGAAGGGATATTCGGCCGGGAAATTGATTTCGATGCGAAAGGCGCCCTTGTTGTAGGGCGGATTGTCGGGCACAATCAGACCCGTCCAGCGCAGCAGATTATCATCGTCGGCCTTGATGTCACGAAACGATTTTAAACTACTTTCCTGCAAATCTACGAGTTCCTTGCGCAGACGTCGCGGGGCAGTCATTTTTTCTACTTTATAATAATTGTTGCAAATCGATGGCACTTGCAGCTGATTGTTTTCCGTTTGGCTATGATGCAATAGTATGTTGCCGATTGTTTGCGATGTATATAGTGGAACTGTGTGCTCGTTAAGCACTCTATTTTTTACATATTTTGTGGCAAGCTCTATTTAATTTGTATTCTCATCCGAGTTTTGTAGTATTAGTACGTTTCTGTCGTTATTTAGGTAGTTATTCGATATTAAATTGCCAGCATGCGTTATTAACGATGTGGCAGCTCTGTGAAATATAACACTATTGTTTTCCTGCTTTAACACATGATATTTCTCACACAAGCAGCAACAGCTGTTAAGGTCATGTTTTTAGTTTACAGATATGCACCTGTTTATACATACTCCAATTAAGGCATTTTTGAGTTTTTACAAATTGTAATCTATAATCTATAAATTGTAATGCTCAATTTTTATAGTTTTAAATGATAAATTTAAAAATAAACTATGTTAGGGCACATAGTAAAATACCTGAAGCGCATAATTGAGCAAATGCGGTATTCACACAAAACGTAAGCATATTTAGCTATCGATTTACGCCTTACAATCGAAGTTTGTGCCGCAACACGTGCGCCAAATTGTTTCGCTTTGTTTTCTATTAAAAATGACTAAGAAACGGACAGTAAAACGTAAAGTTAAAGAACCTGAGCCCACAAATGAACAACCTTCAGTTTCTGAGCAGTCAGAGAATGAGGAAGATGAGGTAAGCCAAGAAAATATATACATACTAAAGTGAGATTTCAATGTTTGGTTTTTTTGACAAGGACCTACTGCAAGCTGTAAAAGATCCTGGAGAAGACACGACAGATGATGAAGGAATAGATCAAGAATATCAGTCGGACAGCAGCGAAGATCTGGAGTTTGAGAGCGACGAAGAAGGTAACTATTTGGGCAGAAAAGGCAGCACCGAGGCAGAAGAAGGTGAAGCCGAAGATCAAGATGAAGATGATGATGAAGACGAAGATGATGACTCTGATGATGATGACTCTGATGATGATAGCGAGGAGAGCAATGATGATGATGCCTCAGCAACTCCTAAAGACGATCAGCCAAGCAGCAGTAAAGCAGCTTCTGCCCAACCGAAGGCCGAGCCCATCATTCAGATAATTCCGCGTGATCCTTCAAAGCCTGAGTACGAGGAGTCGGACACTTCTGATGAGGAGGATATACGAAATACTGTGGGCAACATACCTATGCACTGGTATGATGAGTACAAGCACATTGGCTACGATTGGGATGCAAAGAAAATTATAAAACCGCCGAAGGGAGATCAAATTGATGATTTCTTGCGTAAGATCGAGGATCCGAACTTCTGGCGAACTGTGAAGGACCCGATGACGGGCCAGGAAGTGTTGCTAACTGACGAGGATATAGCGCTGATCAAGCGCGTCAACTCATCGCGAATACCAAATCCAGAACACAATGAATACGCTCCATGGATCGAGTGGTTCACCTCGGAGGTGGAGAAAATGCCCATTAAGAATGTACCGGATCACAAGCGTTCGTTCCTACCCTCGGTATCGGAAAAGAAGAAAGTCTCCCGCATGGTGCATGCCCTGAAAATGGGATGGATGAAGACCACCGAGGAAGTGGAGCGCGAGAAGCAACAGAAACGTGGTCCCAAATTCTACATGCTGTGGGAAACAGATACGGGACGGGAGCATATGCGTCGCATACACGATCCCGTGTCGGCACCCAAGCGTGATCTGCCCGGTCATGCTGAATCGTATAATCCTCCGCCCGAGTATCTCTTCGACGAGAAAGAGACCAAGGAGTGGCTTAAGCTTAAGGATGAGCCACACAAGCGTAAGCTACACTTCATGCCACAAAAATACAAATCACTACGCGCCGTTCCAGCGTATTCTCGCTACCTACGCGAACGCTTCTTACGCTGCTTGGATCTTTATTTGTGTCCGCGTGCCAAGCGTGTCAAATTGAATATTGATGCGGAGTATCTGATACCCAAACTGCCTTCGCCACGCGATCTGCAGCCATTCCCCACAGTGGAGAGTCTGGTCTATCGCGGCCACACAGATCTGGTGCGTTCTGTGAGCGTGGAGCCGAAGGGAGAGTATTTGGTTTCCGGTTCCGATGATAAGACAGTTAAGAGTAAGTGAATAATCTGTAATTAATGCTAAATCCTACTCTATCTATATATATTTATATCATTTCAGTTTGGGAAATTGCCACTGGGCGTTGCATTCGCACCATCGAGACTAACGATGTGGTCCGCTGCGTTGCCTGGTGTCCCAATGCCAAGTTATCCATTATTGCTGTGGCCACCGGCAGTCGCTTGCTTCTCATCAATCCTAAGGTGGGCGATAAGCTAATAATTAAAAAAACAGACGATCTGCTCGCCGAATCGCCCAATCTGGATATCATTGAAAGTGAGCGCATTAGGACAGCTGTGCAATGGTCCAATGCGGAGCCCGAGGAGCAGGAGAAGGGTGTGCGTGTGGTCATAACCCACTTCAAGCCCATACGTCAGGTGACCTGGCATGGTCGCGGTGATTACCTAGCCACCGTAATGCCCGAGGGCGCCAATCGCTCAGCTCTCATACATCAGCTCTCGAAGCGACGCTCACAAATACCTTTCTCCAAGAGCAAGGGCTTGATACAATGCGTTCTCTTCCATCCAGTTAAGCCTTGCTTCTTTGTGGCAGTAAGTGCATTTCCTCCACATCGCTCTATCTTGCTACATGTCATTTCCCTTCTTTTACAGACTCAGCATAACATTCGTATCTATGATCTGGTTAAGCAGGAACTGATCAAGAAGTTGTTAACGAACTCCAAGTGGATATCGGGCATGTCCATACATCCCAAAGGTGACAATCTGCTAGTGTCCACCTATGACAAGAAGATGCTCTGGTTCGATCTGGATCTGTCCACCAAACCCTATCAGACAATGCGTCTACACCGCAATGCCGTGCGCAGCGTGGCCTTCCATTTGCGCTATCCTCTGTTTGCCTCCGGCAGCGATGACCAGGCGGTCATTGTGTCCCATGGCATGGTTTATAAGTGAGTGTTAGGTCGCTGCTCCTTCAAGTATGCCATGCTTATGCTCTCTTTTTCTCCTTTAGCGATCTGCTTCAAAATCCATTGATAGTGCCGCTTAAGAAGCTGCAGACGCACGAGAAACGCGACGAGTTTGGCGTCCTAGATGTAACCTGGCATCCGGTACAGCCTTGGGTGTTCTCCACCGGTGCCGATTGCACAATCCGACTCTACACATAAGCATGCAGCGTGTTACATCTTTAGTTTTTAAGCGCTCAATTTGTAATATGAATATTGAACGGTAGTAAACAATATATCCAATTGAATCACATTCGGTGTGTTGGTGCTTAGTGCGTCTGGGTCCTGCTTGGAAAAGCTTAAATACAATCCTGGGTCAGCCTAGCCACCCAACGAGCAATCACTGTTCGGCGCCTACTCCCCGGGGGTCGTTTAACCAGAGAGAAAGAGCGGAACGTAAAAGAGCGTAAAATTACGAACTAACACCAAAAAGCGACAACAACAACAGACTGCTCATCAATACATTTACAGTTTTTTTTTTTTTGTGCGCTCAATTTAAGCAGCAACGGCAACATCAATGCCCGAAAGCACAAATCCCAACAAAATTCCAGTACAGTGTGAAGTGAGTGGGAGCCCGTGAGAGAGAGCGTGAGTGAGAGCAAAAGCTTTTCGCCTATTCTCTTTTGGTTGAAAGCGTTCGCGCGCACATGTCGCGATGTGTACCAGGAATCTAATCGCCTCGCTTTCGGGTCCACCACCCGACAACAGCAACTATATAGCTATTTGAAAGCTTTTCCTTCAATCAGCAGTCAGTCGCTAGCCTTTGCCCATGTGAAGAGAAACGTTTGCACTTGTGCTCGTGCCGTCGTCGTCGGTCGTTGTCGTCGAGGATTTTGGGTTTTGGCTATCAGAGCGCGCACACACATACACAAATACGAAATAAAAGAACCAAAAAAAAAAAAAAAAAAAAAAAAAAAAATAGCATAGAAATTCACACACGTATAGAAAAAAGCGCAGCAGTGAAAATGAAATGGCAATAATGTGGTAAAGCCAAAGCCCTCCCTCCCCCTTCCAAAAATAAAATAAAATGAAAATGAAAAATAAATAAAAATAAAATGTGGCAAGTGTGGAGATATCAAAAAATGCCACAAATGTGAAATATATTGGCATATGAGAATCCAACAATTTAACGAATGTAATCATAAAATATAACGAGTGTCTAGCTAAATTGCACTACTTGCTCATACTCTCTCGCTTACTCCTGAAGCCTCGCGCCCTCTCGCCCGTTCCCCTTTCACTCCCTTGAATATAGCTCGCGTTCTCTCTCCTTGGCTCTCTTTCTCTGTGTAGAAGTTGAATCAAAGCAAAATCATTCAGAGCAAAAAGAAAGAAAGAAAAAAATACCTACACATATTTTTAGTATGGCAAAAAAATAAAATAAAATAGAAAATAAATTGTATATATTCGTTGCTCCTAAATACATAGAGCAGACACCCAAACTAAAACAAAATCAAATCAAAGTGTATGTCAGTGTGACTGTATGTGAGTGAGAATATGTGCATGTGTTTGTATAAATGTGAGCGGAAGCGCACACGATTGAAAATTGTTCAATATATATTTTAGCAAATGTAACGGCTTCATTGTGTATATGTGTGTGTATATGTTTTAAATGCTAAGAAACAAGCAGCAGCATCAAGTGCAATTAACATCTCTGCCCTCTGCAGCTGCCACAACGCACAACAAACAACAACACAAATAATAACAGTCAGCAGCAGCAGCAGCCAGGCTAGCTAATCACGCATACGCCCCATCAGCCCCTACCAACGCAAGCCATAACGAAAATCAAAAAATATATATGTACTTACATATACATACATACTTATGTACGCACGCATACATAAATATTGAAGAAAATAACGGTCAGGCGACCTCGCTGCCGCCATCGTGTGCCATGTGTCTGTGTGTGTGTGTGTGTGTGTGTGTAATGACTAGCACAAGAAATAAATATAACAAAAAAAATTCCAAATACATCTCCAGCTGCTCGCTGGAACTAAGAAAATGCTAAAAGAGAAATCAAATAAAAATAAAAAGAATTTCATAACACATGATATAAAATTCCCGTTTCAATTGCTGCTAATTACAAACTAATTTTGCTGTAAATGCGAACAGCAACAACAAGAACTAAAAGAACAATAAACTAGTACACCCACCAACAGTGCCCCCTTAATCCCCTTCCCCTTCTACATAGCTTTTCCCGTGCCATCTGTAGCACCTGCCCACGCACGAAAGTCAGAGCGCGCAAGAACGGACATTTCAAGACCTAGACCACACACTAAATCATAATAATAAGAATAATAATAATAATAATACATGAATATTCTAACTATTTTCTGTGTTTCTCCTCCACCCTCCCTTTGCCAACTTCTTCGCCTGGTGAGATAGAAAAAATCAAAGGAACAGCAGCAGCGCCCGAAAGGCAGAACCAAATATTTCTCTGCATATGCATGTAAAAACTAAAATACAAAAGAAAAAAAAACAGAATAATTCGGAGAACAACAACAACAACAAGAAGAACAGCTACAAAAACAAAAACAACAACAGCTAGAACAGCAGCAATAAAATCAAGAGCGTGCAAGGCGCGAGAGCCAAAGCACAAGCAAAAGCACTCGATAAAAAGTTATTAGCAAAAACATAAATACGTAACTTGCTCTCTGGACTCTCGCTCTCACTCTCTTCCACGCTCTCTCACTGTCACGAAAAGGGCGCCCAACGCCAACGCGCAGCCCAACTGTTCTGTGAGCGTGTATGTGTATGTGTGTGTGGGAGAGGCAGAACGAGACGGACTGTAGGTAGGTCAGTGGCAGTGGGCGGCAGCCTAGCAGCAGCGCCAGCGGCAGCGGCAGCTGTGGCAGCTACGCCAACGCCAACGCCAACGCCAAACGCCAACATCAACTCTAAATTGCAAAGGGCAGGTAAGTGTAGCATGTGTGTGTGTGGATGATTGGAAGATATCAACTCCAATTTGTATATTCTGTCCAGCATGTCCTGCACCGTTTCCGAATTGCCCAGCGGCTGTCGCTTGCGCGGCATGAATGCATCCTCACAGAGCGCAGCTGCGGCCGCGGCCGCGGCAGCCGCCAACAATGGCAATGGAAACGGCAGCAAGGAAAGCATCGGAGTTGGAGCTGGCAGCACCGCAGCGGGTGTTGGCGGTAACGGCGGCACAACGGGCACCAGCACAACGCTGCAGGGCAGCGTGAGCGCCACATCGAATGTGCTGCAGGAGTCAAATGCGCCGCTGCAGCGGCCGCAAACACAGAAGCCGTGCTGCTTTTGTTGGTGCTGTTGTTGTTCCTGCTCCTGGTGAGTATAATCTACACTTTAACCGTTTCCTACAATATGTAGGTAACACACATATATGTGTATGTATATATATTTCAACGGAATCTATTTCATTGCCGCTGCTCCACGGGTCGTCCAACCACAACAACAGGGCTAAGTGGTAAGTTCCTACCTATACACACATTCACATACACCTACTGAAAAACACACGCACACAGTGAATCCCACGCAGTCAGGGGCCTTGCCTGCCTGCTCTCATCATTATTTACAGCTGGCAACGCTCTGTTTGCTAGGCGAATAGTAAAAGCACTCTCTTCAGCTGATGCTCTTTCACTCTCACTTCCACACTAGCCAAATGACACAAATGTTTCATTCACAATTCGCGGGAGCGCCAAAAGCTCTGAGCAGAGTATTTTTCAAAAATCACAGCCATACACAATTGACGGCAAGCTGTTTCTAATGATGTTGCTATTGTTGTTGTTGCAAAAATGTTGCAAGTTTTCGTGAATGAAAATGAAAGCTGTTCCGTTCCCTGGTTGGGTGGGCAAATCTCCCGCGCTTTTATGTGCTTAGCTATTGTCCATTTATACGCATTTAATCATACCAAGTACTTACACGCACACGCACAAGAGCACACACGCACACGCACACACTTATTCACACATTAATACAATAATACATATGGACGTACGTATCTATGTTATATTGGCAAGCTGTCCAAGCGCGGAAAACAGATAACGAACTTTGATGAGTTCCTACGTAGAGAGGTTGCTTGTAATGCTTACCTGATATGAGGCAGCCAAATCTAATCGTAGATAACATGTGGCCAGTTTACAGTTAACCACTGTGCTGGCAACAACAAATTATAGCAGGGTCAACGAAAGTCAGAAAAAATCAAACCGTTAAAGTAACTCGCAACAGCTGTTTCTCAAGTAGCCAAAAGCTTGCACATATCAGTGATCCTCAACGCAGTTACACTAAGTAAAAGCTCTAAGCTGCTTCAAAGTTGTACACGAAAAAGCTTTAAATGCAGCAAAAAGAGAAGCATACAATGTTTGGCTTAACTAAGCGTTTGCTGTACGTATGGAATACATCGAATGTACTTTAAAATACCATTTAAATAGTCATACTGAATAATGGTAGATCATTTATGGGTATTAATTTAGGAAAATCTAAAGATATAATAAGTATGTATGTATGTATACGTATGAAGGTACTCTAAGACTTTAGTCAATCGTTTTTTGGTTTCTAGAGAAACGATTTCATAAGGTAATATGAGCTTCTGCTTGGAATAGATATACAAATGATCTATTCTAGTCACCTACCATATCATATGGCAAGCTTAGAAAACATTAAGCAATAAATAAATTGAATTTTTAATATAGCTTCATATCTTCGACTCCTATTAATAATAAGACCAAAATTGTATAATCAACAACTTAACAAGATGTTTTAAAAGAGAAAATTGAATAATAGATTTATATAGGAAGTATAGTTCCTATTGGAGATATCAATAAAATGTAGTCTAATCCTCTAATCATCATTCGCAATTAATTTCATTATTATTATATTTTTAATAGATGGTTAATTTTCCGTTCAATTTTTTTCAGTCTTGCCATAAAGAATGCGGATGAAAATGCGCCCACCAAACGTGATCTCGTTAGCGCCGAATTCCTAGATGGCGATCAGTAAGTCATACCTCTATAAATATCAAATTTATAGCTCTAACTTTTGATATCCAATCAACTATCTTGCAGACCCACATTAGAAGAAATACGTAGTTGGGGTAAAAGCTTTGATAAACTAATGACAAATTCAAGTAAGTAACAAATATCTGCTTATATACGAATATCTGGATAATATATTGAAATATTTTCCAGATGGTCGGAAAGTCTTTCGTGATTTTCTGCGCAGCGAATTTAGCGAGGAGAATATACTATTCTGGTTAGCCTGCGAGGATCTGAAGAAGGAGAACAGTCCGGAGGTGGTGGAGGAGAAGGCGCGCCTGATATATGAGGATTATATATCGATACTATCGCCGCGTGAGGTGTCGCTCGATTCGCGAGTGCGGGAGATTGTCAATCGGAATATGATTGAGCCGACGACTCGCACCTTTGACGAAGCTCAAATACAAATCTATACGCTGATGCACAGAGACTCATATCCCAGGTGAGAATACTTATATTTTATATATCAAGATAGCTGTATAAATATATCGATTTCCTTTCTAGATTCCTAAACTCGCAAAAGTACAAGACACTCGCTCAACTGCAAGACAATTCGAATGCCGGCTCCAAGGCGGATAGTCCCACTTAGAATGTTGTTTAACTGATTTTGGACTCTCTTTTAACTTTAGTATTCTATATTATTTGTTTGGGCTGATCCTTAGAGTCGAGGCGACAACTGTAGCCGCTGTCCTGCCGTCGTTCGCTCAGCTTTTATTTAAAAAGAAGAGAAAATATATAGAAGCAATATGTCATACAAACTTAATAAATACAACTAATTCCAAGGGCAAAGTATATATAGATATATTTATATATATATACATGTTAGCTGGTGATCGATGGAAGCAGGGGCAACAGTTATGATTGACTCTAAGCGGGATAGATACCATATATATAGGGCAACGCAACAACCAACTTAGACGATATATGATGCATTATGTGAAACCGATTCCTTCTTTACAATGTTCTAGTCGTTAACAAAAAAAAAAAAAAAAAAAAACAAAAACAAAAGAAAAAAAAAAACAAACTAGGCAATTTATATAAAAGAAAAGGAAAAAAACTTAGTTGTTAAACTTTAAAACGGGCAAAGGGTTAGATAATACCAACTATATATATAGTATATACAGCAGGCATTTCTAGGGAGAAACTTTAAGAAGCAGATATAAGTTACATATATTTGTATAATGTATATTAGTTTGTATTGTCTGGCCCAGTCTGGTATCCAGTCTAAACAGATTGCGAAACAATTAGCATTATATTGTAATAATTGTTTATACTAAGACGTATTAATCAAATTGAAACCAAAACAAACAACTTTAACGCAAATACTTTTCCAAAAACAAAACAAAACAAACATAAGAAACCAAAGAAAAAAAAATAAGCAAACATTTTTAAAAAACGTATTATACTTAACATTTATACTTGTAACTTAATTAGTCTTGAAATACATTTTAGATCATATAAAAACAAATCACACATATATATAAATATATTTATATATATGACTAGCAACATCGAAGCATTCTGTAAATAAAAAAAATACAACAAAAATTAAAAAAAATTAAATATATTAATTAATTAAATTAATAGCAATTTAGTTGCGATTACGTTGTGACATGGCATTGCAGCTCGTTAGTTTTCACAAATATATAATATTACAAATATATATATATAATATATATATATTATTTAAAATAGTAATACGAACTCGGAATCAAGACAATTTGAATTGTGTCTCATGTTTATAACAGCATATATATTACATATTTATTGTACATTTATTTTAAATGAAAAATAGAAGAAGAAAATGTCAAAAAGTTCTTAAAATATTGTCTCCTAATCGGACTCGAAGCGCACGCAACTAAACTCTCTGCGCGTTTACTAAGTATTTTATTTGCATTGATTTCAAATCGAAGAATAAAAACAAAAACCAAAACATATTTAAGAGAAATAACAACAAGAAAAACAGAGTAAAAACGTTTCGCAATATCACTGCCAACTCCGCAAGAGATATATCGTATATATATATTATATATGTATGTATATATATATGTATATGTATCACATAAAAAGCAGTTGCGTTTACTATCCGCACACACACATACGCACACAGACACGTACACACATATACATGCACACAGGCAACTGCGAACTGGGCTTATCAATATGATACTACAACCCTCCTTCCCCCCTTCAGCCATGCATCGCGCCAACTCTGCCCCACGTCAAACGAACAAACCCCAAAAATGCGCACGCTGAAGCGCGTTAGTTTTTCTTGCATTCAACACACTTCAGTATTAGCATGAGAGGAGAGAACATTGCAATCGGCTGTTATCGACTGCACAATACTTGTTCACGGTCTCGATAAGATCTCGATGTATTCCGATCTGCCTCGAACTGATGGTTGTATACTACAAATTTAGAGACTTTGTTTCGCAAAGTTCTAGTAGATATCGTTTCACTTTTCGACTTGCCACGCCTCCCAGTGCGTATATATCTATAATTTCTAATGAATCTTTTAGATATGCCTCATATAGAGAAGCTAAACAATATCTTGTTTACATCTTGGAAGCTTAGAGATCTCAAGTCTTTAGTTTCAATCAAATATGAATCCTATTATGGGCTGCTCCGATTTACCTCGAGCATACTGAAAATCTGAGGCTCATATCAGTATATAGAAGAGCCTATATGTTTTTCAAGACCTCAGCGTTGCGTGCCTGCTAGATACAGTCGAGCAAACATTAAGAGGGGGCTTTGCATAGTAACCAATATACCCTTTTCACTTTTCATTAACGTGTATAAAAATGAATTTTTGGCATAGCCGAAGCTTAAGTATATTTTGCAGAGTTTGTTTACATTAGATTTTGCAATACTTATCATATTTCAACGTCAAAAATAATAATTTAAAGTAGCAAAATCAATCAAAAGAAAAAAATACAAATACAAATGTAAAATTAATTTTTTAAAAAAGTTTTCATTTTATTTTTGTAATGAACTAAGACAATATGAGCAATTATTATTTATTTTTATGCACGACCATCAACACTATTAATAGTGTTGCACAATATGCAAACGCATTTTGAAATATTAAAAAAGCTTTTGATTATAAAATTAATTACTATTAAAAATAGTTACTATTATTTAATTTCTAATTTAATTTAGTTTTTACAAAATTTCATACCTAAACGAAATTTTACTTATCAAAAAACTTTCTCAGCTTTCTGATTTATATGCAATTAACAAACCAATAAATTAGATCAATTTTATAAATTTTAATTTGATGTCTAGAAGCCTTGCCAAATATTATAAAAAAAGACTTTGTTGTCCAAATATATATTTTTAAAACATATAATCCTTAAATTTTCTAATGTTGCAATTTATTTGAAAATCTTTACATATTTTTAAAAGTTTGCTGAATTTAAACTAAAAAAAAATTGTTTAAGCTTCAAATATGCTTAGCCTTCTCCTAAAATTCGCATAGTGCTATTAAATTTTAATTAAACGACTCTGCAAGGTGTTCAAGGCGTTAAAACTGAAAACAAATAACAAACTAAAAATCATTATTAAATATTATATTAAATTTTTAGCAAACGTTGTCGAATTAATTAGAAAAAATAAACAATTTAAAATTTAAAATGAAAGAAATACAAAAAATCATAAGCAAAAGTTAACATGAGTTTTAACAACTGAAACGACGAATTACGTGAACGTAGTTCGCCGGGGCACAGCATTTTAAAGCACAAAACAAAATAAGAAAAGTTTCGTATTTAAAGTTAATAATGTGTTACCTCAGTTGAAATACAGAGAATGTTTTAAGTAGCTTTTAGCTAGTTGGTGTGTCTAGTTTTAAATATGTATTAAATAGCAAAATACACGTAAATACACACACACACACGGCGGTATTTTCCTTTTTTATACCTTACGTAAATCCAGTTGCCTTTAGTCCTGTTAGCTGCAATTCAATTTGCACACTAGGCGATAATACCCAGAAAATACCGACAAAATACCATAGAAAATACCAACTAACTGTAGACCTATGTAAGCCCGAAAGCTCATTGAATTTACATCACTCAGGCTGCGACATGGAATTGAAAATTCGACAACCTATTTGCATTAGCGTAGGTCTATCGATAAGCATCGAAATGTTATCGATTTCCTAAACAAATATCTCATTTTCTATGCTTTGTTAATAACTACCAAATTCAATAAATTAAATTTTAAAAATTTTCTATGAGTGAAAACAGTTTAAATAAAGATTTTCTCTTAATTTGTAAAATATACAAACGCGCAAACACACACACACACACGCACACACATATACATATACTTACATATATATAAATATATACTATATAACTGTATATGAAATACATAAATGTAAATGTAATCGCAAAAAAAAAAAACATAAAAAACCAAAAACAAAGTATTAGTAAAAGTTTCGACCAGTTAAAAAAACAAAAACAAATTAAATTTATTATTAAAAAGGCATACACAAAAAAAGAAAAAAAATGAATTGAATACAAAACCATGTTTAAACTAAGCATACATTTAGATTAAAAAAAAAAACAACAAATTTAATATATTGCAACAATAAACAACATGAAAATAAAAACTGAAATTTAATGAAAATGCAAGAAATAAGTGTTTGGAATATTTTATACCTTTGGTTTGTTTTGAAATTAAATATTTATGCGTGTTTTATTTCCATAAGTGATATATTTATTTAAATCTTCTGTTATATATCATCAAAAAGATAAAACTTAGCTACATTTTATTTATTTATAAATTTAAAAATACAATGATAATAAATTAAAACTACGTCAAGTGAATGTACAAAATTAAACTTATTTTTATTTTTTAAATATATATTTTAATTATATTATATATTAGTATAATAAATTTTAAATTTTAATCAGTCAAGCAGAACGTGAAAAGAATGTGAATGCAATAACGAAAGGCCTCAAACGGAGCACCCTGTATGCTGACTAGCAGAAAACACGGCAAAAAGCACACTGAGCAAACAGTCGGTACCGTCCACACGACAAAGCGTTGATTTTGCTGCTGCTGCCGCCGCCATCGACGCAGCCGTCACCTCAGCTGCTCTTGTTGCTGTTGTCGTAAGGCGGCGTCGGAGTCTGTGCCGACGGCTACATGGCATTCATTTGTGCTACATGCATGACTATTTTAAGTGCGCATGTGTGAGTGCGTGAGCGTGTGTGTGTGTGTGTCTCTCCTTCTATGTCTCCCTCTCTTGTTCTCTCCCTCACTCTCCCGCTCTCTGTTACTGTTGGTAACTATCTGCGTTGGTCTCTACCTGGTGTCCAACTGCACTACCACTTTCACAATGTGCGCTGGCTCTGCAGCAGCAGCAGCAACAGCAGCAGCGCAGCCGCAACAAAGGCAACAAGCCAAACAAAAACAAAGCACAGCATGTTCGAATGTTTGAAAGTTCGAAAATGAATGCAAGCCACAAAATGAACCTGAAAGCTACAAAAGCGCAAAAACCTACAGGGCCGGATTAGATGACAGGCGCTGCGCTTTCAGCTCAACTGTATTCTGTGGCGCCAGCTTGCAACATACTCTGAATACGCACCTGTAAATATTTGTTTAGCCAAGTTTCAAACCAGCAAATGCGAGCAAGTTCGTTGCCTGAGTCATTTGTTATTGCACAAGCTATTAAATGCGTACCTGGGAAACGCGACTCTAGAGCTATGCAGGTGCACACATAAACATACACACACACACACGCACACATACACACTAGCAGCGCAACAGGCGCAGGGACAAATGTATGTGGTCTGCTACCTGTGTGCGTGTCTGTGTTGCCAGTGTAGAGACAACATCATCATCGAATCGATGAATTTGAGTTTCGCTCGCTCGTTTGGTACACTGCTTCTGCTGCAGTCGATGCCGACGCCGACACCGATGCCGATGCCGACGCAGCTCGCTCAATATCAGTTACGAAAGAGATGAAACCATAAAAAGCAATAATAACCGAGCAACATGCACGCTCTCTCACACAGACATTCACCTGTGAGCGCCCGCACAGACACAGGTCGAGAGAGCGCGAGCGAGAGAGAGAGAGAGAGAGAAGGTGAGCAGCGACTGCGCAGCCCAACAGCAACAGCCGCTGCCGTAGAGACGCGCTGCGAGCAGCAGTAGCAGCAGCAGCAGCAGCAGCAGCAACAACACATTCAACAGTTGAACAATCTCCAATTGACTCTTTGGGCATTATAGCCGAGCTCAACGTTCATCCGCGACAAGTTTTTCGTACCTTTCGTGCAGGCGAGTTACACATTTTCGCTTTGGCTCCTCAATAAACAACAAATTAAATACTGAAAACAAATAATTATTAATTAAAATTGCGAGAAGCACAAAGTTGCCAGCTTATTCGAGAAACTCTGCGAATTATTTAAATAGCATTAATAAAGTGAAGTAAAGCAACCAGCAGCAGCAGAATAAGAAGAAGCACAAAAAATAGAAACGAAGAAAAGTACAAAAAACACACACACACACGCACACACACATACATAGAGAGTGAAATACGTTCGCGTTCGTTTCGCGTGTGCCAGCAACAGTGCGCGCGCTTGCTTGTGTGTGTGTGTGTCTCTGTCCTCATCTGTGTGCATGTACTCGCTGTGGTGTGCCCATGTGTGTGTGTGTGTGCGAGTCGTGCTTGCCGTCGCTGTGTGCGTGCGTGCGTTTGTGTGAGCCAAAACGAGACGCCATCAAAGCTGAGCAACGGTAACACAAATAAAAATTCAAAATACAAATTGTGATTAATAACAAAACGAAAAAAGCAAAAGCAAAACAGCAAAAACAAAAGCAAAGAACAACAAAGGCGAACGCGCAGCGCAAAAATTTAAAAAAGCGCGTAAACCCAAAGCACACATACACATGTAGGTGTATGTGTGTGCATGTGATTGTGTATATACCAACAAGAGCAACAACAACAACAGCAACAACAGAAAAATACTAAAATACTAAACTAAAGCATTAAGGCGGGCTCCACAATGAAAAATGTATAAACTGTTAACAAAAGTGCAAAAGCAACCACAACAACAACAACAACAAAAGAGAGAAGCAAATGCTGCGCGTATCCGCTGCCACCGCCAGCGCCGCCTCCGCAGCCGTGTTTCGTGTTCGTCGTGGCAATTAAAAAAGTTTTATGCAAAATACGCAAATCAAATGTTAATGCTGTGAGCTGTGCATGTGCATGTGTGTTTATGTGTATGTGTATGTGTGTGCGTGCGTCCAAAATGCACACAGCAGATACAGCAACAACAAGAGCAGCAACAGCAGCAACAGCAGCAACAACAGTCAACAATCAACAACAGCAACGAGACCAAGGAGTCGCACATTAGAAGCTCACAGCTAACAGCCAGGCTTTGAGCCAAAGACGCATACCAACAGCAGCAGCGCTTAAGTGGCGAAAGGTGCACCCACCAGCAGCAGCAACAGCAACAACAGCAACAACGACAACAACGTCAACAACAACAACAACAATCAACAATTCCAGCAGTCAGCCACGAATTAAGCGGGCACCACAAATACATGCAAAGCACACACACACATATATATATAGTTACGTTCGTTAGTTCGTTAAACATTTACGGTGGTTTTTTTTTTCGAAATTATTTCGAACATGCCGTCGCCGCCTACCAAGCCTTCCAGCCTTCCAGTGATAGTGTGCCATAGTGATCCTTACGAATTGTAGTGCCAAAATTCCAATATATACATATACGTCGTTTTTACCTGGTACTCGGCGCTGTGGCCAGCTGCAACGCATACAAAATATACATATTTGTAAGTATTGCTCTTTCATTCTCGCCATATATATATATATATATATATACGTATTTATATGTATGTGTATACAGAGAAGTAATTATAAATGCATAAAATGCAACACTGCGCTCTGAGCCAGGCTTAAAGAAACGCGCAACAGCGACATCAATAAAAGCCAAATATAAAGCACCCTGTAAGGTGCGCTGTCAACGTCGCAGCCGCGATGGTAATAGGCAATAGTGTTGGAGAGTGCGCAAGAGCGTGTAAGGCAGACAGAGCGTGAGAGAGAGTGAGATAGGGAGAGGGAGAGAGAAAGAGAGAGAGAGAGAGAGAGGGAGAGCGCAAGCGCGCGTGTTCGTTTGGTTCGCTCATTCGCTTCGTTCGTTCAGTCAGGGATCAAAAGGTGTTGTCTGTGTATGCGGCGCTGCTGGTGCTGCTGCTGCGGCCAGCGTCTCAGTCGACTTGTTCGAAAATCGAAGTTACTGTTGCTGCTGCTGTTGTTGTTGTTGTGTTTTTGATTACGTTTTTTCGTGGCTTCTTGTAGCGTTTGAGCTGCGACTTCGTTGACTTTGGCTTTATTGCTGCTGTTGTTGTTGCTGCTGCTGCTCTTTTATTTTTTTTGTATTATGTATTATTTTTTATACTTTTTGTTAGTGGTCCGCACATTGATGATGGCGATCAATTTGGGGCTGCGATTATGGTACAGTAAAATGAACAACGCCGCCGCTGACGCTGCCGTCGCTATCGCTGTCGCTGTCGCTGTCGTTGTTGTTGTTGTTGTCTTGTGTTAGCCACTACGCAGCAGACACAGACACACACACACACGAATATACAATGACACTCACATGTGCACGTCAGCTCTCACACACACACACACAGGCACAACTACAAAGACTCGGGGCACACTTAACCCACACAAAAGCCAGCGAGGTGGCTCACTGTGGAGTAGGGGGAGGCGGTGGAGGAGGAGGAGGAGGTGAAGAATGAATGGCAGAGGGGAGTGGCGCGGGGGTTAACTTCGTGAGAGAGTTATTTTATTTTCGTGTTCGTGTTAACGTTTATTGTTTTTCTTTTCTTTTTCTGCGTTTTTCTTACCTTCTCTCTGGGCTCTCAGTGTCTGCGTCTTTGCTTGGTCTTTTCTTGTTGTCTTTTTTTTTCTGTTTTTTCGTTGAGTTCGTGTAGTTATTGATGCCCGGCTTTGACCGATGGCTTAGGGTTAGGTTCGTACATTTCTTGTCTTTGGGTGCACACAAGCACAAACACACACACACACACACACACACACACCTATAGTTGGCTACATATCTCTGCATACTTTTATATCAAATGACTGTCGGGGTCTAAATTATGTCAAATCTTGATGGGATTCCAAATGGTATTGCCTTCGAAACGATTATATTCCCCCATTCTGAAAGCCAAGCAGTTAGTTAGGGCAAATACAAGAATACAAATACAAACGATTTTCAGATTCAATAACAAAAACAATGCACAGATTAAATTTCTGTGAATAAATTAGAGACGGGGTTTCACTTATTGTATATATTTATTGGATATATTGCCGATAGCTAAGATTACGTACATATATATTCATTTATTTCTTAAAATATAGAAAGATGATGAAACTGTTGTGCATATGAATATTAATTAATTTTACTGAGGAAAGATTTCCTAAGGAAGATTCATATGAGAAACTCTACTCTTCTTCATATGATAGTTATATACAATATTAATTGAATTGAATTTGCTTATTAAGGAACTAATGACTTCATTGAGCTCTTTGTTCTATCCTGAAAATATACGATTAGTATAAAGAAGATTCCTGCAAAGATATCTATATCCACGATCTATGATCTTTCCAGATAAATAGTCTAATCTATTTACACATTTCTTTAAACAGAAAATATGAAAAATTATTTCCAATTCAATTGGTCTTGTTATAAAACAGTTTTTGATTCCATAAAATGTGTATTTTATTCTTTTTTTCGTTTCACCAATTTGTCTTAGATACATAAATGCGATTTTCAATCCAACTTAAACAAGCAAGTCAATTAAGCAAATAAAATAGTTGATAATTTTGATCATTGTGAATATATAAATAAATAGCTGAATCTATTTTCGTAACTGTCCTATATAAACATGAGTTCGTTTACCCTAAGCCCATTGAATATGCAAATTCAGCTTCAAGCTGTGCAGTAAAAGGCGGCAGGAGGCGTGGTCAACGACTTAAAGTTTGTGTTCTCTTCATTAAGTGCAGCAGTCGAGTTGATACAGCCCTGAACTTTTGTTGATCACGTCGAGCTTTGGAACTATCAGAGATCTAGAAGCCATGTCCTGCTCTCAAGTCATCAATATCTTGATCATTTGGTAGAAGTGCTCAGTGCTGGGTATCTCCTAGTCCAACTAGTCCACTACTACTTGATATTATAGGAATAATTTAAAATGTGTTTTATGATATAATATAAACTCAGTCTATTTAAATGCAAATCACGTCCCGCAACAAAGTTCGCTCTGACTTTAAGTAGAAGTCAGAAGCAACAGCGAAAGTTCATCGGAATATTAATATAATACAATATAAGTATATATATGCAGCTATAACATAGGTACTGGTATATCAATCAATCAATGTTGACTTAGAAAATTTATAAACTTACTCTAGCCTAGGATTTGACTTGGGGTTTTTTGCTTGACGGATAAATCTGTATTTTAATATTATTTTTATTTAAGAAATCAAAATAGATTATATAGCAAATATATTAACCTATTCTATTAAACGTATTACCTTATTTAACTGAACAGATCCGCAATTAAAATTACATACATATATTCCGAATATATACATACTTCATCTTAACTTCCACGCCCCGTTATGCCCTGCAAAAAACGAAGGTAACTGTTTGGTTCGCTTCGAAAATCTCTCCTCTATCACATCAAATGTCACAGATATTGAATTGATTTAATTAAATTGCATATCGTCGGACATCTATTCGAAATTCGAAAATATATGGGACATCATTAACTCCCGCTTGAATCATTCAATTTGCCTAGATCAGTTTAGACAAAAGCGTTTAATCAATTCTAAAGATTTAGCTCAGTTTTTCTATGTCTCTCTCCCTCTCGCTCTCTCCCTTTCTGCCTTTTTCTCTCTTCTATTTTTATTGGTTTTTGCTCTTGAAAGTATTAAGTGGATAAATATCTAGAATAAATGTGCTCGAGCATATCTAGATGGCTCGGGGCAAACACTCGAAAAAGAAACACTTTGTGCGGGATTTAGAATGAAAGAGGAAGAGGGGGAAGAGGGAGCGAGAGGGAGCGAGAGGGAGAGGGCGAGTGCGAGGGAGAGATGGGACAGCCAAGGGCACATCAAATTGACCTCAATCGTTATATAAAGCAATAAAGCTGCACAAATTGGCCAAGTTTGAATTTGTTCTTGATTTCATTTTAATTGTTTTCTAATTGCTTGACGACTTTCTAGCAAAGAAGGCGTGGCAAGGCGGACAGGGGCAGGTGCAGGGGCGGTCTGTCTCTAAGCCCGGTCGGGGCCACGTGCCGGGCGTGCAACTCATCAATATAGCATTTATATATAGAAGAGATTGACCGGTTTAGCAGCTGACAAGGGGTTGGGTGTACATTATGACTGTCTCTCTCAGTGTGTGTGTGCCAAAAACTAGTCTACCAAAGCGCGCCACATGACACTGACCTCACCTACTAACGGAACCAGCAGCAGCAGCAGCAGCAGCAGCAACAGCAGCAGCAGCAGCAGCGGCAGCGGCAGCATGGGCAAACGAGGAGCAGACACACGATCTGCGAGTTGAACCCCAACCGGCTCAGCTTGGTTGAACTGACGAAAAAACAACAACAAAAATACTTAAAAGAAAAGAAAAGAAAACAAGTTTATCCACATCCCCAACAGACAGCGTCTCAAAGGCAGCCTCATGAACTTTGCGACGCCAGCAATTTTTTTTTTTTTTTTTTTTGGTGTCTGTTTTTTTATCAAACAATAACTGGCAGTGGCAGTGGACGTGCCACCTGAACCGGGTTCCAGTTCCCAGTTCCAGGCAGGGTGTGGGGGCGGGGCCGGTGCCTGGGCCAGTGTGCGCCTGGCCTGGCCTGGCCTGTTGTGGCTGAACCAGAAAGTCAGCATCAGCAACTTCTGGATTAGGTCAAGGATTGGCGGCACATGACTTGTAGCTGTAGCTTTTTGTTGCTGTTGTTGTTGTTGTTGTTGTTGTTTGGAACTACCTACCTACCGGTACCTGTTCTAAAAAATCAAAACAAAACAAAACACAGCAACTACAGCAACAAGTTGTGTTGCCTCTTGCTGTTTGTTTGTTTCGTTTCGGTTTTTGTTGCTGTTATCAAACATGTTTTTCTTTATTTTTGGTTTTCTGAGATTCTGGAATTGAAACTGAAATCGAAATTGAAAATGAAACAGAAACAGAAACCGTTAAAGAGTTAAACAAACTGGACTATTCCATTCATATTTGAGCTTGTTGCTGTTGTTGGCTCTGCTGCTGCTGCTGCTGCTGCTGCTGCTGCTGCTGCTGCTAACTTTAATGCCGTTTTTACTGTAAACAAAACAAAACACAAATAAGCTAAGCGCTGTCGGCGTGGACTGCGCTGCCACTGCCAGCTGCGCTGCTGCCACTTCCACTGGCTCTGCTTCTGCTGTTGCTGCTGCTGCTGCTTCTGCTTCCTCTTCTTCTTTCCACCTGTTGTTGTTGATGTGATGAGTTATGCAGTTACACGTTTGACATTTGCGAAGGAGTCAAACTAGTTCGACGGGCACGTGTGCACAGCTTTTGTTTGCCCGTTCCTCCAACAGCACTCGCCCTCGCCCTGGCACTCTCTCTCTCTCTCTCTCGCACTCCCTTTGGCGCGCCGGCTAACCCCGCCTGCCCTCCCACTTGTTTCGTTTCTGTTTCGGTTTTCTGAGTTTATGTTTGTTTGCATGTTTGTTCGCTTTTTGCAAAACGTTCAACTCAACAACAACAACAAGTGAGACAACAACAACAACAACAGCACAGCGCATTATCGACTCATCGGGGAAACCGCAAACATTTGAACCCGTTCCACATTCCGTTAACGTTTAGTTTAGTTTGTTATTAATTTTATTTTATTTTATTTTATTTTTTAGAAGGCACGATCCACCCGGTCAAACAGGCCCAGTTTATTTTTTATAGAATATAAATATATTTTACATGAATGTAATTGTTTATTATTATAAATGAGACGGAATGAGTGGATGCTAACAAGTTTTATAATCATCTGAGTTGTCATGGTAGCCTCTTAGGGCTGGTTTTGTAGGGTTTATGAATGGACAGCAGTTCGACAGAGCAAAGATAGATGGATCTGTGAGCAATAGGTAGAGCTGTAAATATTTGGGTCTGACAGTGCATATAAAGAAAGTAGTATATATATAACACGTACAAATGTAGTGAAGAAAAGATTAAATATATAAATTATTAAAGATAGAGGCAATTGATTTTAAATTAATAAATTACATAGATTAAATATAATTGATCTTGTTTTAAATGATATCATCAGTGATGATGATATAATGATAATGAAAAATGACTGTGTAGATCTGTAAATATTAAATTTTCATTTTTTGTACATGAAAATTGTAATAGACTTGGAATTAAGCCATTCATATTACAGTTAACACTAACCGACTGAATATGAGAAAATTTGCAGTAAATAATCTTAGTAAGTGTCCAATATATTTAATTTGCAATTAGCGGCTTCTTCATTCCCGGAATCGAATCACCAATACGAAGCAAAGCTGCTTGTTTTTGTTTCCATTTAAAATGATTATTATTGTGATTCATTAATATTCCACTCAGCTACAGTGAGGTCACAGTGTGAGCGACATTCCTGCTCGGGGCTCCAAAGAGCGACGACTCGAACCACCAAATGTTGGGGGTGTGAAAATATAATTTTCAGGCCTCTGAATAGAGATAGCTTAGAGATACATCAAATGCATTGTATATTTATCAATTTATTTAGATATAATAGACACAACAGTGTTTAAAGTTCTCATTAATGTAGTCTATGCTATATATAAATAAATGAGATATAAGATATATATAGAAATTCGTATGAAATCTTTAAAAACTTTAAGCTTGAATGAAATGGTTCGGTATTTTAAATTAAATATAAATATAATATTCAAATATTATATTAGTACTTTAAATTAAATACAGCTTAATAAAAATAAAGTTCCAATTTTATTTGAACAGTCACCTCTTGAATTTAAAATTTAAAAAAAAAATTTTTAAATATATATATATATATATATATATATATTTATTTATTTATTTATTTTACCAACATATTTTTGTATAGTTTTTGTATTATTTTAAGCAGCTTTAAAAATGATTTATTTAATATTTGTTTTTCTTTTTATTTTCTTGCAGTTAATTACAAGGATAGAGGAGCTAGTTGTTATCCAAGTTCCTTAGTGCCATACAAACAAAAGCAATATTGAAACAACAGCAACATCTGCAACAGCAACAGCAACAGCAACAACAACAACAACATATACAGCAACAACCACAACAACAAGTGCCTTCATTCATAACGTGATAGTGATATTATTAATGTTTATATACTCGTAACAAACAAAGCTTGCCACCAACAACAACAACAACAACAAACAACATACAACCTGCTACACTTCGAATGCCTTCGCCATTTGCCAGTTGCAACAGCAACAACGACAGCAACAACTCAAGTTCAAAGTTCAAAGTCTTCCACGAAATTGTTCAATAATTAGGTTCGCATAGATATACACACATATATATATATACAGCCCTATATATATATATGATGTCCACATCCACGGCGACAACGAGCGTCATTACGTCCAACAACGATCTATCGCTGTCCGCCCACGCACACGCCCATCAGCAACACGGCCACGCCCACGGCCATACGCACACACACTCGCTGCATCCACACACGCACACACACACACATCGCCTGGGCGTCGTTGGGGGCGTGGGCGTGGGCGTTGGGGTCATTGGCGGCGTCGGTGTGGTGGGTGGCCATCTGAGCGACGCCTCACTCTCGCCCATCCAGCAGGGCGCCAACATCGTAGCCAGCAGCAACAGTTCACCCCTGGGCCAGAACGGCGTGCCGCTCTTAACCACAATGCATCGATCGCCGGACAGTCCGCAGCCGGAGCTGGCGACCATGACGAACGTGAATGTCCTCGATCTGCACACAGACTCCGCCAAGCTGTACGACAAGGAGGCCGTGTTCATCTATGAGACGCCCAAGGTGGTGATGCCTCCGGACGGCGGTCCGGGCGGTGGCAATGGTGGCGCTGGCGGCGGCTCGAATGGCGGCCATGACGATGGCCAGGTGATAGATGCGCGCATCGCGGCACAAATGAGCTCGCAGCATCAACAGCAGCAGCAGCAGCAACAGCAGCAGCAACAACAACAGCAGCAGCAGACGGAGCATCAGCCGCTGGCCAAGATCGAGTTCGATGAGAATCAAATCATACGCGTTGTCGGTCCTAATGGCGAGCAGCAGCAAATCATCTCGCGGGAGATCATCAATGGCGAGCATCACATCCTCTCCAGAAACGAGGCGGGCGAGCACATACTCACGCGCATCGTTAGCGATCCCTCGAAGCTGATGCCGAACGACAATGCGGTGGCCACCGCCATGTACAACCAGGCCCAGAAGCTGAACAACGAGCATCAGGCTGTCTATCAGACCTCCCCCCTGCCCCTGGATGCCTCGGTGCTGCACTACGGCAACGACAATGTGATCAAAACGGAGGCAGAGATCTACGAGGACCACAAGAAGCATGCTGCCGGCGGTGGCTCCATCATCTACACCACATCCGATCCGAATGGCGTTAATGTGAATGTCAAGCAGCTGCCGCATTTGACGGGCGTGCCACAGAAGCTCGATCCGGAACTGTATCAGCCGGACAAGCACATCGACTTGATCTACAACGATGGC